>PISW01001908.1:0-153624 GCA_004023785.1 Mungos mungo
TTAGCTACCGTTTCATTGTATAAACTTTGTTCTTGTTTGATTGATTAGGTTTTATCATGGGGAAGAGAAAGGTGGTGGTTGTCTTTAAATAAAGGGACTGGGGTGAGAGTAGAGAAGAATCGTTCTTTAGGTTTGTGTTTTATTGAGACATAATTGACGTGTAACACTGTCATCGTTTGATTCACTTCTTTTTATTTTTCATTTATTTATTTATTTTTAAATAGTTTATTACCAGGTTGGTTTCCACATAACACCCAGTGCTCTTCCCCACAGGTGCCCCTCTCCGTGACCATCACCCCCCTTCCCTCCTCCCCCTTCAGCCCTCAGTTTGTTTTCAGTATTCAAGAGTCTCATGATTTGCCTCCCTCCCTCTTCCTAACTCTTTTCCTCCCCTTCCCCTTCCCATGGTCCCCTGTTAGGTTTGTCCTACTAGACCTATGAGTGACAACATATGGTGTCTGTCCTTCTCCGCCTGACTTATTTCGCTTAGCATGACTCCCTCCAGGTCCATCCACGTTGCTACAAATGGCCATATTTCGTTCTTTCTCATTGCCATGTAGTACTCCGTTGTATATACACACCACATCTTCTTGATCCATTCATCAGTTGTTGGACATTTAGGCTCTTTCCATGATTTGGTTATTGTAGAAAGTGCTGCTATGAACATTGGGGTACATGTGCCCCTATGCATCAGCACTTCTGTATCCCTTGGGTAGATCCCTAGCAGTGCTATTGCTGGGTCATAGGGGAGTTGTAGTGTTAATTTTTTGAGGAACCTCCACACTGTTTTCCAGAGCAGCTGCACCGGTTTACATTCCCACCAACAGTGTAGGAGGGTGCCCGTCTCTCCACACCCTTGCCAGCATCTACAGTCTCCTGATTTGTTCATTTTAGCCACTCTGACTGGCGTGAGGTGGTATCTCAGTGTGGTTTTGATTTGTATTTCCCTGATGATGAGTGACGCTGAGCATCATTTCATGTGCCTGTTGGCCATCTGGATGTCCTCTTTGGAGAGGTGTCTGTTCATGTCGTCTGCCCATTTCTTCACTGGATTATTTGTTTTTTGGGTGTGGAGTGTGGTGAGTTCCTTGTAGATTTTGGATACTAGCTCTTTATCTGATATGTCATTTCCAACGATCTTTTCCCATTCTGTCGGTTGCCCATTAGTTTTTTTGATTATTTCCTTTGCAGTGCAGAAGCTTTTTATCTTGATGAGGTCCCAGTAGTTCATTTTTGCTCTTGATTCCCCTGCCTTTGGGGATGTGTCGAGTAGGAAATTGCTGAGGTTGAAGTCAAGGAGGCTGTTTCCTGCTTTCTCCTTAGCCTCTACTACAAAGCTGTCATCATCAAGACAGTATGGTACTGGCACAAAAACAGACACATAGACCAATGGAATAGAATAGAGAACCCAGAACTGGGCCCACTAATGTCGGCCAATTAATTTTTGACAAAGCAGGAAAGAGTGTCCGATGGAAAAAAGACAGCCTCCTTATCAGGTGGTGCTGGGAGAGCTGGACAGCGACATGCAGAAGAATGAAATTAGACCACTTTCCTACACCCTACACAAAAATAAACTCAAAATGGATGAAGGACATGAATGTGAGACAGGAAATCACTTATTTATTTTTAAAGTAACCCTGTACCCAATGTGAGGCTCGAACTCATAACCCCTGAGATCAAGAGTCACCTGCTCTACTGAGCCTGCCAGGGACCCGCCGTTGTTGTACTTTTTCATGTACAGCCTGATGATTTGATACGTGTATATGTAAAATGGTGACCACAGTAAGTTTAGTTAACTTTCATCACCACATTTAGTTATAAATTTTTTAAATTTATTTATTTGAGAGGGAGGGAGGGAGGAAGGGAGAGAGAGAGAGAGAGAGAGAGAGTGAGAGTGTGTGTGTGTGTGTGTGTGTGTGACCACGGGATTGGGAAGAGAGGGAGAGAATCCTAGGCAGGTTCTGAGCTGTCAGCACAGCACCTGACGCAGAGCTCGATGCTCCCTCCCTTGACTGAGGTCACAACCTGGGCCGAAACCAAGAGTCACTTGCTTAACTGTCTCAGCCCCCCAGCTGCCCCTATGGTTATACATTTTTTGCTCCTTGTGATAACTTTTATGATGTACTGTTAGCAACTTTCAGATGTGCGGTGGGTGTTAACAGTGCTTACAGTGGGATGTAGTACATTCCTAGGACTTGTTTATCTGATGACTAGAAGTTTGTGCCTTTAAAAAAATTTTTTAATGATTATTTTTGAGAGAGAGAGAGAGAGAGCGAGCAAGCGAGCACGAGCAATGGAGGAGCAGAGAGAGAGAGGAAAACACAGAATCCAAAGCAGGCTCCAGGCTCCAAGCTGTCAGCACAGAGTCCAATGCGGGGCTCGAACTCATGAACCGTGAGATCGTGACCTGAGCCAAAGTTGGACACTTAACTGACTGACCCTCCAGCGCACCACGTACCCTTTTTAAAAACGCAGATGCAGATTATATTTTAAAATGGACATACAAGACCACCATGGGGACAAGAGGGCAAACCACACTACAGGCGTACCCAGCACGGAGTGGCTTCCGTTTTATGAAAACCATTCTTGTTGCTGTGATGCATAGGAAGCAGGAGTAGATGGAGGTCTTGCAGAGCCTCGTTCTGAGGACGACCCCACGTGGAAGGTGGTCTCCTTCCGGTTCCGACTACCAGTGAGTATTTAGGGCCATTGCTGACATGTGCACCTGTTGAATGGTAGATGGAGTAGGGCCTTCGGGGCTGAGTGTGTGACAGAGAAATGGAGGACAGAGCTTTCTATTTAAAAAAAAATATGGGGCACCTGGGTGGCTCAGTCGGTTGAGCGTCCGACTTTGGCTCAGGTCATGATCCCACGGTTCGTGGGTCGAGCCCCGCGTAGGGCTCTGTGCTGACAGCTCAGAGCCTGGAGCCTGTCTTTGGATTCTGTGTATCCCTCTCTCTCTGACCCTCCCCTGCTCATGCTCGCTCTCTTTCACTCAAAGATAAATAAAACATGAAAAAAATAAATTTTTTTAAAAAGGACAGAATTTTTTGACGTCCTGAAAATAGCTTTTTTTTTTTTCCTGCTCCAACTAATGCTTTAATCATTGTTTTAACTAATGACTTGTTAAGTAGCAGGAAACCCGAGTGCG
Source organism: Mungos mungo (assembly GCA_004023785.1). Lineage (NCBI taxonomy): Eukaryota > Metazoa > Chordata > Mammalia > Carnivora > Herpestidae > Mungos > Mungos mungo. The sequence continues at coordinate 3,152 of PISW01001908.1, forward strand.
TTCGCTGGTAGTTTAATGAAGGAGAACGTTTGTGTGTAGAAAGTGCACATCATGTTTGTGCTGTAACGATTTCCTTTGCCGCAGTCTCACCATCGATTCAAAGCCACAGATAGCAGTTTACACGATGACGGCCCCTCCTCGGCCGGGATCCCTCTCTTAAAGAAAATCAACGTTCTGAGCTTTTGGGCTTTTTGCCCTAAGCCAGTAGCACAAATCCAGAGCTAATTTCAAAGCAGAAGAGGATTCGTTTCACCCTTTAAAATTACCCGCACTGCCACCGGGCGTAACCAAAGCAGCGGATCCTTTTGGTTTCTGGCTGACGTCCATTCCCAAATCTGCAGGTTGTGGTCCTCATGTGGGCCCGTTCTAAAAAGGTTTCAAGCACGTAGTTCCAAAGGAGAGACATTTAATTGTTCTTGGTTTTCCTTTTTTTTTTTTTATGTTTATTTATTTTTGAGAGAGAGACAGAGCATGAGTGCGGAAGGGGCAGAGAGAGAGAGGGAGACACAGATTCAGAAGCAGGCTCCAGACCCTGAGCTGTCAGCACAGAGCCTGATGCAGGGCTAGAACTCAGGAACTGTGAAATCATGACCTGAGCCGAAGTCAGACGCTTAACCAACAGCCCCCCAGGAGCCCTGGTTTTGGTTTTCTGAATGAACCTGTGTGTATTTCCTGGCAGGTGTAGAAGGTGTAGAAAATTGCCAGAAGGGCAAGTGCATCTGTGCCTGTCTACAGCCTTTCTCACGTAAGCCCCTGGCATGTAGCATCGTGCCCCACACACAGCAGGAGGGCTGTGCTGTCACGTGTCACTTGACTGTGACCTAACCTGTCAGTCAGTAGCCCAGAGCCCGGGGACACTTGCCCTGGGATGTTCTGGAGGGACTTGGACTCATCACCGACCTTCTCCTCAGAGATCCTACTTCCAGATTCAGGATCCTGGCAGAGTTTGCTTGTGATGTTCATGACATCTGCTAAATCTATTTTTGCACATTTCTTAACAAACTTAGTAGAAAATCTGGGCATCTCTTTTTCCCCATCTCCCTGGTCCAAAAGTCAATTTCATTTCAGTGCTTATGTCTCTTTAAAGAATCAGTAGTTACCGTCACACTAGGGAGGGTTTAGCACCATACATTAGAGGTAGGAATTTATATTGGTTGAAGGATTGCCTGTTTGGAAATGGAAACAATAATCTAAATGATTGATTTCTTAAACTTGCTCTTTGAATAAGTGAGGATTGAAATCAGGGTGAGTGAATGGGTTGAGAGGCCCGTTAGCGCTGGGGGGATGCCCGAGACCTTCTAATCAGCCTTAATTTTGCGGTTGTTGAAGGAAATGGCTGTTTTCTTTAAATAAAAGGGCAGAGCTAAAAAACTGTCTCTAAACAAATGATCATCTTTTTTTTTTTTCCTTTTACTAGAAGTAAGTAATCTAGTTCCAGTGGTGGGTGTCATGGGGGCTGGGGACGGCTTGGGGGAGCAAGAATTATCAGAATAATGCGGTGACCTTCCCGGCCCGTGTCCACCCCTATAGCCCCGGATTCTGACGTCGCTTTACTTCAGACAAAACCGGATGGCTTAAAAAGTCATCTTCTTCATTTAGTTAACACTTAGGTGCAGGAGCTGTTCTAAGCTGTTCGTGAAGAGTGACTAGTGAGGTTCCCTCGGCAACCTGTGAGTGACAGATATCACAAATACCTTGTTGAACACAAGCGGGGAAACTGAGGCACAGAAGAGTTAAGTAACTTGCCCACATTACCTGAGATCACCCAAAGGCAGGCGTTTCGGCCTCATAATCTGCGTGTTTAACCAGCCTGCTGGAATCGGTATATGGATATCATATGTGGTAGATTTCTTCCCAAATTAAATCCTAAGTGAGATTTAATTAGATTTGGATTGCTTGATGTAACGTGTCTGCTTACTAATTCCAGATTAAATTAATATGTGAACAGAAACACAGATGACAGACGTGTGCTATGTGACCATAATGTAAGCCTGCAGTTTTAAACATACTTAAAAAAACGGCCATGTCGAGAGGCGCCTGGGTGGCTCAGTTGGTTAAGCCAGGAGCCTGCTTTGGATTCTGTCTGCCTCTCTCTCTGCCCCTCCCCTGCTTTTTCTCTGTGTGTCTCTCTCTCAAAAATAAATAAACATTAAAAATAAAAAAGCTGTGTCATAAATCTGACACACTCAGTTGTCACACTCAAGTTGTTCACCTTGGACTTGCCTGGAATATTCCTTGCCATTCCCTGTGTTATTTCGTTGGGGACAGGCGATAATGAGCTTTCCCAGATGCTTACCACCTCCACCCACATGGCCTCGATGTCCGGCTGGAATGTGTGTTGACTTAGCATCTTTATTGTCCCTGGGCCGTCTGTTCATGCCCAGAGGAAATCCCTATTCCCAGCTGTCTCTTTCCATTTCGGTTTGGCATCGGCCTTTGGAGTATTGAAGGATGCAGTTTGTAATCTATTGATTAGTTATTTCTCAATATTCAATTTATCACTATCTATAGTTTGCTACCTTTACAAAAACACAGACGCTCAGGGCTTAAGAGAGTGAGCCAAGTGGGCAGAGAGCCAGGGTCTGCTCCCGGGCCTAACTCTCTCACTAATTGTAGGTAATTCTCTCAGTTATTTTAATGAGTGTCATTCCCGTTTTCAATCAAAAGACATTCATGCGGAGGAGCAGTTCTTCTCCTGACTGCTATTTCCTAGGAAGAGAATTTTAAAAGGCTTGAATTATTATGGAACACATCTTGTGAATCCTTTTTTTCAGTGATGAAATAATGATCTTCCCTTAACAAATTCAGCCTCGAATCTTTAAGCTTTTACATACAGATGAAAATGTAGCGAAGATCCATTTGTCGTGGTCAAACTACTGCTTTTCCAAAGCCAGTCACCTCGCCGTCCAGCCCAGCGGTTGCTGGTGGGGGTCTAACCTCATGGCCAAGGGCAGCTCGCTGAGTTACGGTCTCGTTTAAAGTAGCTGCAGCCCTGTTAACTGTGTGCGGGAAGTTCTTCAAGTGCTGGTTGTCAGTTTCCTCCTAAAATTTCATGTATTCGGTAATGTCATTTTCTTATTCATGCCAATTTTGAAAATAGAAATTTAACCTTTTAATCATTGGCATGCAACCTACGGAAACCTCTTGATTTCCAGACTGTAGTTTGCAAAACTGTGGTACAGCCCGCAGTTCAGCTGGAATGGGTGTTGAAGGTTCCTCAGGGCGTCTAGTCATTTTGGGGGCGGCCCTTTGTGGGAACGCCAGAGGCACCCCGCAAATCCCCAGAGAGGTCCCCACTTCCCGGGGAGCCACGCTTTTCTTATTCTTTTCATGTTTACTTGGCAGAATACTGTTTGCAGAGGCTCCATTCCAGGGAGCTTCCTAGAGGTCTTCCCCACACACCTTTTTACAGAAGCCTAACGCACAGCATCGACCACGCTCGGGAGCCCCCAAGAGACAAAGGAGACCCTGTGGGAAATCCCTGTGACACCCCTCCTGTCTGCAGTCATCCCCGGGAGGACGAGGGCCCCCTACTTCTCCTTGGAGCTAACAGAACAGGCCCACAGCTCCCAGCGTGAGCCCAACTCCTGGGGAAGAAAATGGGCAGGACTTAATGGACCCCCTCCCGTTGAACGACTTAGAACACTAACTAGTTGTGATGAGTCAGGGCGTTCCAAAACCAGCATCTTAGGAGCTCCATCTTAGGAGCTTAACTCTGACATGCAGTGATAATTAGAAAAGATAATTTTGATTTCTCTCGTGAGTGAAATTAAGCCAATGACTCTGATAGCCTGCGGATTGATGAAACAAACAAAAACCATTGCTTTGTTCACCGGCTCATGTGTGTTTGTGGATGATACAGATGTGTATTTATGCTTCCCTTAAACAGGAAAATTTTTAAATAAGTCCTGAGGCGCCTGGGTGGCTCAGTCCGTTAAGGGTCCAACTTCAGCTCAGGTCATGATCTTGTAGTCCGTGAGTTTGAGCCCCACATCAGACTCTGTGCTGACAGCTCAGAGCCTGGAGCCTGCTTCAGGTTCTATGTCTCCCTCTCTCTGTCCTTCCCTGCTTGTGCTCTGCCTTTCTTTCTCAAAAATAAATAAAGTCTTAGCTAGTTAGGTCCCTTACAAGCAACCACAGATTTAGTAACTCCGGGGGATAGTATGGTAGAACCAATATCAGATAAAATGATTGCTCTAGAATCAGTCCCACTTTGAAACCCTTAGAAACCTCATGTTTGCAGAGTACACAGTGAATGACATGTTGTTTCAACAACCTCCCTCTTCTGTGGGAAAGTTCCAGATGATCGCTGCTTGCCTGTGGAGATCAAAGATCAGATCCCTGCAGGATGAAGGAAACAATATTCAAATCGTAGAAAACAGTGTCTTCAGACACTGTGTGTGTGTGTGTGTGTGTGTGTGTCTGTCTGTCTGTCTGTGTGTCTGTGTCTGTCTGTCCGTGCAAAGAAGAGGGTGCACAGTCCTCAAAGGGGGCCTGCCTACCCGGGAATGGAGGACAGGAAAATGCTGAAGCGAGGTGCTTGCTGCCGAAAATGCCCAGGGAGGAGAAAGGAGTGTTTCTCATTGATGAAGTCGTAGGTGGTGATGAGCTGTCGAGAGACTCCCTGAACGAACTGTGGGGACCAGAAGGCCGTCCATTCGCTCATTCATTCAGCAGACGCTTAGCGTTCCTCCGTCGTGTATGGTATTCTCAGCTCCTTGTAGAAACGGAAGGTGAAGGGACCAGTCCATCACCCACAAGTTGACTACCTTGAAAGGTAGTGGCCTGTCCGGTTCTGGGCATCTGGGAACCACCACCGGTGTAAATCCCACACGCACTTGCTTGGGCGCGGAGGGCCGGACCTGCCACAGAAATGAGGCCATCTAGAAAGGCTCGAATCAGTTCCCGAGTGCACCTTGCAACCCAGCTGACTCGTGAAATCAATGTAATGATTTTGACTGGGAGTTAAAAAAAAACAAAACAAAACTCCTCAGAAAGGAAGTATAGAGTATGAATATAAAGTATCAGATTACACCAAATGTTTGTTTCAGTTACACCTACACGGACCCATAGGTTAGCTCGTGACATAAAATATATTTCATATAGTAAGTGGGTCACAGTCCGGGGTGCCTGACTGGCTTAGTCCAATGATCATGTGACTCTTGATCTCAGGGTCCTGAGTTCCTGCGTCATGCTGGGTGCAGAGATTACTAAAAATAAATAACCCTTAAAAAAAGAAAAGATGGGTCACAGTCCAAGAAGTCTGGGAAACATTCATCCGCAGAAGCCTCCCTGTCCGCTGTGTTTCCGCGCCCCCAGCACCAGGCACGTACGGCCGCTGCCCGGACCTCATCTTTCCTTCCCTGCACACCGAGGTCCAGGAGGCGCCGGGCCGGGCTGCACGGCTGGGCGAAGACACAGCGGCCTTGAAGGTCTCCGCCAAACACACTTGCCCCCTCCCTTCCTCCTGTGTGGGCCTCCGTAGGATCCTTTCCCGGCACACCTTGTTGCCTCGTGCATGTTGGACATGTCACCTGCACACATCGTGGTCACTCTTCACTTGTCCCCAATTGCCTTCATCACAAATACATGCAGGAGAAATTGCAAGTCTTCATCAAGGGCCATGAAAATCCTGAGCTGCTGGTTTGCTGTGTGTCTCAGGAGCTCCACCAGGGGGCGCTGTGTGAATCTCAGGAACACCACCAGTTGCTTTGTGCCTGACTTTGGTCGAGGGCCTCAGAGCTCAATGTGCATTTGACCTAAAAAAAAAAAAGGGTTCAGGGACCTAAAAAAGTATTGTTTATTGTATTTAGCCTTAAATCGAGCTCTGTTTTTTTTTCTTGGTCCTGATTCACTGTTTCCCCCGCTAAATCTTGCTGATCTAAAGGGGTCTCTGCTCATCCTTGGCTTGAGGTGGTTGTGCGTGAGTGTGGTGAATGTTAGGCCTGCTGGGAGAGCGCTCTGACGGGGTGTGCGGGGTGTCTTCAGGCTGGGGGAGGGGCATGTCAAGGAAGACGTCCTGGAGGAAGGTTCTGAGCGTCCTGCCTGGCACAGAGTAGGCCCTGGGAACTGCTGGTACAGTGAGAGATGGCATTTGGGAGAGACGTTAGCTGGCAGGAGGATGAGTGAGTATGTTCAGCAGAGAGAGCAGCACCCAGTGGGGTTCCCAGCGAGGAGAGTGCGTCTCAGACCAAAGAACTCTGCGGCCGTGCGGGATAGTGGGGACAGGGGCAGGGTGCCAGGACACTGGAGCCCTTAGCTTGTGTTCTTGTAGGTATGGGAAGGCTTTACTTGTTTATACATATTTTGTCTTTTTTTTTTTTTTAAATGTTTTATTTATTTTTGAGAGAGAGAGAGAGAGAGGGGAACAGAGGATCCGAAGCAGGCTCTGCACTGTCAGCACAGAACCTGACTCAGGGCTCGAACTCACAGACTGTGAGATCATGACCTGAGCCGATGTCAGACGCTCAACCGACGGAGCCGCCCAGGCGCCCCTGTTTGTAGTTTATTTTTAGAACAGCAAGGAGTCACTGAAGCTGAGACTATGTGAGAAGGGCAGGTCGTGACAAATCCGGCGTCAGGGGACGTGTTGAGCTGAGGTGCCGGCAAGGCCCTGACTGAGCTGTCCCGTTGGGACCGTGGGTGTGACTGGCCCAGCAGCCAGGTGTGAGCTGGTGGTCTGCGCGCGCGCGGGGAGTCGGTAGAGACGCGCTCACAGGCTGCGTGGCGATCCGCGCCGCCCCAGCTCTGTAACCGCTCTCCTTCCCACGTTCAAGACGTGAATCTCAGCTCGCCTTGAACTGGAGGCTTGTGTGTCCAGCCTCTTACTTGCCATCTCAATTAGATGTCCAACAGATGTGTCAGGGTGTCCCAGACAGAGCTGTCGGTCCCCCACCCCTCCCCCACGCGTGTCTCAGCCTGATGCGAGACCCCAACCCTACCCATCAGCCTCCACCTCTCCCGGCCCGGACTGTGCGGTCCCACTCTGCCCTTTGCCCCCGCTACCCATGATTCTTGCCTGAAACACTGACTGGTGCCCACACTCCCACCCCCACTCTTGCCTTCCTGCCACCGGCCAGCCCCTCCCCCGCAGCCTGGGACCTTTCTGGTGTCTCAGGGGTCAAGCCCTCTGATGGTTTCCCATTGCACCCAGAATAGTTTCCTGACGCTCTGGAAGACCCCCACCTCTCTCTCTCCACCTGGTTCTGCGCTCTCTCCCCTTTGCTCACTTCCCTCCAGCCACTGTGGCCTTCACCGCTTTCCTCTAGGACTTGCCGGGGCTCCCATCTCAGCTGTGGTTCGATTGGAACACTCCTCACCAGATTTCCCACCGCAACCCTCTGCCCGCCATCCGGCTCTCAACCCCGCTGGCCTAGGAAGCCCTCGAGCCCGTCCCCACGTCATCCTAGTTTATCTTCTCGGCATTGATTCCTGTTGATTCCCAAGCCCATGCCCCCTGCTCTGGCTGGCCCGGGTCACTGGCGGGAGAGCCTGGCGAAGGTTGGGGTGAGGAAGAGCCCACGCACAGGGTTTTAGGCCAACAGCTTGGTGGGCGGTGCCTCCATGCCTCCAGGACGGGCAGTTCTGTCCTCACGGGATGTCGCTCTTCCTGTCGGTGGACTGGACCGTCCACACTGCCTGGTGCTTCGGTCCGTCCGCATGAACGCAGGCTGAGCTCGATGGCCTCAGTGGTCGGACGCGAACCTGTAATCATCCCAGTGTTGGTGGAGGGACGCTAACTGGGGTGGGGGAGGAGCGCGTCTTCATCCTTCAGCTCTCGCGGGGATAGTCAGAGTCCAGTGGCCTTTCCAAATTCTTGGTTTTGCCAAACGTCCCCCAGGGGAAAGCACCGCTGCCGGAATTTGGTATTTAAGGATTTCCCATCTGCCAGCGCTGGGGTCAAACATCTGTCACAAGCCTGTTTCTTAACAAAATCACAATATAAAGTAAATGGTTTTTAGCTTTGGCCATTGATAATGTTGGGGGGGGAATCCCTACTGAGGTTTCTGCTGAAAACCATGCTTGGAAACTAGACCAAACAAAGTTACTTCCATGCTCCAGATGCAATTGCATTTCTTCTCTGTAGTTTAGAATGTGTGCCCTGATATGTATATTTGCTTCTTGGATTTATAACTGTTCTGCCTTCCTTGAGAAACTACTTTAGGGGCACGTTTAGTAGTTACTGAAGGAGAAATTCAAAGGTAAAGTGAGTGAACAGGGCTAAGGGGGAGTTCTGGCAGAGCTGAGGCTCGCACGCCGCTCTCTTGTGCTGGCCGGGTCAAGAGCGGAGCCCTGGCCTCGGGACCCACGGCTGTGAGACCAGAAGTGAGCTCTGTGACCCTTCCTCTTGCTCAGACCGAGGGCCGCCTAGCCAGAGCTGAGCCACAGCCTGGACACCGGCCACCGAGCTGGAAGCAGCTTCAGACCTACCCCAGCCCTTGAGCAAGGACTCCATTGGAATCCCCAAACCGGTACCCGTGCAGCATGGCCGAAAGGTCTTTCCCTGGAAAAGACTCGAGAGTGTCTTCTCTCGGGGCCTTAGCAACACCTCGGAGGTGCGTCTAGTTATGAGCCGGATAACCTCTGCTCTCCAGGGGACTGAACGGATTGGCCGCCTGTACGCAGGTATTTGGTACGGAATCTTAGGTGTTGGAGAAGGACAGCGAAAGGCATTCATGTAGGGTTTGCTCTGCAGTTCATAGGAAGTCCGGACCGCAGGTAGAGACTACCCGTGTGCTCTCAAAGGCCAGTCGTCTTTGTTTATAATACAGCACCGGTGGCACGTAAGACGTGTGTTTGATAGTTTATCTAACAGTTCGCTCTAGCATGGGTTGCAAATACTCCATTTGCTTTTCCAAGGGAGTCAAAGCCAATTAAAAAAAAATCACAGGTGGCAAACAATATTGCCTTTTGACAGACTTCCTCCTAGAGGAAGCAGACTGTGTTAATAATGGGGATGGAGAGTTACGAGCCAATGACTATCAAACTAATTGGTCTGTAATTTAGAGACGGAGGCCTTGAGAATCCATTCTCTTTTGAGAATCTCACTGGAGAATCCATTCAGAAGGAAGCCTCATCAAATGGAGTTGCACTGAACACGACAAAGACCTTAGCTTCTGAGCTGTCAGGTTTTTACAGAGTTGGGTGGTGAGCCTTCTTTACCTGAGTTCTGTTTGAGGATGAAGACTTAGGATGAGGAATTTTGAGACTGAGTCTTAGAAGAGCCTGTAGGTCCATGAGATCCAGTAGGAAGCAGATCTTCTGAGTGCTAAGGGATTCTTGCTCGGCCTCCAACTAGAATCCTAAGGCACCACACCCTTCAGTCACCATCGATTCCTTTTAAATTTTTTTAACTTTGTTTTTTTTGAGAGACAAAGAGAGAGAACATAAATGGGGGAGCAGCAGATAAAGAGGGAGACACAGAATTTGAAGCAGGCTTCAGGCTCTGAGCTGTCCGCACAGAGCGTGACACAGGGCTCATACCCACAGACCACAAGATCATGACCTACGGCGATGTTGGATGCTTAACCAACTGAGCCACCCAGGCGCCCCCCCATCGATTCCTTTTAATTAGCACCACTGGAGTTTACTTGACTCAAGTTTTTTAAACCAGTAAATTGTTGTAGAATTAAATACGGTTTTTGGTGGTGGTGATGGTGGTGGTATTACTTGTTGATTTTTGTCATCTTTAGAGAGTTATTAATATTCTATGGACAGAGGAAATGTGCTATATTAAGCATTTAAGGCTAATTTTAATTTTTCATCTTGATGTCACTGCGCCTTGATGTCCTTTCCAAAGGCGACTATTCAGACCCCCTGACCGCCTCATTCTTGCCTTCCATTTTTACACAATTTCCCAAAGATCTAGACGTAAATCTCTCTCTCAAGTATAATACTTGGTAGGGTTTTCCCTCATTATTTATTCATTCTTTTACAATTAAAAAAGTTAACGTGTTACTCAACTTTTCGTGACTATTACAATAACATTGTGCTTCATCGTGCAATAAAGTCCTTTTCTTTTTTATAGTAATGCCACGAGGGGCCCGTGCTCGGTACTCGTAGGAATGAGCATCACGCTCTGTGCCCGCAGCACAGATGCCAGCTCTCAGGGTGAGGTACTTGCTTGAAATTGGCACCAAGCGCTTTCATTCTCTGCATGGCTCTTAACAAAACTGTATTAAATTATTAGCTATTTTTTAAAGAAAACATTCACATAAGAAACTTTACCTTGACGCATCCGTTGCAGGATGAGTTAGAATAAATAAAAAGTGAGCCGCTAACCATTTCCTGGAGAAAACACAACAAAGTGAGGAAGATCAGGACTTGTAATTTTCTCGCATCAACAAAAACATTGTGCAGATCTGGAAAACAAGGAAGCAAACCGTGTTGATGGACAGAGTCCCGTACTGTGATTTTCACCATGGCCTGTCACCAGTGCTGCTCCCTGACTGCCTTTGCTTTAACACCTTGATGCTGGTTTAACTTTGATACGAAATGAGACTCTGGATGTGGAAGTTAATAAGTGTGATGTGAGGGGCTGGACTTAATGTTGTGTTCCTAGGAAATAGCGCCTCACTAAATCTCTACATACGGTTTCCCCTTTTGCTCACAGATTTATTGCAGACCTCTCAGGACTATCGCTGACACCCCTTCTCCCCCTAGAGTTTAAAAACTGTTACTGTCCAACCATCAGCATAGAAAGGATTAGGCATCTCTTTTTTCTCATTGAGATCTATACCATCTCAACCTCTTAAAAATGGAAATGCATAAAAATTGCTTTTTAAACCACACATGTGAGGCTACTATTTGTTTAGATATTTGGGGGTATAGGTCATCTAAGAATGACTGCGCTTTGGCTCCCCTTGACCATGACTCAGCTGAAAATGTGTTAAGAAATATTTAATTTTTGTAACCTCGTTCATTAAACAGGGATTACCCACATCCAATACACCAAAAAGTGCAAGGTGAGCCTAGGATATCTTGTATCACAGAGCAAGGATCGACTCCAAATCCAACGGGATCATTTCAAAGGCCACAAAATCCAGGTTGAAATGGCCCCCTGGGGACACCCTGAGCAGTAGTAGTTTATGACGCATAGAATTAACTTTCAAAAATCCACAAGTCTCTAGTAATACTAAGAAAATGAAAGAGAAGGGGATTCAGAGGACTTTTCAGAGGAGTAGTTGGGCTTTTCAGGGGAGCGGCACCTAGTAAATGTAGGAATGATGGCAGCAGTCGGAAAGTACAAGTTTGTGGTCCCCACTGTATTCATTCAGTCGGGTAAGGATTGTTAGTGGTTGGAAAATGAGATCACCCACATGAAACAAAGTATCACCTCATAGACTTGTTGTTAATCGCCAAGGGAAAAGGTACCCTTTTATGGAGTGGTGGGGAGGTCCACCTGTAATGAAGTGGCCAAACTTAGGTCACAAAGAGCAGAGCAGGCTGACCTGGGTGTCATGTGCTATGATTCAGCCATCAGGTCACCACATCACCCAGGTGGCATTCATGCTGGAAGCAGCCGACCCTAATCAAATGGCCAGGGAACAATCAGGTAAATGGAGAATGTGGGGAAGCCTGTGAAACAACTGGCCTGAATCCCTCAAGAGAGAATCATGGAAAAGAAAGGCAGGGTTGGCAGCGGGGAGAGGAGGACATGCTACGAAGACAGAGTGAGGACAGGTAGCTCACGTCGTGGGGAGTCTGTCTTCCTTAGATCCTGCGTCCAGCAGAGGCGCCCACGGCAGCTGAGGGATGATTGGGGAAATTCGCATATGGACCATCACGTGTACATTAGACACCATGGACTTGCTGGTAGGTGTGACCGTCATGTACGGTTATGCAGGAGAAGGTGTTCAAGCAGGAGTATTTGAAAGTGAAATGTCAAGATGTCCGAAACTTGTAAATGGTTCAATCAAAAACGTGCGTGCATGTGTCTGTGAGAGGGACGGAGGGAGGGAGAGAGAGACAGAGAAGAAAGTAATAGGACAAAATGTTAATAATTAAGGAATCTTTGTCAAGAGTATACTTGTATTATACTTTTTTTTGAAATTTGACAATGTTTAGGCCTGGGTGGCTCAGTTGGTTAAGTGTCCAACTTCAGCTCGGGTCATGATCTCATGGTTCATGGGTTTGAGCCCCACGTCGGCCTCTGTGCTGACAGCTCAGAGCTGGGAGCCTCCCTCTCTCTCTGCCCCTCCCCCACTCATGCTTTGTTTCTCTTTGTCGCAGTAAAAAATAAAAATAAATAAACATAAGAAATTTGACAATGTTTAGACTAGTTGGGCATGAGGCGAAGAAAAGATGTATTTTTTGGAGAGTTTATCAGGTGAAGAATGAACACACCAGTCTATGAACCATTTAGGTCTGTGAGTACATTTTTATCGATCTAACATGAAATGGGAAAAATAAGGGTAATGCAGAAATTTTTTCATGAAAGGAAATTATCGAATTTCAAGGACTCTTCTTTATAATAGATTACTTCCTTCTCTTTTGTCTTTGTACCTAGTCCGTAAAAATCTAAGTTGTGGGGGCGGGGCTGGATTACAGCAGTGGTCCAGTTCATTCATTCATTCACCAAATAGTTACCGAGTGAGTGCCCTTTATAGGTCAAGTTCTCTAGAGGCAGACAGAAACGAATCCCGGCTTATCCTTTCCATCCAAGGATGTTCACCTTGTCTCCCCTGGGGATGCCTGGGGACACAGAATGGAGAGGGGACACCGTAAGGAAACAAGAGCCAGATTTAATGTGTACGCAGAGTTTATTTCTGCCAGAGCACTTCCTGTTCCTGATTTAAACTTCTTTTAAAAAATAAATATACTTGACCAAGTGCCTCTCTATGGTTGGAATCCTTGCAGATGCGTTGAGGGCTGACGAGGTCCTGGCCAAGCCATCTTTGGACAGATGGGCTTGAATTGCTGTGCTTGGACGTAAACCTCTCATTTCCTTATGTTTCTAACTAAAAGGTTTGTTTTCTTCAGGCCGGTTCCTGAGCATCAAGCCCCCATCTCTGTGCTGCTGTTTGAAGGAAATACTAAAATACTAAAGTAACTGCCAGAACATTTGCATGTTTTTCATAAATAGAGTAAACCCCATCAAGGCTCATGTTAATTTTTGTTTAATCCCTCATATGTGAGTTTCCTGGTAAAGTGAATGAAGAAGGTAGACGTGGTGCCAAGTTATTGTTTTAATGTGGCTTTTGGGGACTCCTGGATGTGAGATCGCAGACACGAAACCCGGCATGGCAGTCCTGACACTTCTTAAAACACTCGCACGTCCCGAACAACTTGAGTTGCTTCAAGACTCTTTCAGGTTTCTAGATGTGTCACAGTAGATCGGTTCCCACCTTCGAAGTATGATGATCAGATGAGGCCCTTTGGTCATTGTGCCAGTTGGAGGAGGCCACAGCGGTGGCATGTGGTCACCCAGACAGGCTTCTCTTAGGGCGCCTGCCAGGTACGTCCAGATAATCCGGAAGCACCAAGTCATCAGTGATTTTTGAAATGTTCTTAAATCAGCTTTGTGAAGAATTCCTAAGTGCAGAAAAGAACCCCCCAACATGCCAAGCCCTCATGTTCCCAACAACCTGAACAGACAACTGTTAACACACTAGCACCTTCCTTTGCTGCTGCAAATTTTTGGTACCAGAATATAAACTGCAGGAGCCCAGAGACCATTTGCTTATTTACTTCTCTACCCATCCCCTTCTCAAGAGTGCCTGGTACACAGCGTGTGCTTGGTAAATCTTTGCTGAATTTTAAATAAGATAAAAACATTCCTGATAGAGCTGTAGCCGCATTTGACCACCACCGACAATCTCTCCCTCCTCCCCCTTCCTCAGAGGCACCACTGTCCTGAGATGGGACCTTTCCCATGTATTTTGTATGTTCAAACATACATGTATCCATGAACAGTCTATGGTTTTATTCTGTATGGTGTTGGATTTATGTAAATGGCAGCATGCCATCAATATCTTCCTGAAACTTGCATTTTTCATTCAATATCATCTTTTGAGATTTGTTCATGTGGTTACACCTAAACCTTTTGGCTTTTCTCCCCCCACCTCCGCCCTTAACTGCTATTCCATCATTTAACTACATTCATCTTAATTATCTGTTTCCCTGCTTGATGGGCTTTTAGCTTGTTTCCAGCTCAGTATAAGTCTATTACTTACGCATGCGTCCTCACCCCCCAGTCTTTGTCTTGGGAATAGGAAAACAGAAAAGTGATAGTAATACTAATGTTTCTAATCACCAATAGTGATTATAGAATAGTGCTTATAGGAGCCCTGTGAGGCCACTGAGTGGCACTATGTGTCGGGCTCTGTGCTAAGCACTTTATATATTCACTTTGTCTTATTTAACACAAGTTATTTTACAAACTAGAAAACTAGTCTGACGCTACAGAGACTTTGGCCAAACTCCACAGACCCTTAAGTGGCAGACTCAGGATTTGAGCTCAGCTCTGGGATACCCAAGCCTTGGTTTACTTTTGAGAGAGGATGACTGTCTTCACTCGCTGGTTCTTATCGTAATGGGAGATGTTGAGTCAACATAGTTAACCGAGTTCCAAAACGTGTGCAGAAGGAGTAGAGGGATGAACTGATGGCCTCATCCCATTGAAAAGTTGAGTCATCCCATGTTTCCCTCTTCATAGGAACTTTTGTTTGTATGTCTGTCATTTTAGGGGTTGGACCAATTGAAAGGTTCCTCACCTTCACTTACAATGATCTTCAGATGGATAATTGGGGCAGAGCACTTGTCTTGTTGAATTAATCTTTCACGAAGAGAAGGGAAGGCTAAAATTACTCATGAGACATAACTATCAGCTGTAACTCACTTGTATATGTTTCCATAGTTGTATCTTTAAGGAAGCTTTCGAGGGGATGTGTATTAAAAAGACAGGGGCAGAGTCATTATTTCAGGCAATTCAAGAATATTTGAAAATGTATTTTTACTTTTTTGCCTTTCATTGAGCCAGGCAGTTTTCCATCTAATTTAATGAATCCTAAAATGAGATCTATTTGAAGAAAATTACCTAATACAGTATGAAATTAGTCTGGAGACTGAGAATTTTTGGCACATTGCTGACGGCGGCCTTTTTGATAAGCAGATAACACGATGATGATGGTGATGGTGATGGTGGTGATGGTGGTGGTGATGGTGATGGTGGTGGTGGTGATGGTGGTGCTCGTTACGGGGAACGCCTTAGACTGGTGTATCCACTTTGTTCTGAACAGACCTGGACTCTTATGTTCTCAAATCGAGCAGCCCCTTTACTTTATCCTGTTGTGTATTGAGAAGAATCGGCACACACAAAATAAGGAACTTGAAAAAAAAAATGCCAGCCCCAAGTAGGTGGAGTAGGTAACCTTCCTTGGGATGTATTTTTAGGAAATTTGGAAATTTGGAAAAGACTCCCCTACACCCCCTCCTCCAATACTTGGCTTTCATAAAGCCTGACCTTCTACAACTGAACTTGAGGGGTTTTTTTGTTATGTTTTGAAAGACTCTTTTATTAATTTTCAGAGTATTAAGATGACCTAATAACTACTGATGATCCATGAGGTTTAGGAAAATTACCTAAGTAGAGATTTAATGTGAAATATAAGGCATACGGTATCATCAACATTGGTAACACTGTGGGTAGGTAACTAACTCTTCTCGAACCTGGCATCAGCTTCTTGCCTTGGTGACTGATGAGGAGAGGGAAGCTACCTCATCCCAGAGTACGGTGGGGGGCAGAGTGATGTAAGAGCTCCCCAGAAGGGATGCCTGTATGTGTCTGGAGATGCACTGTCCCCATTTTGTTGCCAGTAGTGGCCTTTTGGCCCAATAACCAAAACCTGCATGGGGCTTTCCAGTGTCCATCCAATGTTGTGTCCGCCGTGTGCCTTGGGAGCTGATGAGGTCTCCACTCCCCATGCGAGCTCAGTGCCTTGTGGGGTTTCTAGATGGCATTCCACGCGCCTAACCAAGGCGGGAATATCTCTATGAGCTCCCGCTGTTTCCAAGCCATGATTGTGCTTCTGCTTTTAAAGAGCTGGGTGGACGCCTTCGCCCGGTCATATACCTTGGCCTCATTCTTGCCTTTTTTCTTTGCTATGACGGCTTTTTATGGAGCTTTTCTGTTTGTTTGTGAACCCTGTCTCTGCCTCCCCTTTTCTTGTAATGCTGTTGCTTTATCTCTCTTCCATTCATATTTTTTTCCTTCCTTTTTGCTGCATGGAGACTCTCTGCTGTACAAGTGTAAGTATTCTGGGTGGTTCTGCAGCTTCCGGCTATGCTCGTTCCCATTCTCGTGTCCCGTCTGCTTGTGCTGCCAGGCCGGTCTCCCAGGAGACCGAGTGTCATCCTCCGGCTGTGGATCCTGCATGAAACAGGCAGCAATTTAGAGACAAGACTGCGTTTTACAAGGTGCTTCAGCTAGCAGAACAGGCCATGAATTTAAAGTATCCTAGCTGTGCCTAAAAGCAAGCAGGGGATTGATGAAGAGGGTACCAACCTTCAAATGGGGGAAAGTGCTTTTTCCATGCCCGGTTTAAAAAAAAAAAAATAGACATGACTCCTTAAGGGTTTTTATTTTTTTCCTGATTCTTGTTTCCCTTGGTTGTAGAAACTTAGCATCGTGATTTCCTTCTTGGATTAGAAGAATTTTCCTAATCTGTTTCCCCACTGTTTTTTTTTTAACCAACCGATTTTTATATATATATATATGATTTTTTAATGTTTATTTGTTTTTGAGAGCAAGAGAGACCAGAGTGCAAGTGGGGAGGGCATAGAGAGAGAGGGCGGTGCAGAATCCAAAGCAGGCTCCAGACTCTGAGCTGTCAGCACAGAGCCCGACGTGGGGCTTAAGTCATGAACTATGAGATCTTGACCTGAGCTGAAGTTAGAAACTCAGCCGACTGAGCCACCCAGGACCCCCTAACCAACCGGGTTTTTATTCTGTTTCTTGTTTGTTTGTTTTAACCTCAGGGAAAAGAAAAGTAATTAGGGATTCTTGAACTTGACAAGAGAGTTTTGTTGTTTATTCTTTGTATAAACTTGGTAAAAACAAACAAGGAAACTTCCCCATCCTGTTTTGGTGGTGATAGAAACAATGGAACTCTCATTTTAGAGAAAATGACTATGTCTAGGAATTATAGGTTAAGAGTGAGTTTAAAAGAAAAAAAATACTGTGTCATTTGTCAGTCTCCAACATCGGCCCTTAATGTGTGGTAAAGTAGACCTATTACTTGGGCTACGTGAGATACTTTGAATTCCATCATAGAAACCGGATCAAATGAGTCAGATTTCTGAGCAGTGTAGACATCATGATCCCTTTAGATTGCTGTAGACTCGGGCCATGCGTCTCGTTCACACTGTCTGCCAAGGTGGGGGGTTAGTGACGGTTTGTGATGTCAGGAGGAGGAAGGTTGTGTTTAGGGCTCGCCTTCCAAGGTTATGTTACAGAGGCTTTAACACACTGCTCTTCAGATTTCCTGAGTATGTGAATCGTGAAAAGTACTTACGACTCGCAACATGTATCTTTAAAGATAAAGTAATTTCGTCTAGGCTTAAATAGGGGGCAGTGCTAACCACGAATCGACTTATGATGAGTCCATTTGGTGTAAAACACTCTTCATCAGAGAGGCACCTCGTGATTCCCCCTCCCGGGAAGTACTTACGCATTGACACGTGTCCAGGGCAGGAAACCGAGACCAAACAGTCTGAGAAGATGAACCCGTCCATTTTGATACAAGACCTTTAACGGTTCCAATGAGGAAGGTAAAGCTAGATTTTTTCTAGGATGCAACTCCTCATCGGCAGGTGTGAGAAGGGGAAGACTGGGGAGCATATAGACCAGATTTGTGGAACCACATAGAATATTTGTTCCCAAGTATACACTTGGGCGCAGAATCACAGCTTACTCTTAGGACCCCTTGCTCGCCATGTAAATATAGTGGGATCATCGGGCTGAGCCACTAAAGAATGAGCCAGTCCATTGTTTTTTCTATTAAGGAAGAAAAAATTCTAAAGAACAGAAAGAAAAACAAAAGAGAAATGAAATTCACTGTTTTTTCCCCTCTTCGTTATTATACATAAACCAGGAGAAAGAAATCAGGAAACAGTTCGTCCATCACCAGGAATGTCTAAAATCGGGTTGGATTCTTAACACCAACTGTAAAACTCGCCTGATTTCGAGGCCTGACTATTTTAGCAAAAGCCCATTGTCCCAGTCCGAACACGGCAAACTTGAGAAGTGATAGACGTGTCCGAGACAGTGACAAACTTGTATTTGAAATGCAGCTGTAACGAGCTTATGAGATGCAGGGAGGCTTTGAGGCGTTAGAAAGTCAAACCAAGAACCACAAACTAGTCCCCGTTTGGGGGACGGCCGCTGTCAGGAATCCGGACCATTCTGTGCACTCCTCAGTGTGTCTGTAAAGTTAGGTTGAGCTGAATGACCAATTTTCAGAGAAGCATCAGTGAGTAAATGTGTCTCTCTCTACCTGTCTTTTATATTATTTATAAATGTTATATAGTATATGTATTCTTTTATATATAATTCTCTCTAGGCATTCCTCTTCAGATATTTAAAATTATAATATATTTGAAGTGTCATAACTGTCAAATGTTTTACACACATTTGGTATCTGTTATAAAGGTTAACGAGGGAAACTTGAGCCAGATTATTCTTGCCCATGAACACTTTTTCTATAAAATCAAGAGTCATGGGGAAAATGTTGGAAGACATCGCCATTCCATGCATTTTAAAACCTCTTTCTTATTTATTTGTGGCTGTCCAACTGAATTGGCTGGAAATCATATCCCAAGCTGCTTTTTGACCCTGTAACCTGTCGGAGTTGTACACAAAGTGGAGGGAGTCCTGAAGACGCTTTGTTCATTAAGCCTGGCTTACGTCCTGGTAGTTTGGTTCTCTGAGAACTAATTATTCTTAGAGGTTTCCCTATGAGTAGATCCGTCTGTCCACCCCTAGTTCAGTCCACTGCAAAGACAGTTTTCAGGGAGAACAACCTGGAAGCTAAGTCTCTTTCCAGTTGCCTTGGATTGACTCTCGCTTTGGAAGTAGATATTCCTGAGATGGTCCGCCTTTAACAAAACCTCGGAAGAACCAGGTCACCAAGCTTTCATGGTATACTTCAGGAAGACCAGTCTGGCTTTGAGTATAATTCCTCACCTTTGTTCTCCCTTTTCTCTCAACAACAAGTAATAGCAAAAAAGCTGGCATAAAATTGTTGGAACTGTGAAGTTGTTTGTTTTAAAGGCCAGTATGAGCCAATTCTTTCTTTGAACCAGAGAGTTGGTCAACCTTGTGGCTGTTTTTTGAGAAAGCCTTAGAGGACACCCTATTCAATGAAAGACTACAGAGTGAGTTCTGTGATCTCTAACTTTACACGAAGACTAGTGCCCAGGATCAAACTGATGAAAACATCCCTATCGTCCGTTCATCTGTGTATCGATCACGAAGGCCGTGGTCAGGAGGCGTGGTGACAACTGTGGGTTGCCTTCCTTCGGCGTGGCTTTCTGTAATCCACACTTGTCACCGATGCTTAAGCTTTGGTGGTTCAGGTGTTGGTCCCATTTTTTTAAAGACTAACAGTTTGAAAGACTCTTACGGAGAAGTGACAGCAGACACAGACTTCTAAACCATGGCAGCTTTTTCCTAGTTGGTCTTTGCCCATAATACAAAGGTTAGAATCTTGGTGGCAGAAGTGGGAAATGAAACAGTTAAAGTACTTGAGTCATCGAGGTGACAAAGAGTTCAGTGCTGCCTCGCAGTTGTGACCATGGTCATGAGCAGTGAATAACTGCAGTTTCAATTTGTAGCAACTGATTTTTACCATCTTTTAATCGTATTTTTTACATCCATTTTAATATCCTCATGTGCAGCTTGGAATTACATTCTGTCCCATTCACTGTCCCTTTCTGCCATGTAAATACAATGTAGCTGATGAGGGCTGGGGGGAGGAGGAGAGAAGGAAGAAGTAGGCTGTATCAGTGGAGAACATTGTAAACATTTAGAAATGTGTGGGTTCAGTCTTTGCTGGGAGGCTGTCACATGTGACCGGCCATCCTGGAGAGAAGAGAAACAAATACTGAGTTTAAACATTTGATCTCAGATGCTTCTTCAGCCCCGCCCTTCCTGAAATGTTACTGAAGTTTGGGAGGCAAGTTTTGTGCCGCTACCTAAGTGTTTCCTTTATTTCATTGCTAGATGACGCCCAAATCCAAACGAAAGAGTATCCATAGCCGGATGCTGCGGCCCGTTTCCAGGGCCTTCGGTGAGTTACTTCTGTATCCGTGAAACGCCCTCAGCGGGGACCAGGGGCCACCTCGGGCTCTTTCCCAGGGATGCTGTGTGGAGCAGAGAGTTCGGGGGTTTGTGGGTGCATGTGTGCTATTGGACGGTGGGCCTGATGTTGCCTTTAGGAATTCCGTGGTCCATCGGGAGGCACTGAGCTGCGGCCGGGGCTCTGCTTTATTTCAGAGATGGAGTTTGATCTGGACAAAGCCCTGGAGGAGGTGCCAATTCACATCGAAGACCCGCCCTTCCCGTCAGCCCGGCAGGAGAAGTGCAGCTCGGGGCTGATCTCTGAGCTGCCCTCCGAAGAAGGCAAGAAGCTGGAGCACTTCACCAAGTTGAGGCCGAAGCGGAACAAGAAGCAGCAGCCCACCCAGGCGGCGGTAGGTGGACCGGGGCTCCCCCCTCTCCCACCCGTCCTGATCTGGGGGAGTGCTCCCAACCTGGGGGAGTACTCCTGACCCAGGGGGAGCGCTGGAGAGAGGTCCAGGCATCCAGCACAGTGCGGAAGCTCATAGCGAAGGGGAACAGACCCTCCGCAGAGACATCTGAGCCGGGATCTCCACCGGGCGCTCAGCATTCTGGAAAAGATAATGCGGTAAAGTTCCCAAGGCCTCAGAGCGGAGGTGCCCTGGGAAGAAATCCTTGGAAAAGTAGCGAGCCTGTGTGTGAGCTCAGTGGGCTCCGTCCTGGAACATGTAGCGTCTGAGGGTGGACAGAGGGCAACAAAGCCCCAAGGACCTGGGGGGACTGCAGGATACCTGTGTGTGAACTCAGTGGGCTCTGTTCTGGGACATGTAGCGTCTGAGTGTGGACAGGGGGGCAACAAAGCCCCAAGGACCTGGGGGGACTGCAGGATGCCTGTGTGCAACTCGGGGTGCACACCTTGGCCCCTCTGGGCACGCTTGCCTCTGCTCCTGATAACCTGCAAAGCCCAGGGAGCCAAGCGGGGTTCACGGGGCCACGCGGAGGCCACACCCCGGGTCCCTGCAGGAGAGGGTGGGATCCTTTGTGCCGCGGGGCCTTCACGTAGCCCTTACCCCGCGCCCATGTCGGGTTCACGCCTTCCCTCTCCATTGCAGTCAGGCTTCTGGGAAAGGTTGGCACCTGGTGTCTCTCTCCCCATTTCCATCCCCGCAGTCCCCCAGGATCTCTGCTCTGTCCCCACCTGCCTCTGCGGCCGCCCCGTCTCTCCTGACCTGATCCCCTTCCGCGGTGTCCCAGGGGTTACCTGACATAGAAAACTCCACTTCCGTGGGCCTCCGTTCCCCACACGCTTCTTTCCCGCCCGCCCCCGTGGTGACGCCTTGGCGTGTGCTGCTGGCCGCCTAGGCCTTGTGGGCAGAATCCGGGGTCGCGGTCTGTGGGTGACTCCGGCCCCGTCCGCTCTGCTCCGGACTCCAACATTCACCTGCGTCCCCGGGGACCCCAGGCCCAGCACGCTCAGCCCGGGGAGCAGTCTCTCTGTGAACTGCCTTCCTCTCCCATCCCTGTCCCTTGGCACATCGCAGCTGACGAGTTGGGAACTTGGATGTGGTCCTCATGAGACGCCAGGTCCCCGTGCCAACCCGGACCTGCTCCACCTTCCTCCTTGTCCCCCTACCATTGCCGCTTCGCATCCTGTGTCTCGGTCCTCCAGATCCATAGCCTTCTCTCCTCACTCCCCTCCCCGTCCCACCCCCCTCCTGGGCCAACAGCCACTCATCTTTCAGGTCTCCGCCTGCCTCCGTGTGCCAAGGAGCCCTCTCACATTCTCCCTCTGAGGTCCGTAGGGCTGTGCTCGCAGGACTCCGGGGGAGGTCATCCTCACAGACTGGGTGTGCACGGTGCACAGCCTGAACAACCCACCGTGGAGGCCACGGCTCTTCCAGAGCCCGCTGGTCACAACCATTACAGTTTCCTTTCCAGCTCTTGTCGCCGTGCTTTCTAAGCACTCTCTCCTCCTGTCTCTAAGCTTCGCATACGAAGCTGGGTGGTTTATTACCCTTGGATTTGTGCTCAGTGCTCAGTGTGGGTTTAGAGTATGGTGGGTGCTCAGCGGTACTTACCGGATGCCACGTGGGCGACTGCAGACCTAGATGGGTAGAGGTCACAGCAGTCGTGTGTGTGGTCCGTCATCTATTCCTACCAGCTGCGGCTTGTCATGTTGGTTAATTTCTCTCATTTGAATCTGATTAGCATGACATGGTTCGAAAAAAATCCAAGGAAACAGCTTTAGTGCGTTGTTTCCTGATTGATTGATTTTAACTTTTTAGTACACGATTAGACTTATTATAGACTTTCATAAATGTTATTTTTATTTTATAAAATTTTTCAATGTTTTTTAAAGTTTCTTTAATTTTTTTTTTTTTTTTGAGAGACAGAGACAGCATGAGCAGGGGAGGGTCAGAGAGAGAGGGAGACACAGAATATGAAGACAGGCTCCAGGTTCTGAGCTAGTGGTCAGCACAGAGCCCAAAGCGGGGCTCGAACCCACGAACCACGAGATCATGACCTGAGCCGAAGCCGGACGCTTAACGAACTGAGCCACCCACGTGCCCCAATGTTTACTTATTTTTGAGAGAGAGAGAGCGTGAGTTGGAAAGGGGCAGAGAGAGAAGAGGAGAAACAGAATCCTAAGCAGGCTCCAGGTTCCGAGCGGTCAGCACAGAGACCAAAGTGGGGCTCGAACTCATGAACCACAAGCTCATGACCTGAGCTGAAGTCAGACGCTTCACCACCCAGCTGCCCCAAATGTTTTTAAATAAGGCTTCTTAGATAGGGGGAAAGATGGCCGCCCACCCTCTGGATTCTAGATGGTCACTGATAAGTGACTCCTCTTTGGCTCTTTCCATGTGGAGAATCATTAGCCGTGTGACTTACATGCAAAATGATGGTCGAAGTGTTTCCTTGATCGAGTCAGTGACCCACAGAGCGAGAATGTTGTGACCGTGTTTCAAAGCCCAGAAGGGAAGGGAAGGAGGCTGAGGCCGAGTCCTCGTGCAGAAACGCACCATGTACAGTACACGCCGTGGAGGTTTTCACTTCGCCCACTGGGAAGCCTGGACGCACGGGCTCCGCCCACCCCAGGCTGTCCGGGCCCGGAGCCCTGCGGGGGGCACCAGGCGTGTCCTGAAGCAGTGGGCTGTCCAGAAGGTGGCCGTGGGTCCAAGTCCATCCAGCGTCCTCCCAGAGGCTTGACGGACGAGAGGCACAGCCACCTTGCTTTTCTCTGGGCTCACGGCGAAACTGGACCGATTTGTGATTCCACGGTGCTTGCAGTTTTCAGAACGCCTTCCTCTCGCTCGACCCTGTGCAGTGGCCCCGTTTTCCGCTAAGAATGGGGGGATCACAGCTTCGCTTCCTCGCTCGTGTTCCGCAGCCACAGTCACTTACTGTTATTGTCTTGGTTTGGTTTTGCTAGGATGGAGTAGACTGAGTCTCTCCTAAGTCTGTTTTCACTTTTCTAGAACTTGTCCTTGACCTCTGATGTCCCCACTGAGCCTTCCCGAGTATCCCAGTGCTCAGGACCAAGGTGTGGCTTTTCTTTCTCTTTTTACTTTTAACATGTCTGATGCCAAATGTGTGCCTTCCCCCGCCCTGCGCCCCCTTCCCCAGCCGGTTCTTCAGCTCTGGGCACCAGCGGAGTGTCCTGCAGAACAGTTCAATTCTGACGCTCCCTGGAGGTCGCCTGGACCCCACAGGTTAAGGGCTCGGGGGCACCCCCACTTCAGACACCAGTCGCAGGGGGTCATCTGTACTTCTGACCCACTGAGTGTAAACTCAAGAGAGGGTCCCGCGCCCTGCTCTCTGGGTGTGATAATTTGCTAGAATGACTCCCAGAACTCAAGAAGGCACTTTACTTATTATGACTAGTTTGTTGTAAAGGACGCAGCTCAGGGACAGCCCCACGGAGGAGAGGTGTCAGGTGAGGGGAGGGAAGGCCTGCTCCCCACACCTCGTGCGTCCCGGAGGCTTGGCCAACCTCATCGCTTGGGGTTTTCGTGGAGGCTCCGTTAAGTCGGCTTAGGCAACATTGAGTAAATCCTTGGTCAAGGTGACTAGTTACCACCAGACCCTCAGTCCTCCCCAAGGTCAGGGCGAGGCTGGAGTTTCCAGCTGTCCTGTTACGTGGTTGGTTCCTCTGATAATCAGCCCTTGTCCTGAAGCTGTCTGGAGAGGTGGTGGGGGCGGGGAGGACAAGCTCTTTATCTTAAACTCAGAAATGGTTGGAAAGGGCTCGTTACAAGTAACCAAAGATGCTCCAGTTAGCTCTGTCACTCAGGAAATGTCAGGGGTTTTAGAAACTGTGTGTCAGGAGGGGGACAAAGGCCAAACACGCACTTCTGACAGCCCACAAGGCCAAGTTAAATGCCAGCATGTCCGTTCCTACGGCCCAAACTTGGATTACTTTGTTTTAACTTTGACTCTTGTACCAAAAATATACAAAGAAATATCTACGTAAATATGAAGAGTAGGCAACTATTTTTTAAAAATAAGTAAAAATTTAATCTTTGGTTAAGGTACAATCCTTATAAACTACCAGACCTCTTGGGAATAATTGGTCTAGACATTTTACCTATACGTTTTATTGCACCTCTCTAAAAATTTTTTTTTTAATTTTAATAACAAGAGATAAAATACACCAGTTTCTTCTTCTTTTCATTTCATTAGTGGATATGTAAAAACGCTTAAACATGACATCGCGGCTGCTTAGTCCGTAGAATCTAAGCTTGGAGTGTAGTCATGAGTGACAGACGTGACACTCAGCTGATGGGTCCCTCTCTCCCTGGGGATGTGTGTCTGGACATGGATCTTTCTAAGCCAGAGTCAACTTGCTTCTAAAATACCAGCACTGGGATGCCCAAGGGCTCAGTCGGTTCAGTGCCCGACTCTTGATTTCAGCTCAGGTCATAATCTCACGGTTCGTGGGTTCTAGCCCCGCATCGGGCTCTGTGCTGGCAGTGTGGAGTCTGCTTGGGATTCTCTCTCCCTCTCTCTCTCATTCTGCCCTTCCCTGCTCATTCTCTCTCTCAAAATAAATAAATAAACATTTTTAAAAAATAATAAAATTATAACTCTGCCCACATTACTGAGTTGTCATCAGAAAACAATAGAAGTATACAGTCCTTTACTACATGTAAACATTGTTCCTCAAAGCTAGTATTCCCATTGTATTAATATTAACTCTCTTTGCTATGTTAATATTTGCTTTCTCCTTCCCTGACACAGTAGTGGAGGAAGAAGAGAAGAATGTCCCTAGAAACGGATTCATATTATCCTTAGCTTCTCTAATTTGGAGGGTTTTGCGGATTTTATTCTGGAGCAAGCCAACTATTTTATAAAAATTCATATTAAAAAGCTCTGACCTTTGTAGAAACGACGTGTAGAAAGTCTGCTTTGGGGCTGGGAGCTGCGGCGGGCAAGCTAAGAGCGGCAGTGCCGCTTCCGAAGGACCAGAGCGTGCCCGCATCCCCGGGAGAGGGCGCGGCCGCGAGAGAGGGCGTGTCGCGGGGGTGGACATCGGGCCACGTCCCTGCCATCCTAGGCTGTGCTTCTTGCTCACGTCATAGTCCGACGTGCGCCTGTCTGATCGGGGGACCCCACGGCGGTCATTCGGGGACACGGGCTGCTTTTGTCTGTGGCTCTAGCTCCCCTTGGTCCTTGGAGTCCTGTCTACTCCGTCGGAGGATGACAGGAGGCCCCCACGTTCCCACGCAGGAGGTCTGACGGTGACACCGTCAGCCTGATCGTGGCCCAGAGGCCGCCCCATGTGTGAGCCTGGGAACCACATTCTGACTGTGATGCCCGTTGGGCAGGTGCCCGGGCTTCATGCCCATCCACTCCCAGGTAGCCCTGCTTATGCCCCCTTTGCCTGGCATCCCCATGGGTAAAAAGCTTCCCCTAAAGGAAAAACCATTGAGGGGCGCCTGGGTAGCCCAGGGGTTAAGCGTCCAACTTTGGCTCAGGTCATGATCTCACGGTGGGTGGGTTCAGGTCCTGCGTCGGGCTCCCTGCTGCCAGCACAGAGCCTGCTGTGGGTCCTCTGTGTCCCTCTTTCTCTGCCCCTCTCCTGCTCCCTCACTCACTGTCTCAAGAATAAACAAACAAACAAAAAAAGAATAGAACTGAGAAGAGACCAGTGAAGTTAGCCAAAAAGAGGTCAGTAATGATTTGTTTCTCTAATAATTTTCTGCTGATTGTCTTGGCAACATTACTCTGGGGCTTAATAATGAATATCTAACTTTCAAATTACAGCTGCAGAGTTTTCCTTTTCCAAAGGTAAAACCTTACAAAGTGTTAGAAAGTGTATACACCGCTGTTACAGAGCATTGTGAAGATAATTGGGCAGAATTAGCAAAAACCATTATTACTTCTTTGTGCATTTAATTTCCAGAAAGTTATTTCAGAAACGTGCCTGGAAAAGTGCGTAGATATTTAATAGAGATGGCCAACAGGCATATGAAACAATGCTCAGCATCACTCAGCATCAGGGAAATACAAATCAAAACCACACTGAGATACCACCTCACACCAGTCAGAGTGGCTAAAATGAACAAATCAAGAGACTATAGATGCTGGCGAGGGTGTGGAGAGACGGGCACCCTCCTACACTGTAGGTGGGAATGTAAACTGGTGCAGCCGCTCTGGAAAACAGTGTGGAGGTTCCTCAAAAAACTATCGATAGAACTCCCCTATGAGCCAGCAATAGCACTGCTAGGGATTTACCCAAGGGATACAGAAGTGCTGATGCATAGGAGCACATGTACCCCAATGTTCATAGTGGCACTTTCTGCAATAGCCAAATCATGGAAAGAGCCTAAATGTCCATCACCTGATGAATGGATCAAGAAGATGTGGTATATATATATATACAATGGAATACTATATGGCAATGAGAAAGAATGAAATGTGGCCATTTGTAGCAAAGTGGATGGATCTCGAGGGTGTCATGCTAAGCGAAATAAGTCAGGCGGAGAAGGACAGATACCATATGTTTGCAGTCTTAAGTCTAACAGTAGAAACCTAACAGAGGACCATGGGGAGGGGAAGGGGGAAAGAGGGGGAGACAAAGTGGGAAGACGGAGGGAGGCAAATCATGAGAGACTCTTGAATACTGAAAACAAACTGAGGGCTGAAGGGGCCGGGGGGAAGGGGAAGAGAGATGATGGTCATGGAGGAGGGCACTTGTGGGGTGGAGCACTGGGTGTTATATAGAAACCAACTTGACAATAAACTATAAATGAAAAAAAAAAAGAATAAACAGTAAAGAAAGAAGAAGAAGGAGAGAAACATTGAAAACTGTGCACCAAAGAATGAGATTCTAGAAGGCTCCCAGGTTCTAGCTGTGCAGCTACTAACTAACCTCGTCTCCACTGGAAGGAATTCTATAGACGATCTACTCAGTGTTCAAGGCAGTGACGCTCAGGGCGAGTGACCGATTTGCCCGTGATCATCCTCTGAATTATTTCTGTATGTCACGCGGTGGCTCTACTCCACCTGACACGTCAGTGTTCGCGTGCCCGGTTTCTGGCGCGGCCCCACGCCACTTAGCCCAGGGACAAACACACCGTCATCCCAGCGGACTAACTCCTGGGTAATCCATCAGCTCCCACATGCTTGAATTACGGTATCACGAAGCTGGAAGGAATTCCGATGTCCTCTTGTCCAGTCCCTCACCAGGTACCTAATCTCTACATGGCCATCAGTAATTGACCCTTTGGTCTACAGTGATCTCGCTGGGAAGCAGCCATTTCCTAAAAGCTCCAGGTGTTAGCATATTAGTTTTTGCTGTGTTGCTAAAATCTGTCTTCCTGCTTGTAACCCAGCCATCTTGTTCCTGCCATCGGGTGTGGCTCGTGTCATTTAAGTCTCCGCCCCTCTGCACACTTAGGTCTGGGTTGTTCCCAGCTCCTTCCTTCACTGATCTGAATTTCCTCAGCCCTTTTGATGTTCCTCCTCTGATACTGCCTGCAGCCCATTTATGATTCTGTTACTCTTTTCTGAATAAGCTGCAGGGCAGCACCCAAAACAAAATATTTTAGCAGGATCCGGCCATATCACCTCCTTCTTTCCAACTACTATACTTCTATTTATTCATCTACACATTGTATTCACAAAAAAATAATAATTCTAGTATAGTTAGCATTCAGTGTTAGTTTCCGGTGTAACGTGTAGTGACTCGGCAATCCAGTACATCACTCAGACCTGGTTGTGGTGAGGGTGCTCTTAATCCCCTTCACTTAG
This sequence comes from Mungos mungo, assembly GCA_004023785.1. Taxonomy (NCBI): domain Eukaryota; kingdom Metazoa; phylum Chordata; class Mammalia; order Carnivora; family Herpestidae; genus Mungos; species Mungos mungo. Next base: position 31,686 of record PISW01001908.1, read on the forward strand.
TTCCCCCATCCCTCCCACCCCAACCGCCCTCTGGTAACCGTCAGTTTGTCCTCCATAGTTGATTAAGAACTTGTTTTTTGGTTTGTCTCTTTTTTTCTGTTTGTTTTGTTAAATCTCACACATGGTGAAATCATATGGCATTTGTCTTTCTCTGACTGACTTATTTCACTAGCATGACACACTCTAGCTCCATCCATGTCGCTGCAAATGGCAAGATTTCATTCTTTTTAATGACTGAGCAATGTTCCATACCTTATGTATACCGTATCTTCTTTATACACTCATTTATAGATGGACACTCGGCGGCTTCCGTAACTTGGCTGTTGTGAATGATGCTACAGTGAGCATAAGGGTGCACTAGCTTCTTGAATTAGGGTGTTCATATTCTTTGGGTAAATACCCAGTAGTGAAATTACTGGATCGTATGATAATTCTTTTTTTTTTTTTTTTGAGGAACCTCCATACCGTCCTCCACAGTGACCGCACCAGTTTGCATTCCTACCAGCAGCACATGAGAGTTCCGTTTTTTTTCCCCACATCCTCACCAACACTTGTTGTTTCCTGTGGTTTTGATTTGACACGTGCGAGGCAACATCCCACAGCAGTTCTGTTTTGCATTTCCTGGGTGATGAGTGATGTTGAGTATCTCTTCATGTGTCTGTTGGCCTCTGCGTGTCTTCTTTGGAGAAACGTCTGTCCATGTCTTCTGGATTATTTGTGTGTGTGTGTGTGTGTGTGTGTGTGTTGAGTTGTAGAAGTTCTTTATTATTTTTTGTTACTAACCCTTATGGGATATGTCATTTGCAAATATATTCTCCCGTTCAGCAGGCTGTCTTTTCATTTTGTTGATTATTTCCTCTGCCGTGCAGAAGCTTTTTGTTTTGATGTCATCCCAATGGTTTTATTTTTGCTTTTGTTTCCCTTGCCTCAGGAGATGTATCTAAAACAATGTTGCTCTGGCCGGTGTCATAGAAATTATTGTCTGTTCTGTCTTCTAGAATTTTTATGATTTCAAGTCTCACATTTAGGTCCTTAATCCATTTCGAGTTTACTTTTGTATATGACGTGAGAAAGTGGCCTTTGCATGTTGCTCTCCTCTTGTCCCGACACCATTTGTTAAGGAGACTTTTTCTCATCGTGTATGCTTGCCTCCTTTGTTGAAGGTTAATTGACCATGTAATTGTGGGTTTATTTCTGGGCTCTGTGTTCTGTTGCATTGATCTACATGTCTGTTTTTGTGCCGGTACCATCCTGCTTCACTTATGACAGCTCTGTCGTATAGCTTGAGATCTGGGATTGGGATACCTCCAGTTTTATTCTTCTTTTTCAAGATTGCTTTGGTTATTTGAGATCTTTCGTGGTTCCATACAAATTTTAGTCTTATTTGTTCTACTTTTTAGAAAAATGCTGTTGGTATTTTCATAGGGAAAGCATTAAATCTGTAGATTGCTTTGAATAGCAGGTGCATCCTACAATATTTGTTTTTCCCAATCCATGAGTCTTTCCATTTGTGTTGTCATCTTCAGTTTTTTCCATCAGCCTTTCTGTAGGTTTTTGAGTGAGATCTTTCACCATCATGGTTAAGTTTATTCCTAGGTATTTTCTTCTTTTTGATGCATTTGTAAATAGAATTTAAAAAAATTTTTTAATGTTTATTTATTTTTGAGAGAGACAGAGTGTGAGTGGAGGAGGAACAGAGAGAGAGGGAGACTCAGAATCCAAAGCAGGTTCCAGGCTCTGAGCTGTCAGCACAGAGCCCAACGTGGGGCTTGAACCTATGAACAGTGAGATCATGACCTGAGCTACAGTCAACCGTTTAACTGACTGAACCACCCAGGCACCCTGAGATTGTTTTTTCAATTTCTCTTTCTGCTACAATATTATTAGTGTACAGAAATGCAGAAGATTTCTGTAGATTGATTTTGTATCCTGCAAACTTACCAAATTTATCAGTTCTAATAATTTGGTGGGGTCTTTAGCAATTTTTCTATGTATAGTATCATATCTAGTGAAAGTTTTATTTCTTCCTTACCAATTTGGATACCTTTTATTTCTTTTTGTTATCTGATTGCCGTGGCGAGGGCCTTCAGTACTATATTGAGTGAAAGTGGTGAGAGTGAGTTTTGTGATAGCACCATCTCCGTGACTGGCACTGGTCTTACTCAGGCAAGGTCTATACTCCTGTTATTTGTAAGCATATCTCAAGAATATTACATATTTCCCAGAGGAAAGGGGGCAGGCACATACATCAGAAAATTTGAACTTCTCTAGAAGTCCTAGGATACTTCATGTTACATCTCACTGTCCAGAAATGAGCCACATTTTGAGCCTCGGCTGCAAGAGCATCTGGGAGGATCACGTGTTTCACTTGGTCACGGTGATAGTCCAGATGAGTCAGGGTGTCGATCCTGAGTAAACGGGAGAATACAAACTGGGTGTTCAGGATGCCCTTTCTGCAGTGATTTAATCGGTTGAGAAAGCTTCCTTCCTAGTTTCTAATGTTTTTTCCCCATGAAAAATGGTTTAATTTGATTGGCTTTTTCTTCAGCCTTGCTGGAAATTGATCATTTATTTTTCTCTTTCATTTTGCTATTGTGGGGAACTGCAGCCACAGACCTTTCTAATGTTACACCATGGTTAACAGTCATCATGATATTCTTGCTTTTTAACTTAATCCTAGTATAATTAACATACAGTGTGATATCATTTTCAGGTGTATATTCTTACTTTGTTTTAATATACTGCTGGGCTTTGTTTTCCCATATGTTATTGGGATTTTTTAAATCTATGTGCATAAAGAAGAGAGATCTGTAGTTTTCTTATGTTTCTCTAGACCATCCATCTGCTTTCGGTTTCGGAATTATACTATCTTCATAAAATTAGCTCGAAAACCTCCTTTCGTATTCTCTGGGACAGTATGTATATAATAGAGATTTTCTGTTCCTCTCCTGGGAAGCCCTTGGGGCCTGGCGTGTCGCATGTGTGCAGGTGATCCTTAGGCGTAGAATTTCTTTTGTAGGGATTTGATTTCTTCTGTTACAGATCTAATCCGCTTACCCAAATTCTCCTCGAGACCATTTTGGCCATTGATGTTTTTTCTAGGATATTGTCCACTTAGTCTGATGGTTCATGCAGTTGTTTATAGAATTCTAAGAATGTTTTAATCTCTCCTGTATCATGTTTCTGTGCCCGGTGTTTTTTCATGTCTGAAGTATTTTAATGCTTCTCTCCTAATTTTGCGAGGCTATCTCTTTTAATAGTCTTTTTTTTTTTTTTGAAGAATCAGCCTTTTTACTTAAGTTCATCTTTGTCTTACATTTTTATTATATTTCCTTCATTTTACGTCTCTTGGGTTCCTGATTTCCTGATTTGACGGCCTAACTCTCACTGCTCGTGTTTCCTGCTGCCTAATGTATGCACGTAAGATTCCGGGACTGTGCAGCTCGCTAATTAGCACTCCCTGGCGGGGTGTGTGTTCAGAGTTACTAATAACACACTAATCGTCCCTCCTTCCTGCCCGTCTCTCCCCATCCGGCCTGTGGAGACATTACAGAGATTTGACGGGTGCACTGCCTCGGCGTCCCCTTGCTGCGTTCGTCTTCGTAATCCTGGCAGAGGGTGGTCGCGTTGTCATTAGTGCTCCTAATCACCGGCTTAGCCTCGAAGCATTCGCAAATGGTCCTTTCAGCCAGTAGGCAGGCACCAGAGGCGCAAAATCCGCCGGCTTGGGTTTCAGACGCCGCCAGCAGTGCCTCTCCCTGAGCGCGGAAGCCGTCTGCCGCGGCCGGCCTGGGGGGCGATTTCCGCTCTCCCCTCCCAGGCACCACACTGCGCTTTGTACTTACTTTTTAAATTTAATTTTATTTTTTAAATTAAATTGTTTTAAGTTTATTTATTTTGAGAGAGAGAGAGGCGGGGGAAAAAGAGAATCCTGGCAGGCTCCACACGCTCGGCACAGAGCCCAGGGTGGGGCTCGAACTCACAAACCCTGAGACTGTGACCTGAGCCGAAGTCAAGAATTGGACGCTTAGCCCACTGAGCCACCCAGGCGTCCCTGTGCTACGCCTTTTAGTCTGAGATGTATTCTCCTTGATAGAAAGACCAAAGTCAGGGAGGAGTCAGAGAACTTCTGATGTCTGTATGTCCTCTCCTTTCCTTTTGTGAGAAATTGAGCTAAAACAACATGTGTGTTTGGCCTCAAACTGTTGAAAACTATTTTTTTGTTCGGTTTTTGTGCTGCTCTTCATACTCGGTGTGGACATCTCCACTTCCTATCCTAAAAGATGCGTTTTAAACCACATCTCATTGAAGAGCTCCCAGTGATACTGGGCTCCCTGTGACCTCTCTGCTTGCAAGTGTCTTCCTGTCTAAAATGACAGCGTCGGCCTGGAGACCCACATCTGTGGTCCGTCCTGCCCTGAAAGCCGCTCGTCCTACAGGAGAGCAGACCACTTTACTGTGCCCCGTGCACCTCCATCCCTGAACCCCATTGATGTCCCTCCTCCCGGACCCAGAGAACTTTCTGTACTAGCTGTGAACTCCGTTTCAAAGCAGGAAAAAAGGAAAGGGCTGAGAGGAGAAATGTGTGTTAGTAGAAAGTAAAATTTTTTCTCAGAATGGAAAAGGGAATTTGAGAGGGATCCTTGGAGGGGAGGCGCAGGCACACCAGACAGAGGCCTTGTGTTAGGACCATACGTCCTGGGTTCCTTCCCTGCACATCCGTCAGTCAGGTGACCTGTGGGGGCCCCCTCACTCTCTGAGCCCCTGTTTCCTGTGACTAACCAAAACTTGTGATAAAACTATCTTTTCAGTGCAAAAGGTACAAATGAAAATGAAATCATACGGTACGAGATGCATGTAAACTATGAAGCATTGTACCCAGGGAGCCCTTGTCCGCTGGAGATCCCACTGTCCATTCTTCTCCGAGAGGACAAGTGCTAAAAAACAGTTCTCCACTACTTTATCGGTTGTGCTAAAAGTTACTCAGGAGCTTTCTGGCCATAACGGACTCCTGCGACTTTACTGGTCCTCCGCTGTACTAGAATACACAGGAAAGCCTTGGTCCAGTATAAAGCACCATTCAGAGGAGAAGTAGAGTTGTCCTTACTCACATTTCACGGGCTTCTTTTGTCCATTGTCTGTTATCTGTGCACTTCGAGCAGTTCACAAACATGAACTCAAACACACCGTTTATTTTCATAATGGAGATTTCCCAGTGAGTGAAGTGGGTGATCGCCTGAAGCAAATGATTGGTCTTTTCTTTAAACGAGGCATGCACAGGTCTTTGCAGACCTCAGCCATGTTCCCCTAGAGGCAGCTTGACACTTGCAGATCCGGATTACAGGAAGCCCCTTCCCCACCACTCTGTGGCCATGGGGGAATTTGTCCTTCTGAAGGAATGGGCAAGATACACGCTCTTTCTCAAGGGCTTCAACGTGTGGGTGTAAAATACTAACCTCATACCCCCTTGCGGACACAAACCAGACATATTGCTGAGCTCACTGTGAGTTTTCCATTCAAAGCCAGCTGCTGACCTTACGGCTTCTCTCCAATACCCGCGCTTTCGAGTGTCGGCTGGACGCCGGACCGTGGGTTTCCCGCAGCACCTCAGACGCTTGTCAGAAACTGGACTCAGCACCTTCTTCCTCACATCCGGTCCTGGACCTCTGTTCCCCAGAACCAGGCTTCGGTTCACACAGCCTAGAAACTTCCACATCATCTGAGGCACCTCCCTTCTTGGTACTCGTGTCTCCTCCAGATTATTACAGAAATCTCTCTTTTGTGTTCCTGAACAGATCCCCCTTCTTACAGGGGTGCCTGGGTGGCTCGGTCGGTTAAGTGCCCAACTTCAGCTCAGGTTGTGACCTCATGGTTCATGGGTTCGAGCCCCGCATCGGGCTCTGTGCTGACAGCTGGGAGCATGGAGCCTGCCTCGGATTCTGTGTCTTCTCTCCCCCTGCGTGTTCTCACTCTGTCTCTGTCTCTCAAAAATGAATAAGTGTTTTTAAAAAATTTGGTTCCCCTACTTACAATCCCTGGCTTCTCCAACTTCATGCTGCTCTAGAATTATCTGAACAAATACAGGTTGCGCCGGGCCACTCTCTTGTGGGGTCCCTGTTGCCTACGGAGTGAATTCCGCACTCTTTAGTGGAAGACTCAAGGCTGTTTACCATTGGTCCTTGTATTATGAGTTGGGAAGTATTCATTCAGCTAGAGATAATGAGAGATACACAACTGAAAATGGCTTAAATAGTGAGAAACACCGATCTTCTCAACCGGAAACGCAGGATGTCTCAGGATCCGGGACCAGCTTGTTCAGCAGCAAAGCTCACGCACCCCAGTGCTTTCTGCCCTCTGCCCGGTCATCCTCCACATGTTGGCTCTTGTCCTCAGGCTTGTGCCCCCTCGAGCCCCAGGTGGCTGCTGTGGCTCAGACATCACGTCCTGCCACATACAACCACGCAGAAAACATACGCTCCTTCCTCTGCAGGAAAGCGTGCCCATGAGCCCGTAGCAGATTTCCCTTCTGTCTCACCAGCAGTGCACCCTAGGCCACGCCTACCTGTCTCGGGCCCAACGATGGAACTGTGGGATTTGGCTTCTACAAACCTTGAAATCAGGCTTTTCTTCCCACAAGAAAGAAAGGAAGCGGGGGAGGGGGTCAGAGTGGCCTGTGTTCACGTCTGCCTGGGTTTGCACTGAGCGGTTGATCCCCTGCACACTGCTGGCCCGCGGCCCTGGGATCATCTCCGGTCTCGGACCCTGGCACCTGTCGAGTTTTCCCGTGCATTCCCTCTTCACCTGCAATGCTCTCTCCGCCTTTAGGAAGCGGGGCTCTTCCCGGCCACTGCCTGTGATGCACCTGCCAGCGTCAACCCCGCACCAGGCTCTGCGGCCATGGCGCATTCCTCACCTTTGTGTCCTGTCCTTGCCCCAGTTGTGCCCGTGATTTCCATTTTAGTAGCACACAGGGCCCTTGATCAGTCAGTCCCGTCCCTCCCGGGCCCTTGCCGCGGTGCCTTGAATGTGACGGTCATGTTTGCTGAGCGACGTTGACTGTAAATTGCCGTTTCACTTGTTCGATCTGCAGGTCTGCGCTGCCGGCACAGTCCCTCAAGACGGGGAGCAGAACGGTCTCATGGGGAGAGTGGATGAAGGTGTGGATGAATTTTTCACCAAGAAGGTGACCAAGATGGATTCCAAGTGAGTTCAGAGTCATTTCACTAATAATACTGTTTAATTCACCTGCAAATTGCTAGGTTGCAATTCAACTTACTATCCCAAGGTTTATGTGTTGTATTTACATGTGTTACATGGGATTTACTCTTCGCATGGTTTGCAAAATGTGCTCACCAGACCAGCCATTATCTCTGTCAACTGGGAACTTATTAAAAATGCAAATTCTCAAGCCACTACCCCAGACCCACTGAATCAGATACTCTGGATGTGGGACCAGGCCATCCGTACTTTAGTAAGCCCCCAGGGTAAACTGAGGCATGCTTAAGTTTGAGAACCATTGTCCTATTCTAAAATAGACCACAGAACATACCGAGGTATTTTTTTAGGGCTTTATCCCCGTCACCTGGATCCCTTTATCACAGGGCGGTGAACTTCAACGGCTCACATTATTTATTTCTAGAGGCTCCATGTTCATAATCTGATGTACGTGGGGGGTCCCTGTATCATTGCTAAACGCCACGGCCTCAGTAGACGGCGTCACAGTGGCAACAGAGTTAGCAAGAAGGCTGCCAGGGCATCTTCTGGGACGTGTCTTCATTTTCTTCTTCCTGAGTCGTGTTTCCTTAAAAGATCATTCTTTTATGACCTTTTACTAACAATTGTCTAACCCGAGACACTCCAGGCATTAGCGTGATTTGTACCCAGTTATTTAACCCCCAACGCAGTTATTTAACCTGCAAAATGCAGATCTGTCCCCAGATACGCTCTTCACGTAGATTTGTGTCTGTGAGGCGTTCTTCATCTTGAGCTGTCCAATCCGGGGGCGAATTGAAACCGTCCTGAGAAGCCGAGGGAGGGCAGGCGGGGCCCTGGTAGGGAGGAACCCGTCCATTCCGCAGAGGGACGTGCCTTATCTTGCCGCAGCAGGATGGCGAGTTGGAAGTGAGCGTTTACACCTGTCACAGTATAACTGACTGCACGTTGTAAGCTTCAGGGCCCGTTATTTGTCCTCTTTGACGCTGGCCTTGCAGCGCGGCATCCTGGGAGAGGTACGGTGCCCCCATTCTTCGAGAACCAGCTCAAATGTCACTTACTCTTTGAAGCTGTCCCACGACGACCCCTCTCCCACCCCGAGATTAATTGCTCTTTCTCTCCTGCTGACTCAGCGCTTTTCTTTTCCGTTAGAGCACACATCACCCGGTGAGCATTTCCTCGGTTTTACATTTTTTCACAGTATGAGGAATGGGCAGGTGTAGTGTCCGTGTAAAAGATTCAAGCGAGACCAACATAAACAGAGCGAACTGGAAAGTCCCTTTTCATGATTTGCTTTCAAGTCATTTTTCCTCTGGAAACACTGCTTTTCAGAACACCCAGGTCTGACCGTTCGCTGTGACCTCAGGGTCTGACACAGCCCGGAACCCGTAGTCCGCCTTCAGTCTCAGCTGCCTGAGTGAATTTAGACAGTCTCGGCCCGTATCCCTGCAAACCACAGACCCGCGGCCGCACGTTCAGAAGTCGATACGTCATCCGTGGAGCGGTTTATGCACATTTGATCTGAGCCATTTGTGTTCCACCTGCTTCTGTGTGAATTCCTGCGTCCGTATGATGCCTTCTTCTGTAACAGGCTCTGAATGAGAGCTGGGCGTATTTACAAGGTAGACAGCCCACCCTCTACAAGATACTGCTCTGGGAGTATGTTCCGGTGCACATAGAATTAGACACCAGTTGTCATCAAATAATGATGGCATCTACTAGAAGTTTTTATTTTTTTTCCATTTCATTTTGTTACATAAAAATAGACTGATGAGTAACGGGCTAGGCATAGATAAATCAGCAAACTATATGAAGAAAGTTTGAAAATCAAAGTTATAAACGCTCATAGTTTAAAATGCCAGATGTTGGGATGCCTGAGTGGCTCAGCTGGTTAAGCCTCCAACTTCAGCTCAGGTCATGATCTCACGGTTCTAGAGTTCGAGCCTTGCGTGAGGCTCTGTGCTGAAAGCTCAGAGCCTGGAGCCTGCTTCAGATTCTGTGTCTCCCTCTCTCTCTGCCCCTTCCTTGCTCTCTCTCTGTGTCAGAAATAAACATTAAAAATATTTTTTAAAAATAAAATAAAATGCCAGAGTCTGTACAAAGCTTTGTACCAAAAGACAAACGAAACAAAACAAAACAAAACACCAAGAAACAAAACCCAGAAAACAAAACTCCATTATTTCTTTCCCCACACTTTATTCCCCAGAGGCAATTAATTCCTATGCTTTTAGCTGTTTATTTTTTATTTTTGCTTCCATATTCTTCAATAACAGTTTTTGCTATTTCCTGTTTTTCAGGTTTAGATAGTAAATAGGACTGTTAACTTCTCACTGTGCAGGGTGATAATTTATCTCCAACACACTGTGACCCGACTGCCCACCACACACACACACACACACACACGCGCACACACACACACACACACACACACACACACACTCTTTTCCTCTCCCATCTGCCTGGTTGTACCATAAGTGTTGGTTAGCTCAGTACGTCTACTCCGTTACGACCATGTAAATATCCACGGCTGAGTTGGACCGTGATGTGCTTCCTGTCCTTTACGGCGGTTTCTTTTCCCCGCGGTGAATAATGGGTCCCTTCACGTCTGCTTGCTTTTCCATATTCCTGTCACTGCCCGACACCATGAATCTCCAGGAAAGGTGTAAATCTCCCCTCGAGTTGTTCGGTATCCTCCGCTTCGTCTCCTGGGACACGTTCTTCCTTGCTACCCGACCGGCTCCGGGGGGCCCATGGGCCCGCTTCCCTGCTGTCTTCTCAGCCCTCCGCTGCCTGTGTCTTCTCCTTCCTTCTTTCACTCCCTCATTTCGGGGCTTGACCTCCGGTTTCCTCCTGAGAAGGGTGGCTCGGGACGGGAGCTTCTGAGACTCATCAGAGTCTTTCGTGGTGATTAATAGTGGACTCCGTATAGAATTCTAGATCGGAATCCACTTTACCTTTGAATCTTGACACCCTGGTCCCATTACCTTCTGGCTTCTAGTGTCACTCAAAGATTCTGCCTTTCGGGGAGCAAGAATGCCCTGTCCCCTTCAGGGTCCTTCTAGGTGGACTGAGTCACATTGACATGAGACAGGTTGACAGGAAGAGAGCCATTCCGTACAGGGAGTCCACACAGACGTGAAATTCCGACGACGGCCAAGCAGCCTGAGGTGTATATGTCATCGGAACTAAAAGGGGGCGGGGGTCTGGGACTCAGAGGGAAGGAATGTAATTTTCTGGAAGAGTGAGTGTTTGGTAAACACATGTCTGCTGAGCCACTCGGTCCAGAGGACCTTGGCCAAGATCAAGATCAAGAGAGGACCTTGACCACACAAGCCTTGTGGGCTCCCTCCGCATCTACCAGCCCCGTTCACGGCGTAGTGGCATTGTCCGTGGTGACGGCTCTCCTCCTGGAGCAGGCCCTCCTTCTAAATTCTTGGAGGCAGTCGAGGGGGACCGTAAAGCGCTTTTCCTGAAGCTGCTGGGCTTAATGGCTTTTTAACTCAAAATAATCCTCATGCCAAAGCGGCCCCCCTTGAGGCAGCCTGCCCGAGGCCCCTCCAAACCAGTGTCATCATGAACCCTGATTCTTTGTGACTTAGTTTTCTTTTTACCCTTTTCTGGAAGCCTTTGGTATTTTCTCTTTGTTCCCAGAAATTTATGATGTTTCGCTCTGGGTAGGTTTTTGTTTTGTTTTACTTTAACGCATTTCCTAGGCACTACGGAACCATTTTAACCTGAGAATTCATGTCCTTTGGTTCTGGAATTTTTCTTGAATTTTGTTTTTCATGATTTCGTCCTTTTTCTTAAAATATCCAAGATTCAAATTATGTGTTTCTTCTATCAATCCACCAGTTTTTGTTTTGTTTTACCTCTTCTCCCTCCTTTTCTCATTCTTTCTGTTACCCTCCCTCCCTGTTCCCCCGTCTGAGAGATGTCCTCAGCCAAATCTTCCAACCTTGAGTTTTACACCTCTGCTGTCACATTTTTCGGTTGGGCTTGTTGGGTGAGTCAGGGCACTAGTGAGCTTAGTTGTTGAGTGTGTTAGAGGCAGTTAGGGTCTGCGAGGACGCCTGGAGGGCAGCTCTCCCAGAGGCCCCGCCCACCACAGGGGCCCAAGATGGCGGCACCATGGCAGGAAGCCCTGACCAAAGAAGGAAGAAGAGGCACAAAATCTTGCTTCCCCTTGCCAAGTAATGGATAAGTTGTTAACAACTGCAGATGAGATGGAGTCCCAAACCCCAGCGCACTGCTCTCTCACTTGAACTCACTCAGGCTCACACGCTCACATCTCCAGAGTGTACTTGTTTTGTTTTGTTTTTTATTTATTTATTTTTTATTTATTTTTATGTTTTTTATTTATTTTTGAGAGATAGAGAAAGACAGCACAAGCAGGGGAGGGTCAGAGAGAGAGGGAGACAGAGAATCTGAAGCAGGCTCCAGGCTCTGAGCTGTTAGCACAGAGCCTGATACGGGGCTCGAACCCACAAACCATGAGATCATGACCTGAGCCAAATAAGCCACCCAGGCGCCCCTGTTTTGTTTTTTTAAAGACTTTAAGTAATCTCTACAACCAATGTGGGGCTCGAACTCACAACCCCGAGATCAGGAGTTGCATGCTCTGCCGACTGAGCCAGCCAGGCGCCCCTCGAGAGTGTACTTTGGCTTCAGTAAACTTCCCTGCGTGTGTCGCTCATCCACTGTGTGCGTCTGCCCTTGAAGTCCTTCTCATGAGGAGACCGAGAGTATTTGGTGACCTCTTTGGGACGGACCGGGTTAAGGGTGCAGGGTCTCCCGGTTCATCGGCAACAGGTAGAGCCTTGGACTTCAATATAGGGCACCTGTCTTGGGCCATTTTGCTGGACGGGAGTCTCCCTGATTTTCAGAATCTTCAAGTCTTTTGTCTTGGGCTTGTTGGGAAATTTGATCTTCTGCCTGGAGGCCATGAACCTGGCCCGCCATTCTAGGATCCAGAATCAGAGAAAGGGGCTGCGAGTCTCACAGTCCCAATATGCAGGCTTTCCTGGGATTGTAGGGGAGGAAAAATAATTTTCTCTCTACCCTTCTAGGCTCTTGGCTGAGACAGGCCTTGCTAGGCTGAGACCTCTAGTCTAATACAAGACAGCCTAACGGAGGAAAAACGAAACAGAAGTTCGGGAGCATGGGGTGTCTGTGCTTCAGTCATTTGAGCACTTGAGTCTTGATTTTGGCTTAGGTCGTGATCCAGGGTCATGGGATCAAGATTGAGCCCTGTGTCAGGCTCATGCTAGGCATGGAGCTTGCTTGGGATTCTCTCTCTCTCTCTCTCTCTCTCTCCCTCTCTCTTTCTCTCTCCCCCCCCCTCCCCCTGCCCGCCCCCCACCTCTAAAAAGAAAGAAAAGAACTTCAGGAACATGTATACCTCCAATCCACATGGGAGAGACCTGGAAAATCTGAGCAGCTCTCCAGAATGGCCCAAGGCACCATGTTAAATATCGTTTTCAGCTAAAGGCCAAGGGAAGATTTTGGAATGGGGCATGGGGAACAGGTTTTGGAGCTCGCCAGGACATGACCAGGGCAAGACTGTGTGAACACTAAAGTCTGTGCCTTCTCCACTGGTAATTTCTAGAGATTTAGCTCCCCCTCTTCCTGCTCCCCAGAGGAGACACCCTGACAGAGGAGATTTCTCTTGTAAATATCAATGTCTCTTCTGAAAGAGCAACTTCTCTTTTTTAATTTATTTAATTCATTTTTTTTAAATTTACATCCAAGTTAGTTAGCATATGGTGCAACCACGATTTCAGGAGGAGATTCCTTGATGCCCCTTGCCCGTTGAGCCCATCCCCCCTCCCGCCACCCCTCCAGAAACCCTCTGTTCTCCATATTTAAGAGTCTCTTATGCTTTTGTCCCCCTTCCTGTTTTTATATATTTGCTTCCTTTCCCTTATGTTCATCTGTTTTGTATCTTAAAATCCTCACATGAGTGAAGCCATATGATATTTGTCTTTCTCTAACTAATTTCACTTAGCCTAATACCTTCTAGTTCCATCCATGTAATTGCAAATGGCAAGATTTCATTCTTTTTGATTGCTGACTAATACTCCAGTGTGCGCGCGCGCGTGTGTGTGTGTGTGTGTGTGTGTGTGTGTGTTCTCTTGCATACAACTCTCTCCCAAAGCTCACAGTCTCTGTTACCTCTTTCGGTGGCATTCTGCATCTCTGGGTGGAGCAGGAGGGCGGGACCTCGGTGTTATCTAGTGATCTTGCAGGGCTTTCAAGTGCTTATGGGGAAATCTGCCCCTTTCTGGCACCAGTCAAATCCAGTAAGGCTGTCGCCCACCTAGGTCTTTGAGGAGCCAACTTCCGGAAGTTAGGCAGTTGAACAGAGCATTTAAATACAGAAACACCTAGGGGCGCCTAGGTGGCTTAGTCTGTCGAGCATCCAACTTTGACTCAGGTCATGTTCTCGGGGTCTGTGAGTTTGAACCCCACATTGGGCTTTGTGCTGCCGGCTCAGAGCCTAGAGCCTGCTTCAGATTCTGTGTCTCCCTCTGTCTCTGCCCCTCCCCTACTCATGAGCTGTTTCTCAAAAATAAATGAACATTTTAAAAAACTAAAATAAATACAGACAGAAACACCTCATCTCTGCTGCTAGTCCCACCACCTACACCTTCTTCATCGGTGGCGCCTCAGTCCCCTCCCCTGTGACTGTGATGACAACATTCCACACTTCTGTTTACCAAATGCAGTGACCGAAATGAAAATTTTTAAATGCTTCGCGACGGTTACCCTGTAAGCAGCCATCTCCGTATGTATGTCTTGACTATTCTTGCTAGAATTCTGCTGTGTGTTCTTCTGAATCGCAGGCGATCCGCGGCCCGAGGCTCGGAGTCCCACGAGCTGGGTGAAGGAGGAGACGAGAAGAAAAAGCGAGATTCTCGGAAGAGTGGCTTTCTCAACCTAATCAAATCCCGGTCCAAAACGGAGCGGCCCCCGACGGTCCTGATGACAGACGAGCCCTCCTCGCCGAAAGGGGCCCTCAGAAGTCCTGCCTCGGACACGCCCAGGAAGGACACGAAGCCAGCCGAGCCCAATGGGGGTTCTGAGCGGCAGGAGGAGATCAAAACGCCTGATGGCCTGGAGGAGAGCACAGGGGAGGAGGCGGGGAGGGCGGACCGCAGTGACAGCAGGAGCAGCCCCCAGGCCGGCCGGAGATACGGCGTCCAGGTGATGGGCAGCGGGCTGCTGGCGGAGATGAAGGCCAAGCAGGAGAGGAGAGCCGCCTGGGCGCAGAAGGTGAGGGCGCCTTCCTTCCCCCCGTGGTCCTCTCTGGGGTGGTGCTCCCGCTCGGTGTTCCCGGGCCAGGGAGGTCTGAGATCGCCTGTCTGGTTGAATACAAATCCAGGAACAGAAGACTTTTTCCCAAAGAGCGCAGGGCACCGGGGCTGCGCTTTCCCTCCGGCTCTGGGGCCTCCGCTGGGAGGGAAGTCGTTGGCGGAGAGCCCGCTGCCTTCCCCCCCTGCGAGGTGCTTCCTGCAGAGAAGCAGGGACGCCTGTTCCGGGGAAATGCTCAAATCTGGGGAGAAGGCGGGATATGTTGAGTCCAGACAGAGAGCCTAGGGTGCCCAGAGGTGAATGAACAGAAGCAGGTAAAAGGACTGAAACCAGGGGGGCACCTGGATGGTTCTGTGGGCTGAACATGCAATTCTTGATCTCAGGGTTGTGAGTTCAAGCCCCATGTCAGGTGTCGTAGAGACCACTTAATAAAAAACATCTGGGGCGCCTGGGTGGCTCAGTCAGTTAAGTGTCCAACTTTGGCCTCAGTCATGGTCTCAGTCATGGTCTCGGGCTCTCTGCTGACAGCTCAGAGCCAGGAGCCTGCTTCAGATTCTGTGTGTCTCTCTGTCTGCCCCTCCCCTGCTCATGTTCTCTCTCTCTTAAAAATAAACATTAAACATTTTTTTAAATTAATACTGAAACCAGATTCTAATTATATAAAGGTAGATCTGCTTTTCAGGTTATTTCCATAATTTGTCCCCTTTTCCAAGCCCAAAAATTCCTTGCTCTATGCCAGGTTTGCAAGTCAGAAAACAAGAAAGGCAAGGTTTTATGTTAACTTTGATTGGATATTTGATCATTGAGATACATTGTCGATTGAAGAAAAACATGATCGTTTAAAAATGGCCAAGGCCCCCCAAACTCTGACTCAAAGCATCATTTGCTCTCCAAACATCTTTTAAAATATACATCTGTGGGTTTTTTCTTCCCCTTTTCTCTCTCATTTCTCCTACAGCTGCTCGAAAGATTGTGGCTCTCTTGTGGTCACGGGGATCCACATGCTCACGTGAACCCACATTCTGGGTTTTGTGCCTTATGCTGAGCTCTTTTTCCTTTATCTAACCGGCTTTCCCAAAGAAAGGAAAATTGCACGTCTGTTTTATTTGAAGTGTCAGAATAAAACAATTCACCCCAACAAACAAATGAGTTTTAGAAAGTTACTCCAAGTATATTATATACCAGGGTGTGGAGGGCTGTTTTCTTTAAGTCCGACATCACACAGGGTTTTACCATAGCCCTCCAGCCAGCCCTGTGGTTATCCAGCACTTTCCTATCGAGAGGTCCCTCCTACCTCGCTCACTGCCCCTTACGGAGGGGTGCAGAGGGGACCGTGTAACTGCGTTCTGCCTTCAGCAAGGCAGGCACTCATCAGAATTCTGTGACTGGATTATTGGCAAGTCAGACTCCCAAGGAAATGTTTAAATTTCAATCCATGTTATAGAATTTCTTTACAACAATGAATGTGCTGTTTTTACTAACGAGCTGTTTATTTTATCACTGTTTTCATTGATGAACAGCTGCTTTTTGGTAGGAAGATGGGGAGGCGCTAGAGGGTTTTTTCCATGTGCTTTGGATTTAATACATAAATTGGCTCAAAGTGACAAAATTCCTATGGTTTAGAAGTCTCTTTGTTGGAAGCTTATAGTAATGACTTCATAGCGCCATCTAGTGTCTTTCAAAAACAACACCAACAACAAAAATCCTTCATACAGGTGGGCCTCAGAGATACTGTGGGTTCGGCTCCGGACCAACACAGTAAAGTTAACATTGCAATAAAGCGAGTCAAATGAATTTTTGGGTTTCCCAGTACATAGAAAGTTATGTTTACACGATACTGCAGGGTATGAAGTGTACTGGCCTTGTGTCTAAAAACAGAGTGGACGCACCTTAATTTTAAAATCGTTTGTGGATACCGAGTGCTCCCTGTCGTCCGAGCTTGCTGGTGGCGGGTCTGGCCTCCACGTTGATGCCGATCGGGGTGGCGGGTGCTGAAGGCAGCCTCTCGCAGCCCTCATAGCACCGAAGAGAGTCAGGGCCTTGCTCTGGATCACGCTTCGGCTTAAAGGAATGTTGGGCTGGTTTGTCTTCTCTCCAGACCACGCAGCGTCTCTCCATGTCAGCAGTAAGGCTGTTTCACTTCTTATCATTCATGTGTTCGGTGGAGTTACATTTTTTCAAGTTTATTTATTTTGAGGGAGAGTGAGAGAGAGCAGGGGAAGGAGCAGAGAGAGAGAGAGAGAAAGAGAGAGAGAGAATGCCAAGCAGACTCCGTGCTGTCAGTGCAGAGCCCGGTGCAGGGCTCAAACCCATGAACCGTTGAGATCATGACGTGAGCCAAAACCTAGAGTCGGAATGACTGAGCCATCCAGGTGCCCCTGGAGTTACATTTTTAACTTTTCCTTTGCGTTCACAGCTTGGCCCACAGCGTGGCACGGGAGGCCTGGTTTTCGGCCTGTCTTGCCTTTCAACGTGCCTTCCTCACTGAGCTTATCCACGTCTAGCTTTTGATTTAAAGTGAGATGCCGCACTCTTCCTCTTCTGGAACACTTAGAGCCCGATGTAGGTTACTTACTGGCCTGATTTCCATGCCGTTGTGTCTCAGGGACTACGGAGACCTGAGGCGCTGGGGAGAGAGGGGGACAGCTGGTCAGGGGGGCTGTCAGAATACGGACGACATTTATCAATAAGGTCACTGCCTTCCGGGGGCGCCACTGACGGTTACAAGAGCGGTATCACTGAGCACATGTCACCCTAACAAATATGGCCGTGATGGAGGAGTTTGAAGTGTAAGAATTACCAAAACGTGACACAGGGACCCACGGTGAGCAAATGCAGCTGGAGCAGTGGCGCCGACGGCTGGCTCCGCACGGCAGTGCGCGAACCTTCGGTTTGTAAAAAGCAGCACAGTATCTGCAAAGCGCAATAAAATGAGGTGCGGCGATACTTAAAATTCAAACCAGTCATGGGTTCTCTGTCAGAATAATAGTAATAAATGCTTCCAAAAATTAGTATAAGGATATTTTCCCCTAAAATTCCATGACTGTATTCTTAAAGTCAGCATTCAGCGCCAACGGTCTATAGACGGTTGAGTAAAAAAAATGTATGGTGTCTTCAGTCTTGAATAATTTTCTTGACCCTGGTCACATTTAATGCATGGGTTTAAAGAAAACCATGAAAATGAAGACAGAGCACTTCTCACTCATTAGCAAGGGAGGGGACCAAGTATTAAAGGCTTAGAAGCCAGCCTTTTCTTCGGGGGCCCCCACCCCCACCCCCACCCCCACCCCGGTCAGCTGCCTGGGCTGTATTTCATCCTTGCTCGCACAGTAATTTTTGACATTTGTTGACTGCTTGGGGAAGCCGGGAAGGAAACAGTAATACTGAACCACCCCAAGGTTATATTTTATTTTTTAAAAATATTTTTAATGTTTATTTGTTTTTGAGAAGAGAGAGAATGAGAGCAGGAACAGAGGTAAAGAGAGAGGAAGACACAGAATCCCAAGCAGGCTCCAGGCTCTGAGCTGTCAGCACAGAGCCTGATGCGGGGCTCGAACTCACGAACCCCTAGATCATGCCCTGAGCCAAAGTCGCGCAGCCCCCAGCCCAGGATTACATTTTAAATGCAAGCGGGACGCCCGGCACTCATGCCTCTGGCCTGAGAGGCCGCATCTCCTTCCGTGTGTGCTCGCCCTGGCCACGTTTAAATAGTCCATCGTCTTGTTTTTGGGCCCAGATAGCCGTGCCCCTGCCTTCTCTGCCAGGAGAGGCGCTGGGCTTTGGGGACTGGTTAGGCCCCGCCTCCTGACCGCTCCGTTCAAGGGCTCGGGCGCCCCCTGCTGGTCCAGGTGGGGGACTTCTTGGCTAGTGTTCACCTTGCAGCCGCGCCCAGGGCTCTCCTTCCTGCGGGCCCTTGTTCTCGGGATCACTTTTCCGTATCGATGCCGGACAGTGCGCCCATTCCAGCTGTGGAACTTGGGTGCACGCGGCTTTTCGGAGACCAGCCTTCGTAGGGGAACATCCGCAGTCTTGCTGAGAAAGTTCTCGATACCTGCACTCCTGGCGCATGTATGGCCGTGGCCAGCGGTCAGTGTGGTAAATGGGTCAGGTGTCACCCGTGCTTCAAATAATCCCTCCTTTGTCATCGAAAATACCCTAAAACTAGGAACTGCCAGCAGATACTTGCTTTTCAGGTTTGTCAGACATGTGAGTTGAGCAGGGTGGGGGCCCGCGAAGGTTAGACCGCCCTGGGAATCCTCGGCGCCCCCTCCCTCACCTCCCAGCCCCCTCCCCCACTTCCACCCACCCTCCTTATTTGTGTTTTTAGACGCGAGGTGGGTGCAGATCATCCTTGTCAGTAGGGTTCTTGGAAGCAAACATTAGACTTCTCTTTACATATAACTTTGTATCTAAAAGCCTGGGTCTCGGGACTTTCTGCCCCACCAGAGGCTGATTCCCAGCCTCACAAGTCACAGCTCCGGCTGAGACCACCTTCCCCGCCTTGGCCGTCACAAACCCCTTCACCTGAAGTTTTGGGGTTTTTTCATTAATTCCTGCCTAGTCCTCCGTTGCTTCCAGAACCACAGGGGTTCTGACTCCGTGGCAAGGGGGACCCTGCCTGTGCGAGGCCCCCTTTCCCCTATTTTGTATGTCGAAGTGAAAAGGTTTCCACTGCTTTTAACACTTGATTGTTGGAACCCAGCTTGGAGAGGGTCCTGTCCCCTCACAGGGTGTCCGTGCTCCCGCTGGGAGCATCGGGGCTGCAGGGAACACACAGGTGTTCCAGAAAAAAACCCAGGAAACAGGAGCCGTCACCAAGCCCACCGGCTTCCCCTGAACCCACACACCTGTCACCTGCACACACCCGGGTCCCCCGAGGCCTGGCTGTGAACACAGAACACAACATGCATCACAGCTGTGCCCACAAGGAGGCCCTCAGCAAGACGGCCGGACACGGTCCACATGACACGGGTCAAGGGGCCATTATTTGCTGTCATTTATTATTGCTTTGTTCTTACATTTTAAAGAAAAATTCACGGTGGCGGGGGTGCTGTGCTTGAATTTTCTAGAAGCTTGGGAATGACGCCGTCTCTCAGGACTCTTCCACCCTGGGCAGCACAGAAAGGTCGGATGGAGGCGGGGCTGGTAAGTAGGGCTAGACCGCCGGCCTCCCAGGAAGCACGCTCAGCGTCTGGTTCTGGGAGTCTACGTCCTTCGCAGAAAAAAAATGAAAATGGGACGTGAGAGTGGGTTTCCGCGTCACGGGTTCTCAGCTTGCAGGAAAGGCCTGCCGGGGGCATGTCCCCTCCCCACCCCTGCAACCACGTGCCTGCGCAGGGCACCTGCTCCAATTTCCCAAAGGGAGGAAGTTTCTTTGAGAGGCGCTCCCCAGCGGTGGGCATTGGAGGAGCAGGGGAGGCGGGGACAGGGCTGAGAAGCCATAGACAGTAGGTGGAAGGCGGCCCATTTGTTTGACACGAGGGACTTCTCTTGGCACCAGTGTCCTCTGCAGGCGTAGTCAAAGCATAAGGCAGATTGGATGGAAACCCGAGAGTCACTTACAAACTGCACAAAAGACCACACTTGGCTGTTTGAAAGCCCTGTGTTGAGCTTCAGAATCTTCCTGCCGGGAGAGCTGGAATATGGCGCATATTTAACCAGCTTGTTCCTGCCTGTCGTCTAGACGCCTCAGGCAGCAACAGGGCCGAGGCGCAAGACAAGGTGACGTTCAGGCGGTTCTCACTAAATTCGAGGTTACCGGTGTCGGCGCAGCCCTCGTCCTGAGGACCTGCAGTCGGACCCCTGCCTGCCCGGCTGGGCCAGGACCGAGCCACAAGGGCGCCTGGACCCGGCTCGGTACCCGGTGCCAGGCCCGAGGAAGGTGGGCGGCTAGCGCCCCCAGTGCGCGCCCTCCGCGTGCGTTAGCGGACTGTGGACGCACTTGAACTCGGCGCGCACGTGTGGGGCAGCGGGGGTGGGGGGCGGGGGAAGAGCACCTCCACGGCCAGCACTTTCCCACGGAGCGCTGTCGTCCTCCGCCAGCGTGCCTGGCTCCAAGAGCGAGCTCCCCGCCCCCAGGGATCAGTTTCCGCTGCCTCTGGTTTTTATATAAAGTGTGTTCTTTGTGCCCGTTTTCATTTCAGTGCCGAAGCTGCACCCAGGTGTCGCGGAGAGCCGCTTCGGCTTGGGGAGCCCGGAAAAGAGCGCCAAAGCGGAGCCCAGAGTGGACGCGGGTCCCCGGCCGCGCAGCTCCTCCAACGCGCCCGGCAGCCCGAAGGCCCCGCCGCAGGTGCCCAGGCCCAGCCCGACGGCGCGCCCCGCGGTCCCGCAGAAGCCGCGAGCCGCCCCGAAGCCCGGTGAGGGGGTGCGGGTGCGGGGCCGCGAGGGACCGGCCCGGCTGGCCTCCTCCGGGCTTGGCCGGATGGGATCGGGCTCGCAGAGGTGGGGGGGGGGAGGGGCGCACTGGGGAACGTGGGTGCAGGGTGTCCGCAGGGGGGCTCGGATGAGGCAAAGGCTGAGAGTGTCTTTATTCAACACGAGGCCCCGGGGGGCTCAGAGACGGCCCTGCACATGGGCAGCAGGCGGGAGGGCCACGGCGGAGACGGTCGTGTGCTGACCTTGTCGCAGGGCTTGACTGAGCCTTCTGAGACCCGTCTCCAAGGTCTACACCATAGGGAAAGCTTCCGTTCCTCTCTTTCTGTCCTATATTCGGTGAAAGATTTCAGGTTTAGAACAGGGCTTGGCAAACTCTGGGCCTGTTTTTGTAAATAGCATGTCACTGGCGCATAGCCACGCCGTTTCAATTAGCTTTTGCTCTGAAAGGTCAGAGTTGAGTAGTTGGGACAGAGGCCGTTGGCCTGCAGAGCCTGAAATATTTATTGTTGGGCCCTTCACAGAAGTGTGCTGACTCCGGTTTTAGAAAATCTAATGATAGAAGAAGCTTAAAAGCATTAGAAATGGATCGAACTCTGCCTTATTCTCTCCTGCGTCCGCTCTTCCCCATACGGTTCTTTTCCTTTGCTTTTCTCCAACACTCTCTTATAAGAATTTTCAAACCTATGCGAAGTAGAGTGGATAATATGATGAACCCCGTGTCACCTCTGCACTTTCCCCCAGTAATATTTAGGCAAATAAGGGTAGTGATATGTAGTCAGATTATGTCCCTCATCATCATTACTACTAATCCTTTTTTTTAAATGTTTATTTTGAGAGAGAGAGAGAGCACAAACAGGGCAGAGAGAGAGCAGAGAGAGAATCCCAAGCAGGCCCCACACTGTTAGCACGGAGTCCGATGCGGGGCTCGAACTCACGGACCATGAGATCATGATCTGAGCCGAAATCAAGAGTCAGTTGCTTAATGGACTGAGCCCCCAGGAGCCCCCCTCACTGCCAATCTTAACTCTGTGCCAGGCGGTGTTCTACGTGCTTTATACGGATAAACTCCCAGCGTCCTCACCACTGCTCCATTGCCCAGATGTGGAAAGTGAGGCCCAGAGATTCTCAGTTTGGCAAGTCGCGCAGCTGGTGAGCAGCAGTGGATGCCAGGACCCCCCAGCTGTGGGGGTGAGCGCCCCCACGGGCCTCCTCCCCACGGCTCACGCACTAGAAAGTAAGATGTACATCTCCTAATAATCATTTGTCAACACGCAGAGGATGTGGTAGAATGAGAAAAGGTAGTGTTGCCTGCACCCTAACTCATTCCACTTGTGGGTCCTTCCCATTTCCCTCAGACACGCCTCTCATTCACCCAGCGGCCAGCTGCTTAATGCTGTCTGGTTTTCAAACTCAAATAACCTTGTGGGCAGTAGGGCAGAGAAAAGGGCGCAGTTCAGTAAATCCTTTCAGATAGAGTGAAGTCCTTAGCCTGTAGAATTAAGAGACTAATGTTCTAATCCTAGAAATTTTGTCATCATTTTCACTCAGCGGGTCATTTAATCTCATCATTTGTAGAGTGATCACCAAGGTCGTTCTAGTTCTAAAAGGCCATCGAGGGGCACTGGGTGGCTCAGTCGGCTAAGCGGCCGACTTCGGCTCAGGTCATGATCTCACAGTTCATGGATTCGAGCCCCACATCAAGCTCTGTGCTGACAACTCAAAGCCTGGAGCTTACATGCTTGGGATTCTGTGTCTCCCTCTCTCTCTGCCCCTCCCTCACTCATGCTCTGTTTCTCTCTGTCTCAATAATAAGTAAACATTTAAAAAAATTTTAAAGAATAAAAAAAATATGAGTCTATCAACTCCAAGGTATTCTTAGTGGTCTCAGTATGTGTGCATAGGCACGTGCACCTGTGTTGCTGTGTGTACGTGTGTTACGTGGCCACTGTACCAGGCAACACGGAAAGGCAGCGGCTTGTAAATATCACAGATTTTGAAACCAAACAGCCTCTGTGTCTGAGGCTAAAGGAACATTGACTTCATTTCCAGCGTTGTCTTCAAATATCAGCTCGTTGAAATTCTGTGTCGGCAAGGCAAATTCACATCTGTCTGTGAATTTTAGAGATTTCAGCCTTTCATAAGTTTCCGTTGTTTTTCCCCCTACTGTATTTAGCTGTTGCTTGCAGAGACATGAAACTCAGTCTCGGCCAGAAAAATTCTCTGATACTTTTAAAAAGTGATTGGCCATTCGTCTTTAGAGAGTTAACCTGGCTTATGTTTGAGGAATCCAGTCTGGGGACCTGCTTGACTCCTGCGTTTGTGTCTCTCCAGAGGACACCCCGGACTCTCCGTCCAGCCCTGGTTCCGCTAAAATCGCTCTTCTGCCACCTGTCCTGAAGAAAGTCCCTTCGGACAAGGAGAGAGATGGTCAGATTAGCCCCCAGCCTAGCCCCAGGACGTTTTCCCAGGAAGGTAAGAAATGGTTTCTCTCGCTTAGCTTTCTCCAAGGAGAGTTGTTTCAAGAGAAAGGAATCAATGCCGGTCTTGATGGATCCTAGAAGTTAAATCGGCCTCCCTTGGACTAAACTTTTGGGACCAGAGCAGTTTCCTGGTTCAGAAACTTGATTCAGCCTTATTGATGGCACTGGACCTTCACGAAGGACGGTATACAGAGAATGAAAGTGTAGCAGGCATCCAGCTCAAGGTTTACCTTCTTTGTAATCACTCGGTGCTCCCGAACCGGCTCCGGCAGCTGCAGAGTGCCTTAAGTATCCTGTGACTCATTGGGTGCCACTGACAGGCTTCTAGGTGTCATTATTTCCCAGAACTCTCCCCCGGGGTGAGAATTACCATTGCTGTGGCTTGAAAGCAGCGCCTGCAGGCGGGGGAGGCCCCGTGGCTCATGACACTCGTTCACTTGTGAAGTCAGATGCTCCTTATTCTCCAGGCACCTGCCTGGACGCCTTCAGGGCATCATTGGACCAGCTTGCTCCTTCTAATTTGCTAGGGTAGGAGCAGAGCAAGGTAATCCTGGGCCTTGTGTGCCATCTCCCAGAATCAGATCAAGAGTTATGAGCGCAGGGTGGCCTCAGCATCCCTGCATTTCTTTCTCCCACCTCCCTCCCTCTGTTAAATACGCAGTTGAGTTTTGGGTTCTACCCTCTGTAAAGTGTAATTGCCATCTCTAAGCCCCAGCCAGGAAGAAATTCCAGAGCCCCACGAGTCATTACCCATGACTAGACGGCCCTCATTATGGTTTGGAGCTGCTTTGTTTTATTTTAGGTGTTTGATGATTTTAGAATTCCTTGATCTTTCTGGCTTTGACATCGTCCTCCACAGTCCTGTTTTATTAATCACAGTCTTGTGTTCAAGTTAATGGAAAGTATTTCCGAGTACTATCTTTGCGATAGGAGAATCATAAAAATAAATGAATAGCAACAGAAAAAATAACACTGCCTGCTCTCTCCTCTCTGTTCCGCAGATTCATTTGGTGGGTACAAGGTCCCCTCACCTATTGGCTATAAATAAAAGAGGTAGGGATTTGACCAAAGCCAATAAACCACTCATGTCAAGCAGCAGCCGGGGCCATGGAAGGTAGCGAGCGCCTAAGGTTACTGCACGCGGAATGAATAAACGGAGGGTTTGGTGGTACCGCCCCCGCCTTTGCAGGGCTTGGTGTAGAGAGAACGCTGGGCAGTGCCGAGGCAGACTGACTTGGGGCACCCCCCCCCGCCCTCATTTTCCTCTGTCTGCAACCGCTGACTTTGTGTCCTAACTTAGAAGGAAGTTCTGAGGACGGCTTAACGTTTATGAAAAGTGATGTTTTCTGGATGCCTTTGTGATTGCAAACAAGGCCTCAAGTAACCCGCCAGCCTCCGGGGTCAGCACGGGGGCCCTGCAGGGTGATGACTAGAAGCCGCTGGCGCGCCCTCAGCCGCTTCGGAAAAGTCCTGTGTTCTTTCCTGAGGAACTAAGTCGCCCCTCAGACGTTTCAGAGCTCAGGGGTAGATGTGTGATTCCTTTGCTCATTCCCTCTTGAGAGCAAACACGGTGAATGATTCGTGCCCCATCTTTCTAGGTAGGGACCCTAGAGCTTTCCCTGGGATCCACAGTAAGTTAAGTACAGATAGATCATCCTGATGGTGTCATTTGGTATTGAAACCAAACTGAAAATATACATGCCGTCTGAGAACAGCGTGTAAACGTCCAAGGTGATAAGGAGTCTGACTTCAGTCTGTTGATCAGCTCATCGGCAGTGCTGGCCCAGGAGTGACAGGCCCTTGGGACCCCTTTTTCTTTAGAAACCATTTCTGACCTGCTCATTCCTATTTTCCTGTACGTTATTTCATGCTGCTTACTTCGTTTCCTTGTTCTGTGCCTCCGTCTGGACTAGCGTGCCCAACTAATTTCTGAAGCAGGTAAATGGCTACGATTCTTCTGGATTCTTCCATAGTGAATGTCATTTTCGTTAATCCATCCTGGAATCAGAGGGGAGCCACGGGAGCCTTTTGTTAGCACCGCTTTGGGGGCAGACTCGGAGCTCACCTCATTTTGCACCACATTTCCATAATGTTGGCTGTTGAATTCTGTAGGTGACGGTGAATCTGTGCGGGACCAAGGCTGTAGATTCCGTAACGCCTAGGTGGGGCGGGCTCTCGGATATTTAATTCTTAATATTAGTAGTCTTTAATATGAATGCCAACACACTGACGTATTTGCTAACGCAAAGGGTAAGACGAATCCCTTTTCCTCAGTAGTGCAAAGAGGAGATTCTTACAAAAGACATTCAGATCGTGCCACTGACAAGCCTTCCAGTGGAGGGAAAAGATCTTCCAAACCGCACCCCATGATTGCAGAA
The DNA here is from genome assembly GCA_004023785.1 of Mungos mungo. Classification (NCBI taxonomy): domain Eukaryota; kingdom Metazoa; phylum Chordata; class Mammalia; order Carnivora; family Herpestidae; genus Mungos; species Mungos mungo. The sequence goes on from PISW01001908.1 coordinate 57,442, forward strand.
GAGGAGGTGAAGGCAGTTGGGCACAGGAAGTCACAGCCAACAAATGGTTAGAGCCTTCGCGTCGCCTGCCATCCCTCACCGACCCACAGCTCGTGAATTGGCACTAACGAAAACAAACTTTGATTGAGTGACTTCTATCCTGGCACTGGCTCGGGGATTATTCATACAAATGATTTTTGTTTTCTAAATGGCAACAGGATGGTCCTTCCCTTTGGGGCAAAAAGCATTGACTCAAAGATCTAAAATTTCATACTCTTATGAGGGATCAGGTTACTTTGGAGTAGGCTGACTTGTCCTTTCCGGTTTTTGTGATTGCGTCAGTCTGTTTTTGTATGTGGGGTCCTGCCTCCTGTTCTCGTGATCTCTCTACTCTTCTGTTCGATTTTAATTGGGATTGGGTCACAAATTCTTACAATAACACAGTTTCTGCCTTGAGAGGGTATTGGCCCAACACCTTACCTTGTGCTGTGTTAGGAAAGGATCAGTAAAAGCTAGTGACGGAATGCCCTGGACCTTTCGTTGGATTTTTTATGACCCTTTAGTGAGAAAGAAAAAGTACCAATTAACTTTTGAGCCTCTAAGGAAAGTTTATTCCATTTTCCGGCCGTCGCTTTTTGCCACCTGCCTTCCTTGAGACGCTGCAGGGAATTCTGTTGTTTTCCATTCAGGTGAACACAGTCCCAGGAGACAAAAAGGAGATGGATTTCAAATTGGCTTTGAACCCCAGTGGGAAATGTTAAAGCAAGTCTTGCTGATTCAGAGAGCAAGTGTCTTTCCCGTGACTCCGCACTTAGGACCTTTCTGGTTAATAACGTTTTTTGTAAATCTGACTTGAAAAATCTTTTAAAGGAAGTCTTAGTATCATAAAAGAAAAGAAATGTAGAATATTCTGGTATGTGAGATTGCTTTAAAGTACTTTTTCCCTTGAAACAGGGCACTTTTCTTCCCATAAAAGTCGGTGGGAGGTTGACATGTGAGTGTATTTAGTCTCCCAGGGATGAAGTACATGGCCCAGAATTCTCGCCAGAGCTCCAGGCCCTTCACGGCCTTCTGAGAAGGCACCTCCCAGGGCAAGTCAGTGGAAGTGAGCTGATTATAGGAATAACTTCTCTTTCTTGCAAAAGGATAAAGCGTTCTGAAGCTTTCGCACTTTGTTACTGATAGCTCCCCTCCTGTGAGACCCGCCCCAACTCGTTAGGACACCTCCAGTGGGAACTGCTGTCTTCCAGGACTTTCCCCTGTCTTCCAGGACTTTCCCCTACAGAGGCTCCCAAACCAAAACAACAACCAGAAGGCATGTGCTGTCTCCCCGTGAGCAGCGACGTGGGGCCAGCTTTCCGACCCGCCAGGCGGTGTGGCCCCCGCTAGCTAGATGACGGGGTGGAGTGGGTGCAGTTAGGGACACGACCCACAGCAGAAAGGGAAGCCTGTGGGCCAGGTAGCGCCTGCCCTAGAAAAAACACCGGACTTGGTCCTTCGCCTTTAGAGGACTTCCTGAAACAAATGTAATGTTATATGTCAACCAGACTTCAGTTAGAAATGTAAAATCAGAAAATACCAGTGATGTCACGGACACCGCTGAGGGATGCTCTGTTTAACCCCAAGATAATCGAACATACACTATGACCCACTGTGGGTTTTGTAAATGAAGTTTTATCGGAACACACGCACACGGATTTCCTGCGTGGTACACTCGTTTATAGGCACATGCTTACAATAACTCTCCTAAGAGATTTTCTCTGGGATTTTCAGGAAAACCTCTTATCTTCAAGTGACAGAAAAGTGACAGAAACGAATGCCTAAGACATTTGTTCTGAGCTGAGGCCGAGTTCTTTGTAGAGTATATTAAATCAGAAGCAGTGTCTCTGTGTTGCCTCTTTTGATAAGTTCACATAGATGTTTCTAGGTTTTGGCATCTAGATTTGAACTGTTGTGTTGGTTGACTTCTGTCGCCTGGTTATTTAACGAAGTGATGGAGTGCAGCGTTTCTTCCCAGAAGCCCCTAAAACACACCAGGAGACCTCACCCAGGACCACACTGACCTGCAGGCAGGCATTGGGATAGGACAAAAAGAAGCTGGCGATGGAAATGAGCCAGATCGTAGGGAGGCCAGAAGTTCTGTGCCTGGCCCAGATTTTTCCATGACCTCCTGGACTTACAGGTCTCCCTCCGCTGGGCTCTATCAGTTTGACAGAATGAAACAGGACCATCTTGTGTTTGCTTTTCTGCCCTGGTTTCTTGAAAAACCGGCAGGAACCAAAAAAGTAGTTTTTACAGTGGCTTCAATTAGAGTCATTTTATGTCGAATATTTTAATTTTGTTTTGTTAGTGCCGATTCCCGCACTTGCCTGTCTTCATCCCTGAGGATTGCAAAGCAGTCTGCTTTCTGAATAGTTCCCGGCTCACAGACAGCACGTAGTGAAGCGGTCCTGTTATCCTGCGTGCCCTGCTCCTTCCTTTCAGTCTTTCAGCGGCAGCTTCGTGTCTGCTGAAACAGCTCGCTTACCTTCCTGAATCGCGTGTCCGTGTCGCAAACAGAGGCTACTGTTCTCAAAGCATGCTGCATATTTTTATCCTGATTGTTGCTCTGTGTGCCTGTTTTAGGATTGACTTGACGGGCGAAATGCTTACTTTCTTTTACTGGAAATATCTGTAACTCTGAATTGCGTGTCCTTCCCCATCTTGCATTTAATTATAAGCCGTAATATTTTCATTAGAGTATGTCCTGTTTTCTTGTAGAAAATCGTTGATTTGGCTTTGTATCTATAATGATGTATCCTGTTTGTTCAGACTGTCTTATTCTGAGATGCCTTTTCTACGTCACTTGCTCCTTCTGTAACCCAACCTATAACCAACGAATGTCTGGCTGTGGCGTAGGGCCGGTAAGCTCTAGCCTCCTTTTTACACCAGATCTGGGTTCTACTACCCCGATATGAGTTCTTCAAAAGAAATTTAACCATTGGTCAGCAGTTTGGGCTCCTACCAGAAAGCATAAAAAAATCAGGGCTGGCTACTGAATATTCTTTTTAAGGTTGTCATGTTTTCCTCCTGGGAAATATGGATGTGAGTGGAGCTTAAAATGGAGGAAAGCTCAAATTCTCAAATGCATCTCCAATTCTCAATTTATATGCATATTTTGGAAGCTTTAAGATTAGCACGTGTCTGTGTGTATACAGCACATATATGTATGTATGTATTTACTCATGTATATATGCAAAGTCAAATCATATTCCAGAACGACAGATTCATGTCTGATCCTGTCTGCACCAGTCATTGCCACCGTAGACGGGATGTGAGTATCCACAGAGTGTGTGTGTTGAATAATGTGTGCACTTGAGCATTTTTTATAATTTTAATGGTATGTGGAACAGCAACAGACACGTATGTAGACACACAGAGATGCTTCAGCACGTGAACAGGACGAATCCTTGAATTGCACAAGTGCAGTAAAACACCCTGTTTTTTCCCTCCTGTATCAAGTCAAACATCAAATCAGGCTGCTGCCCTAAATTTTATAGTCTATTTATTTGTTTTGTAAATGTTTGTTTGTTTGTTTGTTTGTTTGTTTTGAGAGAGAAAGAGCATGCGAGCAGAGAGGGGCCGAGAGAGAGGATCCCAAGCAGGCTCCATGCAGTCTGCACAGAGCCCGACACAAGGCTCAAATGCACAAACATGAGATCATGACCTGAGCCAAAATCAAGAGACAATGCTTAACCAGCTGAGCCACCCAGGCGCCTCCTGAACCTTCTATTTCAAAATAACTTCTAGAGTTTTAAGTTTCAAGCAGACATTACCTTATTTGGATTATTCATTAGTGGGAGCTTGACCAAACCTACTTCAATATAATCGTAATTAGCATCCTAAATATATGTAATCAAATAGATGCTGCCTACAGACGGGATAACAAACTTAACAAAGAACATTCCCCCCACAAAGTTGTTGCTGCACCAATGAGAAGGCAGGAGGCTGGGAGACCGAGCACACTGGCCACTTGTGTGATTTTAGGTCCCCAATCTCATTGCCTCGGTCTCCTGTCCACTCACGCCCCTCCCTGCAACCAACGCCAAGGAAATGTCACCCCGGACTAGCTCGCATCCACAAGAGTTGAATCAGTGAATTTTTAAATAGCGTCACTGCCTCAGTGAGCTGCTCTGTCGGCCCTAGGAAGACCGTGTCATTCCTCTCAGTGACTGTGTTGGACAAATTAAAATCTGTGCTCTCCTGACTAGAAGCGGGTCTGTGGCGCCAACCCAGAGACCAGACCGTGAACTTGTTAATGATGCAGATTGAAGGGCAGTCTGCCTCCTGCAGGAAGATTCCCATGTGAGGTCTCTCTGAATCTCAGTTGGCTGTGCTCCAGCGACCTTGGTCCATCCAACGTGCTCTTGGTTTTCACCTGTGACATAAACGTTTGGGATGGCATGAGTTTCTCCATTTTAGAGAGTACTCTGATGTCACAGAACATGAACGAGGCCCTGGGATTTTGAGGAAGCCCTAACACTGGAGGGATAAAAAGCTTTTAAATCTAAGAATTAGAGTTAATACATTTGCTCTGAAGACAAAGAAGCAACGTATCACCATTTTTATTTCTTCTTTTGAACCTAGAGTGTTGGAAATTTGTTTTTGAGTCACTTGATACACAGAACAACTCATTTTGATTTTAAAAGGGAATGAATACAATTTTCTATCAAAATTGAGGTTGGATTATTCCAAAGTATCTTTGAGATGATTATACATCTGCTTTCCTTCCTCCTGTTCGCAGCACATGCAGAAGCTGAGAACTTAGAGAGTTCTTTGTGTATTACTTTCAAATTGATTTTGTGATAAAGGACAGCTATTTTTAGAACATTATTTACCTTTTCCCCCAAACCTGATTTGTCAACGACTTTCAAAGGACATTTATTATTTTTTTACACGACTCCAGCAAAAAAATAAAATCAATTGTAATCTGTATTTGCTTTTCCCTTCCATCTGAGAATTTGCTCCAAGGCATTGGGTAAAAAGAGGTCAGGTTTTTAAAAAATTACTTATTTTTATGATGAGATTTGAAGGGTTTATCCTTTTGAGAATACTGGATGATACCCATCTAATGTAATTAACTAAATTTACATTTTTTATTGTCTAGAGATCAGAATCTGGCCCCTCAACCAGATTGGCAAGAGAAATCTTTTACTAAGTTTACATTTTAACTGTTAGGTTTCCCTAGGAACTTTTACTTCCTGAAATGCTCTTTAGTGGATGAAGCATTTGAATAGGCCCTTCCTGGCACGATGAGTTTTTAGTATAATGGCTGAAGTCACAGTGATTAGAAGCGTCAGCTTAGTCCGGTCACTTTCCAGACCTGTGTTCCTGGTTGAATCACTTGAACTTCTGAGTGATGAGGTAGCTTTTGTCTGCTTTCAAGCTACACAGAGTGTGGGGTTTGGTATTTTTAGCTTAAGTGGTGTCTATACAAAAGACTTGGCGAGTAATATGGAATAACCCTTAATAGCTCTGAGGCATGGCACCCACAACGCTCTGATCTTGTTGTCAAGAACATGCCCTTTGCAGGGAGAGGCATCATTTAAATCCAGATTCCATGTTTTGCAAAACCTCCTTCCAGGGAAGTGGTGAGGAGCGTCAGTCCTGAAGCACGCGTGCCCAGCGTGACACGTAGCAATGACGCCGTGCCAGGAATTCCTACCCCGTCGTCGCCATGCATCGTCGCTGGGGGTCCTTCATATTATGTGTGATCAGAGCAGGCAGCAGGTGACAGTTTTGTCACCAGAGGCTGGTTCCCAAAGGACTGACCGCACCAGAGGCAGCATTCGTTTGTTTTCACAAGGCTCTGAACTGTTCATTTGCCAGCTCGAGAAACTGAGGCTCGCTGGGCCCTTCCTGGAGTCATGGCCCCAGAGCAGACAGCCAGCTCCTGATGGTGGCGGAAGGCATCAGGCAGGACATGTGTCTGGCGCCGCCTCCGCCAGGCTCTCTCTGCCCTGTCCCCTCAGCCACACAAAATACAGCTGTGCGAGAGGGGTCGGAGGGCCCCCCCCATCATTTCCCCCATCCGCACCCCCAGATTCTCGACCTCGGCGGAGAGAGCATTGCCCTCTCGTGGCCTGGAACTTTTGTGTTTTCTCATTTCGATTTGCTTCTGTTTTTCTTAGTTTGTTTTTAATTTCCATCCCGAGTCTCTAAACGTAGTTGGTGAGATGTTTCTGAGGAAGTTCCTCCTAAACCCGCCTGCCCCTTGGGCGCCCCCCTCCCCGCGGCTCACCCGTTATCAGGCGGTGGATGGTACTCTTCCTGCTGTAATGACATCCTTCCCTTTCTGTTTCAGTTTCCAGGAGAAGCTGGGGCCCGCAGGCCCAGGAGTGTCCGGAGCAGAAGCCGTGGTCCTCCGGCAGAGACGGCCACCAAGGCAGCAAATCTAGCGACTCCGGGGAGGAAGCAGAGAGAGAGTTTATTTTTGTGTAAAGGTGCCCCGTGCACACTCTCCTTGCAGGGGTGCTTTGTCGGCCCTGAGAGAGGAGTCCAGGGCGACGCTTCCTCCCGCGTTTTCTCTCGGTGCTCTTTTCTTTTTCCTTCTTTCCTTTACTTGCCTTTTGAAAACAGAAACAGACCCATTTGGTTTTTTTGGTAATCAACACACATTTGTTTGGTCTTCTCCCGACCCTTGGGCATTTGATTCAGAAGCATTCCTTCCTATGCCTTTAGTGAAAGCCAGCAATGATTCCGTGGGCTCTACTTGAATTTCTCCGAGGCAGCGACAGTGTGGCCCGCAAGATGAGTTTTTGGAGGCAGTCCAAGTAACTGGACGCGCACTCACACGAGTAACATCACCGGCTGACGGTGGGGTACTGCTGCATGGACCCCTGTCAGATCTGCACTTGACTGAGAGAGCAGTTCATTCTTGATGTACGCAGTTGCACATTGTAAGTATATTAACAGAGCACACTAATAAATAATTTGTATAAATTATATATATTAGGTCTTGGCTCTGGTTTCTGCATTCTCCCGTGGGGAGCCTCCTCCTTCCTGGTGTGGAATCACACCTGTAGATCCGGCCGGCGGCCTGTGCACCAGCATCCAGGGGCCCAACTGAGAACGGAGCGAAAGATGCCCGCGGCCGATCCTACCGTGTGCCCAAGTTCATGTACATAGTGATTGGAATGAGGTTTTATGAATATTCGTGGTTTTTGAAGGCCTATAATTTCTGTCTGCATATTAGCTTTTAATGTATGATTTTAAGAAAGAATACTTTGACACCTGTAAAAAATCAAAGCACTACTCTTTTTAAGACATTTCACAAATATTCACTTACATTACAGGCTGAGGTATTTTATTCATATGTATATTTATACCAATAAAATGATTTTACAAGTGGAATTTTGGCCTTCTTTGGTTACTTTGTAAACTTAGGATTGGCTCGTGGTAGCGAAATTTGTTTGTGTTTCCAAAATCCAGAATACTCACAGACCCCAGATCATCGAGCCTGTTATGTTCAAAATAGACGGAACTCGCTAATCCGTTGCCTGCTCTGGGCTTTGCGAAGAAGATGAAGTTAATTAAAAGTGTGTGAGTTTGATCCATGTTCTGTTCCCTCAGATCAAGGTTCCTAAAGGGGGTGCAAGTGTGAAGGGTGTTTGAATTCACAGGCAGCGTGGGTGACTGTTGGAAAGAAGAATCACAGGAGTTGGGGCTTGTGTGACATGACTCTTTCCCCTCCCTGCCACACACACACTCACACGCACACACACACACACACACACTCACTCACACGCACCTGCACGGACTGAGTGCCAGTGAATGTGGCATTGCCTGAGAATCTGTGAAGACACAACATTGCTCCTGCCAAATAAATGTCATGATGTCACACGTGCTGGTAGGAACAGACGCCCCTATTGATGTGTAGATTAGAGAAACCTGGGGAGGGGGATGGGCCTCTGCAGCTAAGGGCACAGGCAGCACGACAGACGCTGCACTCGTGGCCAGCTGGTGGCACTGGGACTGGGGAGTGAGCTCTGTCCATGACCATGACGCTCGGGCCTCCGAGGAGGCGGCATTTGCGCAGGGCCTTGAAGCAATATCTCCGTAAGTACAGCAACTTGGTCTGATTCATAGTAGTGTCCCCATAAATGCATGATGTGGCCCATGTCAGACCACAGGCGTTAGTGGGGGGACTGCAGGGTGTGCAAGCAAGCTCACCGTCACTTAGAACTGCACGTGGTGAAGACCACACCTGAGATCTCCTTCTGGATTTTAGCATCAGGAGCTGGCTTGCTTTGACCGCCGTTTTAACTCTCCATTTGCCAAACAGCATTCCCAGAGAAAATAGCTGTGCAAACGCGAAGGGAAAACAAATGATTCGCTTCCTTGTGCAAAGAAGAAAGAATGAGCAATTACAACGGGATTGCTCTCAGAAGGCGGGGGAGCCCAGTGTTTCCAGAGCAGTGGCCCGTCTTCAGTCCCGTGTGGAAATGCTAAACTGAGATGGCCTTGAAACGACTCTTCGGGTCGCATCTTCCACGTGCCAGGTTGAAAGCGGTGCCTGCGGTGCAGAGACCGCGTGGCGGGTGCATCTCTCTCTGTCCCTCTCTGCGTCTCCCCTGGGGCGGGAACGGTGGCCCGGGCCCTGGACGGCGTGTCCGGGGCGCAGGCTGGAGGTCCAGCAGACTCGGCTGTGGACCGTGGGGCTGACCTCTTTGTAAGGCGCTAAGGGACTTGCAGAGGTGTCGGGCCCTCAGGTTGTCGCTGCCTCGGTCAGGGTCCTGCTCTGAGTGACACGCTCCCCTCCCGACTTGAGCTTCCTCCGCCCGGAGCCCAGCTCCGGGGCCAAACTGCTGGAAGCCAGGGGCAGGGAGGCGGGACAGGGCGGCAGGGAGGCGGGACAGGGCGGCAGAGCAGGGAGCACGGAGGCACACGGAGGGTCGGTCGAAAGCAAAGGATGTACTTTTCTTCTCTTTCTCGTGTTTGGTTTGTCGTTGGTCTCTCCTGCGTGTTGACTGGATGAAGCAGAGCTGTCAGAGTGCGTTTTGACAGGAGCACACTGTATACACTGTTAGCGCACTTGACAATACATTTTTAAAATAATAATGAATAATAATAATAAAAATAAAAGCGCGTTGTGATGGGCAAGCCGCCTGCTCCCCGGGAGGCGCTGTCTGAACATTCGGGCCCCGCGGCTCTCGGCTCCCAGGAGGCGGAGGACGGGATTCTCACTGCTGTGGGCCACGCACACGCGGAAGAGGACACCAGCTCCGCCACCTGCCACTGACCGTGGAAGCTCTGAACAGGGTCCTTCACCTCGGGCCCTGGGCTGGGGAGGACTCGAGGCATCTGTGAGCTCGAGTTGTGGGAAAAATTCCATCTTTATTTCCACTCGCCTCCTTTGCGATTTCGCGTGTCCTTCAATGACACGTCCAGGCAGTGAGCCCCGCTTGTCCCAGCCGTGCCTGGGACAGTGGCAATCACACATCCTTTCCCGTCCATTTATAATTATTGTAGGCACGGCCTAACTTGTTCACAGGCGCCGTGTCTCAGAGTTATGGAGGCGGTGAGACACCCGCCAGGCTGTGTCATTCAACGATCCCACAAAGCAAGCACATTCACTTCTAAACCAAAATAAGTTTCATATTTAATTTACTTAATTAATACTTAATAATCAATGAAGTAATAAAATTAAAAATTAATTTAATATTTAATGTTAAATTAATATTTACTCTTCTTCAGTGTAATTCGTTTTCTTGGTAGGACTTCATGCCCTATTTTATGTATTTAAATTATAGTTAGATAAAATTTTATTTATATACAAACCTTCATTCTGGGAGCAGGTCGCTGGACCTCATGAGGCTGCCAGAGAAGCTGTTGGATGAAGCCAGAGGGGACATTGGCTCTAAAGTCTGGTGCAGCCCCGCCAGGAGGAGGGACGTACGCTCTCACGGAAGCCTCTGGAGACGACCAGGAAGCGGCTCTTCTCACAGGCACAGACTCCTTCCTGCTGTCTTTCACACTGTTCTGTCTTCCCCACTTGAGACGTCCCTGAAATCCTGTTTCCATGGGTCCAGAAAGCGCATAAGATTTAAAAGTCAAACTTACTGGTGAGGAGAAAATAGTTGGAGAGCGGGACAGGAGCTCAGACTTCCGTGTGAAGCATCCCCTTGGAGTCTGACGTGGACGCGGGGTGGAACAGGGTCAGCTCGGGGCTCCTACTTCTAGTCCAAAACCAGAAGAGAGATGGTTTTCTCCATCAAGGTCAACAGCAAGAGCACTCTGGCTTCCAGGAGAGAGCCTATGAGACCAGTGTAAGATGTAGGTTTTTTTAATTGAGGCACAAGTGACATAGAACATATTAGCTTCGGGTGTACAGCATGATTTGAGATTTGTGGATGTTGCTAAATGATATACACACAGTACATCTAGTGAACATCTGTCCTCATCCACGGTCACAGAAGATTTTATTCTTGTGATGAGAACTTTTAAGATGGACTCTCTTAAAAACATTTTTTTAATATAACACTATTTTTTTAACATATGCAATTATTTTCCGTCATTTACAATACAGTAGTTACAATGACACTCCAAACAGAAAAGCCAAGTAAAAAATCAAAACCCCCACTTCTATTTCATGTAGTTAGACTTATACAGAAATTAGAAGGTTAAGTAACAACTAGTTAGTCCCCTAATTTCACAGCTATCTGAAGTGGCAATCGTTATTTAGCAGCTTATCTATGATACATTCAAGACACATGATACAATTTATTACTTGCCTGTAAGCTACAACACAGCCTGCTTAATACCTTTCTCTTAAAAACATTAAATATGCAATATAGTATTCTTTTTTAATTAAAGTTTATTTATTTTGAGAGCACGCGCATGCAAGCAGGTAGGGAGAAGAAGAGAGAATCCCTAGCAGGCTCCAAGCTATCTGCGCAGTGCCTGACGCGGGGCTCAAATTCACGAGCCGTGAGATCACGACCTGAGCCGAGATCAAGAGTTGAACACCCAACCGAGCCCCGCAGGCGCCCCTGCAACACTGTCATTAACCACAGTCACCGTGCTGTGTGGCACACCTCCATGACTTCGCTACTTTGTAACTAGAAGGTTGTACCTTCTGACTCTCTTGACCCACTTTGCTCACACTCTACGCCCGCCTCTGGCACCCCCAGTCTGCTCCCTTTGTCTAAGAGGTGGGGTGTTTTGGTTTTCTTGGTTGGTTTTCGTTTTTGTTTCTTGGGTTCCACACACAAGTGAGACCATACAGTACTTGCCTTTGACATCTCACTCGGCCTAACGCCTTGGAAGTCCATTCACGTTGTGGGAACCAGTAACACTTCATTCTTTTTTATGGCCAAGCAGTAGGTTTTATCCTCATTCAGGCGTGAAGAGGTCTACAGCTCAGGAGACACTGCTATTGAGAAGACACTTGGTTACTCGCTGGAGGGGACGCACCATGTGCCCGTGCGGCCACGCGGGCAGCGCCAGGCGCGGTCAGGAGAGGAGGCACGAGGGAAGCATGGGCGAGAGCCTGCTGTAATCTCCTGGAGGAAGAGACAAGGCGAATGGTAAGCAGGTTTTGGATCGGCCGGTTGGTTGGTTCCAGCGGGTTCTGGCGTGTTGTGGCTGTCCTGCTTGTGCGGTACCTGGCCTGGGAGGGGATAGTCACAGAGGAGGTGACAGGGCATGGGCGCTGCGTGGGCCAGTTTGCATGGGAAAGGCCCAGCCTGCATGAATCGTGTGTACTGTCTCTGGGAATGGCCAGCCAGGGAGGGACAGTCCCTCGAGCCTCAGCAAGGGCCCAGATGTCAAAGCATGAGAATGACGGGAAATAACAAGGTATGCTTCACACTGAGGCCCCGTAGGATTCCCGGCTGGGGCGTGGTGCACTCTGGGAGCCTGCAGCCAGGAGAGTAGGCTGATCTCCCGTGGGCGGACAGCTGAGCCATGACAGACCCCCGGGCCCGCAGAGCCAAACGTTCTCCTGGAGATAGGCCTTTGGGGGTCTTCCCAGCACCCTGGCCTCTTCCCAGCCTCCCCCCACTCCTCCTCTTCCCACTGGGCTAGTGGGTGCAGAGGGGCTCAGCTTGCCTGGATCCATGGGCCCTGAGGGTCTCAGAGGCTGGGGGGAGGGGCGCAGGGGTGGAAACCAGCACCCGGAGTGCACTTGGATGTGAGGGCCGTCTCACAGGCCGGCAGGGCCCATCGCTTCGGACTTGTTGCTAAAGGAGTGTCCCATCTGGGAGGACGGACGTGCACACAGTGTGGCCCGGACCAGCTGTGGGAACCGCCCCGGCCATTGGACAGCTTTCAGAAGAGAGTCTGTCACTAATGAGTTCAGCTGGAAGAGGAAGGAGGCGATCACCAAAGTCCTTGGAGCATGAACGTGCTAATTAGACTGATTCTTCCTGGAAAGGGCAGGAGGAAGAGCCTTCCATCTCACCAAACCCAGTGTGACTTTATTGCACGCTGGCCAGAGTCAGCTCTCCAGCCGCTCCTGGGAGCAAACAGAGCAAGACCCGGAGTCAACAGAGAAGGGGCGTCAGCCCGGCTCACCCTCCACGTTGTTAGCGTTCATGCAGAAGGAGCCACACTCACAGTGATGATGACAAAGCCAAGCCACGAGCGCCCGGTGCCCCGTGGGTCTCTTGCACACTTGATGCCACCACGCTGCTCCTGAAATTCCAAGCGTTCAGGCTTCAGGGACAAGAGCTGCGCACGTTTCCCCGCGGACGGTCGGCAGGGCGGGGGCCGCTGTCGGCACAGCCGGGCGCCCTGCAGAATAAGAAAGAAGAATGCCACGTGCCTGTTGCCTCCTTCCCGCCCCCAGCGGGGCCCAGCCTCGAGGAAGACTCAGACGAGACCCCAGAGATGGGCAAGGGGAGGGGGCCAAGTTCCAGCATTGACCCGCCTTGCCAAGTCCAGCCCATTTCACGGAGTCCCCACGTCATCAGCCACATTCCCTCCTGTCTTTCCCTGACTCCTGACGACATGCACGACCCAGGTCAGGCTTCTTGCCACCAGTGATGGTTTCTCGTTTGGTTAACTGGCTCCGTGTTTGTTAAGCGACTATTAGGCACCAATAAATGGTCTGGGAAGACAAAGCCCCCTCCTTTGACTCATAGAGCTTTCAACTCATGGAACCAACATACAAAAAAAAAAAGAGAGAGAGAGACAAAATAAATGAATGAATGAAGGATGTAACTTCACAAAAGCAGTGTTCTCTGCATGGCAAAGGAATAGGCCGGGAGTGGAGGGGCGGACTATTGGGATGGGAGAGGGTTCTTTTTTCCCAACAATACTCTTTCCTACTAATCTGTGCTCCCGCCTTGTGGTGGGTGCTGGGAACACCACCAGATCACCGGTTAGGAACAACAGATTTCTTCCGGCAGCTGTCCCAAGCGGACAAGTGTCTCAGCAGGGGACGGCCACCTTGCCCAAGGTCACACCCCCTTCCCTGGCCAGGGCCCGAGTAACAGATCCCAATCCTTGACCCCAGCTCTGGACAGCTGTGCAAGGCTACCCCACGTCCAGAACTTTCAGAGCATCGCAGCTCAACTTGGCCAGCTGCCCAATCCTGAGTCCCTCCTTCCTCTACAGGCGTTGATCCCAACAGCTGGTCCCCACAACCCTCTTATACAATGATGTCTTTCTCAGAGTTGCCTTGATGGTGAACTAATCCGCTTCCACTTTGAACAAAGTTTAAAATATTTGCATTTAAAGTAGTTACACTGGGGACACCTGAGTGGCTCCAACGGTTAAGCGTCCGACTTCGGCTCAGGTCATGAGCTCACGGTTTGTGAGTTCGAGCCCCACATCGGGCTCTGTGCTGACAGCTCAGGGCCTGGAGCCTGCTTCCAGTTCTGTGTCTCCCTCTCTCTGCCCCTTCTCCACTCGTGTTCTGTCTCTTTCTCAACAGTAAATAAACATAAAAAAAGTAGTTATGTTGAATTTATTTAAGTGAACGTATTTATAATTCCTATCAATCGGCCTCATGGAGGCACTGAGACCCCTGGGAATGCGGGCCCAGGCCCCCCCAGCGGACACCAGCGCCCCGCCGTCTGCCCCAGGAGGGTGTGGGGCGCAGAGCCACCTGCTGTCTCCATCAGCCCCCTGGCATTTTCCCGGCTGAGGGATGACGCCCTCTGGGGAGATGGTCTGCCCTGCAGACTGTTTGGGAGGGCAAACCAGTCTCCCATTAGCAGAAGCAGCAGAATTGGGTTCTGGAAACGTCCGTGACTTCCCCCTTCAGCTTCTCCCCAGTGCTGCCGCCGCCTCTCCTTCCCACTCTAGGAGAAATGGGCTGTGAGCTCTTCATCAACAAATATTTACACAACCTCTACCATATGCCAGCGCCAGCCTGTGACCGTCCCCTGTCCTTGGAAACCACAGTGGCTCCAGCGTCACCGAGAGCCGCCCAACCCAGGAGCCGCCCCAGAGCTGGGGTCTCCCGGGGGGGTGGGGGGCCTTCACCCTTCAGCTCGAGTTTGCTGTCTTGTTTCTTCCATCCCATCATGCTCTCCCTCTCTCGCCTGCAGTAGCTGCCTGGCGTCGACGAGCGCGCCGCTGCCCTCCGGTCCCTCCCCCTCCTCCTCACCCTCCATGGGCCAGCACGGCGGCCGTAGGACTCAGAAGGTTCTGGCATTTGTGAAATGTCTCCAAACGTATTATTAGTCAGTTTGCAGGTGAAGGAACTGAGAAAACAGAGGGACCTTCTGAAATTCCTCCAGGAGGAGGGATACAAAGACACGAACAACGTTAAACACGAACAAAGCCATGGCTGGATGTCAGGCACATTCCGGGCTTTATCCTGTATTTAATCCCCAGAGCGTCTGGGTGCGGGCGGCATGATCGTCCTCATCTAAAAATAAGGAACTTGAGGGGCACCTGGGTGGCTCGGTTGGTTGAGCGTCTGACTTCGGCTCAGGTCACAATCTCACGGTTCGTGGGTTTTAGCCCCGTGTTGGGCTCTGTGCTGACAGCTCAGAGCCTGGAGCCTGCTTCCGATTCTGTGTCTCCCTCTCTCTATGGCCCTCCCCAGCTAGAACTCTCTCTCTCTCAAAAATAAAATAAACCTTAAAAAATTTTTTTTGAGATCTAAATACAAAGGAAAAAAAATTTTTTTGAAAAAATAAGGAATTTGACCCTCAGAGAAGTTGAGTGACTTTCCCCAGATCACAGGGGTGGTGACCCAGGCAGTCCCTCACCACAAATGCCATCCTGTGAAGGGAATGGCCTGTCCCGTCTCCTGACTCCTAGTTCAGAGCTCTAGAAAGCAGCATGGGAGCAGAGCGAGTGAAGAGAAAGTGCTCAGAGCGGCCAGGCGGGCATGGCGCTGATGGAGCTCGGACATCAATCCCACGCGGAGAAGCAGGACTGACTGGCTAACATGTCCCTCCCAAGCCTGCGGGTGGCACCCCCCCCCACGACCCCCACCCCCCACCCCCTGCCCAGGAGCCTCAGCATCCTCCTTTGTGATCAGGTCCGGACACCTGCCGTGTGCAAAGCCTGGATTGTTTCGCAAAGTGCCCTCTACGGAGACCTGGGGGGAACGTTGCAGATGCACTGTCACCTTAAACACTGGAGCACAGAGTGGGGAGTTTCCCCTCCGGACTTTTGAGCCCTCGCCCCAGGGTCAGGAGGTGAGCAGGACAGCAGGTGGGGGGACAGCACCATGCGTGGGCGCCGTGGGGGCCGCAGCTCCGGCCGTTGGCTGCACAGTGACCCCACGGGTCCGGGCCGGGAGGAAGCGGGGGCTTTTCCTGCACGGACGAAGGCGTCCAGGGCAACGCGAGGCGTCAGGACGGCTCCGCGCCCCACAGCTCCGCCACCTGCTCTCCGCAGGGTCCACGCAGCCATGTGCGGCCACCGGGCTTGCTCTCCCTGCCCACGAGGCCGCTGTTGTGGGATAATGTGGGTGTGGCCGGCCCTGAACACGCAGGGTGTAAGGGGACGAGGGGCGGCAGGGAGCGGGGAGGGGGCCACACTGATGAAAAGTGCCGACCCCCTGTGCCCCCCACCCCACCCAGCGCCGTTCAGCCTCCCCCAACTTACTGAAGTCCACACATGCGTGTTTCCATAGGAAACCGGGGGTAATGGTTACTTCTCTACCTCTTAAGGGTTTTGAGAAAATGGAATAAGAATTGATGGAAAGAAGTGAGCACAGTGGCCGCCAGCTGCGACATGCTCAGGACTGGTAACCGGCGCACTTCGATGACAGGGACTCTGGTCCTACTGTGAGCACCACAGTGTCTGAGTGGGGGCCCTGGACGCCTCAAGCCTGACGAACGTCAGACCCACGCCGAAGCCCCTCAGGCAAACTCAGGTAAACGATTCTGTCGTTTTCAGTACATTTACAGAGTTGTGCATCCAACACCAGAATACATGTTAGAAAATTTTCATCAACCCCAGAAGAAATCCAGCCCAACCTCCCCGCCACTCCCCCCCGCCCAGCCCTAAGTAATCGCTAATCTCCT
Source organism: Mungos mungo (assembly GCA_004023785.1). Classification (NCBI taxonomy): domain Eukaryota; kingdom Metazoa; phylum Chordata; class Mammalia; order Carnivora; family Herpestidae; genus Mungos; species Mungos mungo. Next base: position 73,896 of record PISW01001908.1, read on the forward strand.
GTCTCTGTGGATTTCCCTGTTCTGGACATTTCACACCAGTGGAATCACACCGCGTATTGACCTTTGCAACCAGTTTCTTCTTTTTCTTTTTTTTAATGTTTGTTTCTTTAGAGAGAGAGAGAGCATGAGCAGAGAGAGACAGGGAGACTCGGAATTAGAAGCAGGTTCCAGGCTCTGAGCTGTCAGCACAGAGCCTGACTCAGGGCTCTAACTCATGAACTAGGAGATCATGACCTGAGCCAAAGTCGGATGCTCAACCAAGTGAGCCGCCAAGCGCCCCACGACCGGCTCCTTTAGTTTCACCTGCTGTTCTCCACGTTCAGCCAGGAGCTCACCGCGTGCACACGCTACATGTTAATTATCCCTTCCTCTGTTGACGGATACTTGGACTTTTTCCCACCTTTTAGCTACTGTGAGCAGCGCTCCCATGAGCACTCACTTGTGTACACGTTTTCTGCGGCCTGCGGGAAGCGGGTGAGTTCTGGCTGGGGCTCCAGCTGTGCCCCCTGCCCCTCATCTCAGGGAAGCTACTGAAATGCTCTCCATTCTGGTCTGCTCGGCTCAGAAAGTAAGGGTAATAATATCTACTCCGCAGGACGTTTGCAGGGATTCACGAGATCGTGTGGGGAGCACCCAGCACGCAGTAGGTCCTCAGCAAATATGGCCCTTCTTTCCACCACCTTGATCGTGCCTCTCAGAGCCCTCCCGAGAGCTTCCAGAACGAGCAGGGATGAAGTGCTCTTCGACTAGAATTGGGAAGAGAGCGTCATCGCGCAAGTGTGTACCTGGCGAGCTCCTCCGAGGAAAGGCTGCTGCTCTCTTCCTCCCGCGCTGCAGAGACCTTTAATCGGCCCTCGGAGTCGTCCAAGCCCTGTTCGCTCCCGAAGATCTCTTCCGAAGAGCCTCCTCGGATGCGGTGACCGCATCGTGGCTCCCAGATCCCTCCTCTGTGACACGCGCCAGGCCTATGACACTCGGGGTTTTGCTGCACATTCAGGGGTGCCAAGCCTTCTGTTTTGGACCACACTTGTTTTTTCTTCTCTGACGCCATCCGGCATCTGCTGCGTCTTTCTCGAAGTGCAGCAAGCCACATAAAGGACATTTCGATGTGTCAGTCAGTAGGTAAAAGTGCTGCCTTTTGTTACTGGATCCCAGATGCCCGCGGCCTCAGCCCCATCCGCCCAGCCCTGGCTGAAGGGTGACAGAATCTGGAGCAGGGCAAGGTGTTTTGTTAAAGTAGAGCATTTACTGGTTTGTGCTTAGGTGACACCAGAAGGTGTGACACATGAAAACAAGGCACGATTCCTGCAACGGAGGCCTGCTTCCCGGGGCTGGACAGCTGGAGGCGTTAACCAGGATGGGCTCAGCGCCTCGCTGCCTCGGGGCGGGTCTGGGGAGGGGCCGTGGTGGTCCCGCCACATCCTAGGACGTGTGAAAGCCTGGGTCTGGGCCCCTATCATGGGAATCTGGGCGTTTCAGAACGGGGACTGCTCAGGTCTCCAGTGGGGTCTAATGCAAGCCCAGTGGTCCCGCATTTCGGAGAGTTTCCGCATCCATAATCATACTGAAGTCTGGAAGCGACACATGCACGCTCCCTCTGCCCCGGTGCCCAGAGAACAAAATTGAGCCGCTCTGCTAGGAAGGTCCATCTCTCCTCCTGGCCTCAGGCATCCAGGGGCCAGCTCCAGATCCCCTTCCCTAAACCACCGGGTCGGGTTGGACCTCTGGCCCACGGAACCAGTCAGGCGCTTTCTCCCTTCATTGAGAACAGGGGTTGGCGCCCTGTTGCCCAGCAGCCAAGCCTGGCAGCACCCGCTAGTGTAGACATCGCCTAGGACGAGCTGCGGTTGCGACAGAGATCTGTGGGTCCAGAAAGCCTGAGATATTTACTGTCCTTTACAAAGGTTTCTGGCTCCTGAAAGAGAAGTTCGCAGAGGCACGGAGGCCAGCCCAGCGGAAGGGGCTGGAGGGCCGGCTGCGATCGGAGCAGAGCAAACTGTGTCAGGAGTGAGCAAATCCCAAGCCGGCCAGAGGTGCGACCGTGTGGCTGCAAGACTACGGACACATTAAGGTCCCTGAATACATCGCTGGCCCCCGGTGGGTCCCGAAGGGGTGGAGCCCAGAGCACAGCGGTAGGCACCAAATTGTGCTCATTTCCCCGGATCTGTGGCTTTTAACTCATGGGTCCCCAGTCCCGGTGAGCGGTGCTGGCCTACGTCTCCGTGAAAAGGACCACATTTGTCCTTTAGCCCAAGGCCCAGACCAGGCAGACCGCAACCCCTTCCCAGGGGCACAGCGGGGGCACCAGAGGGACTTCCAGCACATTCCCTCCCCTCCTACAGCCCCCCCCCCCCCGCCCCCCGCACTGCCTGGCTGATGAGGACCCTGCGGGAAGCAGAGACGAAGGAATTGGCTGCAGGGAACGTGGGAGTATCGTCAGTCGGCTGAAGTGCCCGGCTAGACGGCGGCGTCCCTGATCCCTTGACTTGGTTCTGTTCTGGAGAAGAAGGTCTGTTCTCACGGAGCCTCGGCTTGGGACACGCGTGGTAACTCTGATTCCTGTCAGGCAGGATGGGCACAGCCGGACAGACCAGCGAGGGAAGAAGTGACAAAACCACGATGTTGTGTAGAATCTGTAACTGGCGGGGGGGTGGGGAGTGACAGCCGAGCCCCTGATGAGAAGCATCTGGATGACTAAAATCGCCCTTTCTCGGCAAACTGGAAGACACGAAAGACAATTGTGACCGCTCCGACTCTTGATAACAACATGTGGGTGTTGTGCGTGACCATGCAGACCAAGGCAAGGTCTGCACCTCTTGGACACAGAGAGTCAACAGATAACTGGCAAACTGAGACCAACGTCTGCCCGTACATCAGACGGTGGCCGTGACATTATTTTTTAATGTTTCATTTTTTTTATTTTTGAGAGAGATTAAGGGAGGGGCAGAGAGAGAGGGAGAGAGAGAGAGAGGCAGGGAGAGAATCCCAAGCAGGCTCCACGGTCAGCACAGAGCCTGATGCGGGGCTTGATCTCACAACTCTGAGACTGTAACCTTTGCTGAAATCAAGAGTGACTCACGGAACCAACTGAGGCCCAGGGCCTGGCGCCCCTGCAACATTATTTCCCAGAATAATTCATGTCACCGGTTTCCTCGTCCTAATGGAATGACCTTCTTCCAACCTGAGAAGACATCACTGTTACCTTTCCGAATGACTGACTGCAGTGTTCAGCTACGAGTCTAAATCTGAAGAGAAGCTGCCGGCGGCCGGCGGAGGCCCGGCTGTCAGCGCTGCGGGACGGCCCCGGCCAGCCTGCAGGCCTACTCGGCGTCCCCGGAGATGAGCTCCCGGGCAGAAATGAAGGAGCAACGAGAAAACTCACCACCAGTGGTGATGGAACAATCCCATGGGGGTTAATGATGGCAGAAATATGTAAATATTTGAAAACAAAGAGAATCCACGAGACAGAAATAGGAATTTATTTTTCAAAGAACAAGCATTTTTTCAGAGTCAGAAAGACCATCATCACAGAGGACTAAGGGTGGCTTCTAAAGTTCCTCAAGGCTTCCGTTGCAAGGCGAGGCCTGCACCCTGCTTGGACACAGAATGTGGCGGTAGTGACGCAGTGTGGCCTCTGAGGCCGGGCTCTCGGAGACACGCAGCTGCTGTCTTCGTTTCTTAGGACGCTCCCGCTTGGAACCCAGCTTCTGTGCTGTGGGAAACCCAAGCGAGCCACGTGGATGAGAACTCGAAGCTTCCCTGTGGACAGCCCCAGCTGGGCTCCCGGCCAGCAGACAGTCCCGATGGCCAGCCCTGTAAGGGATGCTATTCTATGGACCGTTCCAGCCAGTGTCAACAGAAGCAGCAATAACCCTCCTGTGCCAAGCCCATGGCCAAACTGCACAACTGTAGGCAAATAAATGGCCACTGTTTTCTACCTTTGAGAGTCATTTGTTACCTAGAAACTGGGCATCATGGAGAAGCCACGGTCCACACAGAGAGACGGGATATGCCTCCACTGCCCAGTGTCCTCTGGGGGAGCGCCGAGTTAGATATGAGGGGGCCAAGCTGTGTCACCCTCGACGGGGCCGTAGATAGAACACAGGACATGACGTATGCAGTGCTGACCAGAGACACAGCTGGCCGTGAGCAGCCTGAGCTGAAGATGAGGTCTAAGGGACCCAGAAGGACAAGGAAGTTTCAATGATCACTGCCTCATCACAGAAGGGTTTATCATTTTAAATAATTAACTGGGATCTTATGCTTTATTATATGAAAGTTCACTTGTATTCATGCCATTTATAAGCAAAAAACACATCACTGACTATATACGCTATTAAATTGCAAGAATTCATGTTTTGCAGAAAGTTCATCCGTGAGTAAGTCACGCACTCCATGTGTGTTTCTCTCGGGTACTCCTCCCCGAGCTCCTACTTCCTGGGCCCCAAACTTCATGTCTCCTGCTTCAGTTTAGGGCCGACTCCCCACCGCCCGCTGCCCTTGGAAGTCTTGCTCAGGGCCTGGCATTTGGTGGACAGTCAACAAATATTTATTCAGTTGAGCCAAATCCACTTCTTGAATGACGTCTTAACCAGCTGTACTGAGGTATCATCAACTAAAATTCACCTCCCTCAAGTGTACAGTTTGAGGACATTGACTACATGTACGTGGTTGTGAGACACTGTGACAACCCAGTTTCTTAACACGTATGTCACCCTCACGATTGCCCTTGGGAATGTTTCTTTCCTTTGCCCTTTGGAGCTGGTGTGCCACTAATCCAAAGCAATCTCTTTAAATCCTAAGGTTTGCTATCAGTCTATGAGGGGTCCCCCATGCCTGAGTGTTCAATAAATACCGGGTGACAGTGCTGAAGAAAGCACTGTTTATATTTCCAGCGAGAAATCTCATTTTGAGTTGGTAAAAAGAAGCGGAGATTCTAAATCTGAGTTGAATGCATGCATCAGAGTTAATTAGCAATGCTTCAAATTACAGACCACTGATGTCTCTTGTATAACTAACCATCAATTAGCTATGCTAATGAGAAAATCAGGAAATGACTGCAGGAAAAAATGAAATCAGCATAGATGAAAAAGAAGAACAATGCACGCAGACCTTAGTCTCTGCCATCAGTTAAAACTTACCAGTGACTTATAAGTGTAAATTCTAAGAATTTTTTTCATTTTTCATATTGTCCTTCAGAGAAGCCATATCCAAATCATAAAATGACCAAAATATATAATAGACAAAGGGGTAGTCAGTGGTTCTAATATTATTCCTAGAAGAGCTTAAAAAAATTACCTGTGCAGGGGCACCTGGGTGGCTCAGTCAGTTAAGCATCCTACTTCAGCTCAGGTCATGATCTCATGGCTCATGGGTTCAAGCCCCACGTTGGGCTCTGTGCTGACAGCTCAAATCCTGGAGCCAACCTCAAATTCTGTGTCTCCCTTTCTCTCCGCCCCTCCCCTGCTTGTTCTCTCTCTCTCTCTATCAAAATAAACATTAAAAAAAACTTTAAAAAATTTTTGATACAGTGTCAAAATCAGTCAGGAAGACTAATCTGTATGAACCCACCAACTTGGAAAATGATCTCGTTCTCTGATAAATAATGGAAAAAGGAAAAATAAGGCAAATGTCAGAAGTAATAATCAAGGTCTAATGTAGGGTGGTTGTTAAATAATGATGGTAAGTCTCTATGATGGGCTTTGTTGCATACAAAGAAATCTTGATTTTGAAGCCTTATCTTTCTCTCTCTCTCTCTCTCTCTCTGACGTGCGCGCGCACACACTCACACACACACACAATGCTCAGAACATAAGGGCAAGTTACAAAAGCATGCATATAGATGACCCAATTCTATAAAGTAAAACACATCTTTCTACACACAGGAAAATTTAGAAGGATATTCACTAATGATGTGAATGATGTTTATCTCTGGAATGGGGAAGAGGGAGACTCATGGGCGATTTTCATTTTGCTACTTGTAATTCTATTTGATTTTTTTTTTAATTTTTATTTATTTTTTAGAGAGAGAGAGTGACAGCGTGAGCAGGGGAGGGTCAGAGAGGGAGACACAGAATCTGAAGACAGGCTCCAGGCTCTGAGCTGTCAGCACAGAACCTGAGGTGGGGCTCAAATCCTTGAACTGCGAGATCATGACCTGAGCCGAGCTGGACACTCAACCAACTGAGCCACCCAGGTGCCCCTGTAATTCTATTTTAAAACTTTCCACAGTAAGCATAGTAGTGCAAACTATTATAATTTTTAAAGATATTTTTTTTAATCTTTAAAGACTTTTTTTTACACCTGAAGGAAGGAGGAAATACAGGTACATGGACTGTATTCTGAGAACTGGAGAACAAATGGAACTCTATGGAAACAATCTCCAGGAGCCTGGTATGTGGTACTCTGTGGGAATTGTAATTTCCAGATGATAACTTTTCATTTTCTATCATGAGCGCTAGGTAGATAATGTTCAGGTAAATTGCATTCTCTCAAACAGAGATTTCCTTGGGAGGAAACTAGCCCAACCCTTGACAAAGAGGAGAGCCACTGAGAAAGAATTTTAAAATACTGGCTCAGCAGACATCACCTACAGGACTGTCTCACCTCAGAGGCTCCCCCACCAGGAGATGGAGTGGGGGAGTCGTGGTGGAAGGAGCCAGGGGTGATTTACCGGAGACCTTCCCTGTCCAAGCAGAAAACTCGGAGTAAAGCAAATACAAAGTAGCTAGAATGGACCCAAAATAAATTATAACGTGAAACAAAATAACTTATGGATCAATGTAGCCTCTTTCACAGAGATTTTAATTTAAATTGGAGCAAACACTCTGCACCAACAATTTTAAAAATGTTTTTAATGTTTATTTTTGAGAGAGAGAGACACACACACACACACACAGAATCCGAAGCAGGCTTCAGGCTCTGAGCTGTTGGCACAGAACCCCATCTCACAGAATTGTGAGATCATGACCTGAGCTGAAGTCGGACACTTAACCAATTGAGCCACCCAGGCGCCCCAACACTGTATTCATAATTACCCAGGGCCTCCTGTGACAACTTCTGAGCCCCTTGCCCTCTCTTCCTGCTGTTTTCCAATATTTGTGCCCAACACTTTCCCTAGAAGTGATGAGATGTTTTTCTTCTTTTAACTTAAGCCACATTACTAAAAATCCTGCCATTTATTTCACCATCATCTAAATGTGTCTGTTTGGAGGTTTATGATTTTGGTAGGTAACTGCACTGAGTGTTTACTGTGGTAAGAAATGTATCGTTTTTTTTTTTTTTTTTTCACTTTACCTTTAGGACCACAAGGCAAGTGCTTCAACTATCCTCATTTTACAAGTGAAGAAAGTGAGATTTTTTGGGGGTAACTTGCCCAATATCACAGCTAGTAAGAGGCAAAGTAAGAGGCAAAGCTGGACCTTAAACCCAGCTTGTTTGCTTCTAAACTATTTTTTGTTCATTATTACTAATTAACATCCATATTTGATAAAAATTTTCTTAGTTTTGCCCAATGTCCTTTTTTTCTGTCCCAGGACCATACCCAGGATATGATATTGAAGTTAATTATGATGTCTTCTTAGGCTCCTCTTGGTTGTGACAGTTTCTTTTGTTTTTTATGTTTTTTATTTATTTTTGAGAGACAGAGAGATAGTGCAAGCAGGGGAGGGTCAAAAAGAGAGAGGGAGACTCAGAATCCAAAGCAGGCTCCAGGCTCTGAGCTAGCTGTCAGCATAGAGCCTGACGTGGGAACCGTGAGATCATGACCTGAGCCGAAGCCGGATGCTCAACCAACTGAGCCACCCACGTGCCCTGGTTGTGACAGTTTCTTATTTTCTATTAAGACCATAGCAGTTATAATATGTTGTACATTCCTATGAACAACACCCCAAAGCAGATATTATAATCCCCATTTTATAGATGAGAAGCAGAGTCTCAAGAGAGATGAAAACTAACAGCCCAGGCCACAAAGCCAGGAGGTGATGGAGCTGGAGTCCTAACTCTGTACTATCTATCCAAGAGTGTCATGTTCTGTTTCCTACTATAGTTTGGATGGCTTACGTTTATGCGCTTTTACAAACTAAATTTGAATGCTAGTATCAGGGTCACAGTCATAAAGAATATCTGTATCTTGTCTAACTCTTTTCGCACTCGAGCTTCTTCTATAGATTCCTCAACAAATGGTTCAAAGCCCAAGGTCGGAAGCCATCAGTGCCCATCAGTTCACTATTTCACAAAGCAACCAGTCAGGTGTTAAACAGTTCTGATGCTTAGAGCTCTGTGTTCCTCCAAATGATTTGTCATTTGGTTTTAGTGAGAGAGGTAGGAGCCAAACACAATCATCTAAGTCTTCTACCTAAAAACTCTGCCACCATGTCCCCCCTGACTCTCTTTCCCCAGCAGAGCATGGCATGGCTTAGGCTTCCCCAACATCCTCCTAATCTGCTTTAAACCATGGCTCCCTGCAGAATCACCATTTAGTAGCAAGTCCTTATACACATGCCCTAAATACTCAGGGATCAGTAATTGTGTTGACGGTCTCCTTGCTTCCTCATAACTCCTACCACTACCACCATCACCCCTCCCTACCTCATCCCCACCCTCCCTACACACTATGTTTCTAAGTTATCAGGTCCAAAGTGTCCTAACACAGACATCTCTTCCAAAACTTTAATTGCGTAGCTCTCTCTAGAAAACCCTTTGAGGCAGAAAATGTATGGGAGATTGTTTTCTCTGAGTTCGGCAAACAAGTTAAAGGCAAAGGCAGTTTGCCTCTCCTGTCTCCCAAGGCGGAGGCAGACGGGGGAGCCTTCAGGGGGTGCATGGAAGGACACGTGGGGCGGGGCGGGGACCCGGGCGTCAGAAGCAGGGCGGGCTCCACAGCCAGGGTTTGGGGACTGTAGCGACACGAAGGCGCCACCGGCCGCCTCGCCAGCTGCCCTCACACCAGCCCGGAAGACAGGTATTCCAAGCAAACCGGAGAGCGCCGGCTCAGGAGAGGGAGTCAGGGAGGAGCCGTGGTCACAAGGAGTTCCCGGCCTGCAAGGAGCTCAAGCTTCGCGTCAGCACCATGGACAGCGGCCGCGAATCGCCTCGGGGGCGCTTGGACGCCCTGGGCTTCTGGCAGGTCTGGCAGCGCTTTGACGCAGAGGGTGAGTGAAGCAAGTCACCTGCACACACAGGTGTAGACGTGGCTCCAGCCCCTCTGAAAGGACCGGGAGTTTCCCCTTCCCGTACATTTTTCCTCGCTGGGAAAGTTGTCTTCCAACATTGCTCCAACCACACAGATGTCACGTGTACTGGAATTATACATCTGGACGTCTGTGTAAGTTCAGGCTGGGCGGAGGGACTCGCTCCCTTCCCAATCTGTGTGTGTGTGTGTGTGTGTGTGTGTGTGTGTGTGTGTGTGTATCTAAAGTGATAAGTCATGTAAAATGACAAAGATCATTACATGTATTTGAGGCTCGTGGCTGACATGGTGTGGTCTGAGGTCCGCCCTCCCTAATGTGCTCTTTAAAGGGAGGATGAATTTATCAACTTCCAAAAAGACACTACCCACCCCCACAAAAGACCTACCTGAAAAGAAGACAGAACTCCTTAATGTGTGTTTTATCTTTATTAATAATTCAACAACCCTAAAGAAAATACCTAAAATGTGCTTTGACTCTGCGAACTACGATTTGATCATTACATCTGTTAAATTTTTCCAAGCTTCCAAACCCCTTGGTTGGATTTTCTTCTAAAATTCATGTTTACCTGTGGATTAATATGTATGTATTTAATAGCTCTCCTTTTCCAAATATTCATACAAACCCAGGACAGAGCATTATTTCTTGAACATGTATTTATTTTTCAAATCCATGACTTCTAGAGGTTAGATATTGGCACTTAGTTATTAGAACAGTAAAAAATCATAGCCATGGGGATTTTACAGAGTATGAGATAAAAGACAATTTAGATCAATCATAAATGTCACACGGTACTCTATGGAAGTGACTACCATTTATGTATCTCTTGTTGCATTTAGAAAAATGCTACATAGAAGAGAAGGAGCTTGATTCTTTCTTTCACCACATCTTGATGACATTGGGCACTGATGTAAGTACTTGCACCGCTAAGCATTAATTTATGTGCCTTTAGCAACATGCAAGAAACATCCAAGTCTTATGTTGATTTGCACCTGTTAACCCCTCTGATGTCTTTTCTTCTTTGCCTGCGTGTAATTTTCTCCATCTCCTAGCAACATGGAGGATTGAGGAAGGTTTTATAAAAGGTACAATGGGCGCATTAGGTGTGCTGGTCACTGACTTTCAGGGTAACATCTGTCATCCGCTCAGAGACCTAACTATAAATTCAAACAACCCTGTTTTAAACATTTCCTTGGGTATGTCTCTGCTAATGGATTTGAACTGGGAGATAAGGCAGCTCACTTTGTTCAAATAGGTGGAAGAGATCTTAAGAGCTTTGAGGTTCTGTGTGTTTAGTGCATTTGATACGCCTTTGCTAGCAAACCACAAACAACCGTCTAAAATCACTCTCCACCGTTCATTTTAATAGAAAAGGGTATAGACTTCTTAGGGAGTAACAAACCAGAAATTAACCAACACATCCAGAGTCCAGGTATAATACATGTAAACCAATCTAGCGTGTCCATGTCACTCCCTGATGGTAAATCTGGCCTCCAGAGACGGAGATTAACTTGTGAAGATCCCTGTACTAAAGCAGAGGAAAAACTCGTACAGAGCCACACCCGCCTGGGGATGGGAGAGCCCAGTAAAGACTCCATCAGGAGATGCCTGGGAAGAGGAATAGCTCTGGAGACAGGAGCATTTAAAATGAATTATGGAGCTCACTTATCCTCAGATATAACTGTTTACATGGAAGAATAAAGTGCCGTGTGCTTTCATGTAGGAGCCCAGTGAGGGGAATAAGGCTCCCTGTAGCACCCAGGAGAGCTGGCGGCAGAGGGTGGTTAGGGGTTGGGAGGGTGGGGCAGCCAGCCCAGAACAAAAGAGGCTGCCATCTGCCTCCAGCAGCCACGCAGACGTGTCTCTCTCTGTCTCTTTGTATATATAGATCTCTCTCTGTCCCTCCTATTCTTTCTTTTTATGTCTGTCTGTCTCATTTGTCTGCCCGTTTCTGTCTCTTATTCTGATACCTGACCCCTATCTTCCATCATCTCTTGACTTTCTCTCTGACCTCTCTGTCTTCCCCATGTCTTACATGTCTCTGTGTCTCACTGTCTCTCCTATCTCCTTGCTTCCCTTCCATCATCAGGCCGTTTCTCAAAGCTTTCATCCTTCCTCTCCCTGTCTTTTATTTTCCTTTTCCTTTCTCTTTCTTATCTGTCTCATCTTTCTTTGTCCCTCATTTCTTGTCTTCTGTCAATTTCTCTTCTCTCTTCTTCTCCTTCCTTCCCTTATCTCACTCTGTCTCTGTCTCTCAGTCTCTCTCTGTCTCTGCCTTGTTCCCGCTTACTTCTGTAAATGCTAAGACTCATGGCATTCCAGATCCCGTGAGTCAGAGCTGTTTCGTCAAGCATGAGAGGATATTAGAGGGAAACAGATAGATGAAGGCGGAACCATCCCACATCTTAGAATCAACTGTTTTCTTTTTTTATCAAAAAACCCAACTTCCCAGAGACTTGGAACTTCCCTCCTTTTCAGAAGCTCCTTGCTTCAGTGGCTGATAGGAAAGGAGGAGTAAAGTTGCTGTCAGTGTCGAAACTGGCAGTGTCCTCTTTTCCGTCATGAGGTGGGGGTGGGGCCACTAAAGCACAGGTCTGCCCTACGCCAAGGGCACCACGAACCTTCCCATGAGCCCCATGGCCCTTCGGGGGCTTTGGCTAGCGTCAGAGGCACTGTTGCCTCTCATGACAGAGCAGGGCTGTGGCTCTCCTGCAGCTGGGCGGTGCTTTCCTCACCCTCCCTCAGTGCCAGCCTGTGGACTTACCCTCCCACACAGGGGCGGCCATGGTCCCTGCAGGAAACAAGACAAGTGACTCACCAGCGTCCTGTGCACCTGCACTCAGTGCAGGCATTCCTGAGGCCAGAGGCGAAGGGGCTGAGAGGTTGCGGAATCCTTAGGGTAGTGGAGGTAAAACTTGGGCATGCTTAAGAATTTTCTGTATTTGTTACAATGGACTCGATGTTTGATCCCCTAGGAATTTCAGTACATTTGGGGTCTGCCTAAGACTTTGTATTTTTAAATCACCCTAAGTCACTTTGTATCTCTTTCAGCCTCGGTCCCTCCAGGAACTGCCCGTCAGAGGGAGGGTTCGAGTAGAATCAGGCTCTGGCAGCAGCCGTAGCCACCTCTTCTCAGCTCAGGGCAGGGGTGGGGACCTGTGGAGCCAGCCATTATCCAAAAATGTCATCACCTGCCATTATCCTGTTTCAAAATGCTGAGGCATTACCTTGGGGCGTATGGTTATAGAGACCTGCGCTGTGCCCTCCACACTACCTGGACCACTGTGATTAAGGAAACTATTCCTAATTCTGGTTTTTTTTCCCTGCTGAGAAATGAGCGGCCCCTATGCATGTCGCTAATGAGAGGGCAGGACTTCCCAGGCGGAAGCCCTTTAGACTGAGCCAGTAAGTAAAACACTTCCTTTTAATCAGTGATGCCCCAGCGCCCATGAACCAGCCACAGGCAAGCCTCCACCAGTGGGCAGCCCCTCCCAGGGTTTAGGGGTGCAACCAGTCTCTCGGAGGCCTGAAGGCTCTATTTTCCTCCCTCATTAGCCAGGCACAGAGATCTCAAAAAGAAGAATCTTAAGGTTTCTAACAGTATGGTGCCTGGTAGTGAGCCTTGGAGGGCAGGCAGCCTGTGTGTAACTACTTGGTTCTCAAAGCCTCTGAGAGGACAGACTTAATGGAACCGTCAGCTGTTGCTGCAGCTGTTTTTATTACTCACTCCTTCCCTCGGCTCTCTGCCTTTCCTCTTCAAATGCTCAGAACTGGCCTCCGAATTAGGTCTGACACAGCCAGTGCCCTGCAGTGAGTCCCTGTCTGGGGCCGTGTACACGTCCCGGGCCTCCCTCAATGCTTCAGGGATGACGAGGACTCTGCTGGGGCCCAGAGTCTCAGAGGAGGAGGGCAGGGGGGCCGATGGGAAACAGAAGCAGTCCTGTTGCATTGGGTCCAAGGTCTAGGCACGGGCCTTGGAGTTGGAGGTCTGCAAGGACAAAAGTCAAGGTTCTGTGCCTCAAACTCAAGACAGCACATCTAGCTACAGCTTCTTTGATTTCATATTTGTTTATTTTGAAATTTAATTTTCCACTAACATGGCCCCTGTTAGTTAACTTCCTTTGGGAAGGTCCAACTCATCAAAAAGAATCATTTATTCATCCCACAGAGACTGTATTTGAGAGATACAGAAATGACAGCCATCCATCCTGCAGATCTCTCAATCTAGAAAGTCACCTGAAATTCAGAGTGAAGACCCACTTCGTTGAGTGATCTCCATCAATTTTTTCTGTGTGATTGCACATACACAACCCACACACACAAACCCAAGTGCACAGGTTCCAAGGGGCCAAGACCAGAGACGCTCCTCTCTCTCTATGTTGTGGACCCACTTAGGAGGAGGCTGGTCGGCAGGGGTCGCGTGGGAGAGGATTCAAGACGATGACTTTAGCATGGCTGATGGAGTCTGCCATCTTGGAGTCTGGCACTGCTAGGGAGTGCTTCTGCTTCTCAAGCTCTGCATCAGAATTCATTCTCCATGTTGATTATATAGGTCACATTTCTTGGTACCAATCCTGCAGTCCACTGATGAAGAACAAGTTAGTACGTAGAAAGAGATGTGCATAGAAGGGAGATGTGGCATCTTTGGTAATTCAACACTTACATTATGACTTTTCCTCCTTTCTAATTATGTTTTCCTCTGCAAATCCAAGAAGATGATGAAGGGAATGAGCTATGTCCAACCAGCCACCTAGAAGGACTGGGTTTTTCATGTAGAAATATAATAGGGGTGTGTGGGTGGCTCAGTCAAACTTCTGAGGTGTGATTTTGGCTTAGGTCATGATCCCATGGTTTGGGAGATTGAGCCCCACATCAGGCTTTGCACCGACAGCACAGAGCCTGCTTGGCTTTCTCTCTCTGCCCCTTTCCAATTCATACTCTCTCTCTCTCTCTGTCTCTCTCTTTCTCTGTGTCTCTCTCTCTCAAAATAAATAAATAAACTTTAAAAATGCTTTAAAAAAAGAAATAGAACAAAACCGGGGCACCTGGATGGTTCAGTTGGGCTTCTGATTCTTGATCTCAGCTCAGGTCATGATTTCATGGTTCATGAGATCAAGCGCCACATCAGGCTCTGTGCTGACAGTACGGAATCTGTTTGGAATTCTCTCTCTCCCTATTTCTCTGCCCCTCCCCTACCACTCATGTGTAGTTTCTCTCTTTCTCTCTCTCAAAAAAAAATCTTTGAGTTCTTGGGAAGAAACTTCTTGGGAAAGAAATTATATTCTTTACTATACACTCTTTCGTCACAACAAAACATATAATGATGTTCAAAACCATCTTTTAACATGCAAGTCCCTCAGCTTCTCTTCATTCGTATTTTAGGAGCTCACCAGCTGCTGGTCTCACCTGGTCAGGGTGCCCATCAATGATGGTTTGCTCAAGAAATCTCTATCCCTCTCCCCCCGTTCAATGTGGTAGACTTGCTCTAAATGGCTAACTGACTTGCTTCCCAGGTTAGAGTACCATAATTATCAAGCTATCTGCTCTGAATATTTGATACCCTAGCTACATTTTTGGAATCCAAGTGGCTTTAATGTGGTTCTGTCTGGCCTATTATAGGCGGCGGTCATAGAAGAAAATGTGCAGAGGCTGAAACAGCAATTTATGGCTCCCCAGGACGTCTCTAGAGATGGTCGCGTACAAATGAAAGAGGTACCTTTCCCAACCGTCCTTTCTCGACTGAGTCTTTTTAGGGCTATCATTTCCTCTGAAAGATAATGCAAATCTAACATCTGATCAGGAAATCAGAACTCTCTGCAAGGCAGGCAGCCTACACAGAATTTTGAAGTAATCACTTCTCTATTCTCATTTGCTAAGCAACAAATAGTTCTATCATTTTATTTAGGTCTATCAATATTTATACTTATTTAATAACTGTGGAGTTGGTATGCTGGAGGCCTTTCAGTCGCCTGATCCAATATTTGTCTCTTTGAAATGTGCTGTTCAAACTCAACTCTGGTATAAGGAAAAATGTACGGACAATGAATGAGTTTAAACTTCCACATCAGCCGAAAGATGGAAAGATCTATTCCCGAAGATTGTTAAAAACAAAACAAACAGCAGCTGCCTTCAGCTCAGCCCACACTTACTGCATCTACAAAAGCAAGGTGTTAGGCACACAGTGCCTTGGGTAGTCTCTTGGTAAGCTCATCAGTTATCCTTCTCGTTACAAAAGGGTTTACAGTTAAGGAAGGATTTCTACACATATTTTGGTATCATATCCCCCACAATAGTGAAAAGAGACTGGTGTGAGTATTACCCCTATTTCACGTGCATTACAAGGCCAATTAGTGGCACCGGTTTAAGTGTAACCCCACTTAAAGATATCACTTGATGGGGTCATGCTATATAGTTATCAGATTGTACATAAAAATGAGCTCATTTAAAACGAAGATATTTACTTGGTAGTCAAACTTGCTGGCTACACAGATTACCTGAAACTTGCAAAGCCAGTCCCTTGATGCCGCCATACTTGGACACAGAGTATTATTGATGAAAGCAGGGCTCCTTTTCTCCAGACAGTTATGATAAGAGGGCAAGACAATGCCTCCTTACTGAAGTCGATGTGTTCAGTGGGAAGCAGCCTTTTCAGAAAAGGAGTAAACTAAATCCAGACGTGTGAACATAGTTGTTTCCAAAATTTTCGCTCATCGATGCTGCATATGCACTGATGGAAACGTATGTGCGTATCCCCAGAGAAGGCAGCGCAAGCCTCACCCTGGAGAGACCAACGTCTCCGCGGCTGCATGCTCCAGCCCACAGAACAGAGGGTAACATTCGTGGTGTTCAATAAACGTGTACCAACTTACTAATGAATAAATGACACACGGTAAGCACCTGCTAACAGCGGGCAGACCTTCTTGGGGCACTTGGGAACTTGGGTTCAGCTTTGACATCCACACCAACCACTTAGTCACAGAGTCCCGCAAACGAGCGTGACTGAGGTGGCTGTAGACAAGGTGACGGTATCTAGTTCATCGGTCCGAGGTCCCTTAAAACCTCCCATCTGTGAGCTTAAGGAGGAGCAGTGTCTCCCCTACCTTGTGCCGTACCACTGACTATGTCACTTACCCCAGTCACAGGTGGTGAGACATAAAAACCAGGGCACGTGGGCACATGTGAGCTATTCTAGCACAATTAAGATGGGAGGAAGTCCCGACTGAGAGCCGGAGCCAGGTTGGGGAGATTATCGGTACATCAGATTTGCCCAGGGCTCTTCTGTGTCACTCCAATCAAAGCTGAAGACCGACTGCGTTCTAGAGACTGAGGACCAGGAGTTGCATTTTAATTTGGTGCCTTGTCCTATGGTATCCCGTGTGGAAAAGATCTCAGTCCTCAAGAGCCATTGCCAGAGCCAGCCGACCTTGGAGCCTCGGCAGGGGGCTGAGGGGTAGGGCAGGGAAAGGGCCAAGTCCACGGCGTGAATGTGAGAGCTTGGCCAAGGTGCTCCCTGCGCCTCTGTTTTATCATCTCCATTAACTCGGCAGTTACCGGGAACTAACTGTTTCATATGTACCAGGAGTTTTACTGAATAGCTTATTAATGGTGCCTCATTTTACTTTTAGTCTTGACATAAACACTAGGATATAAGGATTATTGTTCCATTCTACCAATGAAGAAATAGAGGCACAGAGATACCAATTAAATTGTGCCATATCAAATATTAGGTGAGCAATGGAGAAGGAATCAGGATCCATAATCATGGGCACTCAGCGCTCCCCTGCTCTCCTGAGTAACAGGGTATTTAGGCCCCCCCAGAAAGACTGGTATGAGACTTTAGTGAGATAATAAATGAAAAGTGCATTTGCCAGTGCCTGCCCTTGAGTAGCTACTCAACATATGATATTCAAAATATGATTGTTATTACTCACACACAATGTCCATGAGCAGACCCTCATCCAACTACGGAATGTGCGTAGGAGTGTGGGCTATCACGCCTACCAGCCACCAACAGCATCGGTCCGGACTCAGTCTCTGGCAGATGCCAAGAGAAGTGCCCGGTGGTGGAAGGAATGAGTGTGACAGCTCAGAGAGAAGACGGTGACACTGCTAGACCGCAGGTGATAGACAAGGCCAGCCAAACACGCCCGTGTGCTGATGTACGAGTTCCAGTCTCTCAGGAGAAGAAAATGTCACCTTACTCACGGGAGATGTGATGTAAATCAGTAGAGCTGGCGCTCGAATGGAAAGCTGGATGAGTGAATTTATCACGCACGGACCAACTACCGCAGCATCATAGAGATACTAATAAACTAATAACATAAAAGAATAAGTTAGCAAACACTCAGCATTCCTGCCTTCGCCTGCCTGCCCGCGCCTTGGCGCTGAAGTGAACACACGGCATCTCATGCGCACAGCATAAAGGTTCAAAGTGCAGCCAGAGCCCTGACGCCACAGCGTACTAACCACCCAGCCGAGGCAAGTCCCAGCTGCCCCAACTAACAGATAACAATAACACTGTGTTGCCTACTCTGTTAAGTGAGTGAGCAAATGTAAGAATTTAGAATAATTCATGACACGTATGAGAATTATTTGCTAATTTAATTTTCTATTATATTATGGAGTGAAATTATTTTAATATGACAGAGTCTTAAGAAAGTGCCTGGAACACAGCAAGCTCTGACAAATTTATTATGAAAATTAGGATTATTATTTTGGAGCGTAAGCTTGCAGAAGGCAGATACCCACGGTGCTTCATTCCTAGTAGGGGTGCGATATTGTTTCACAGAATCGGGAATCAAAACTGGCGATCAGGGGCACAGAACTGAAATTTGAGCTCTCAGTCCTGGGGATCTGGCCCTTCTGCCCTAAATAAGTCCCACCATGGCTCGTTCCCAGGGGGCACGGCCACCGTCACCCACTGCTACTTCTCACCATCTCTGCAGCTTGCCAGTGTCTTCTTGTCTGAGGATGAAAACTTCCTTCTGCTCTTCCGTCAGGAAACCCCCCTGGACAGCAGCGTGGAGTTTATGCAGGTACGTGTTTGACTGTGTCTCTACGGATGATGAGGACTGAGAGGAGACCAGGGCCCCTGCCCCTGACTGTGGTGCCACCACACCTGTCTAGTCCCCAAGGCAGAGCTGCCCACAGAGGACGAGATCAAGCAAAAAGAGTCCTTGGCCAAGAGCCAGAGCTTTGGCCCCAACCCTCCCGTGTGCTCCGTGTGTGACCCAGGCTGTGCCCAAGCTGACCACGTCCTTCAGCCTGGGCCAGAGGAGGCCTGGACAGCAGCCAGGCAGGTGCACACAGAGGAGTGTGACGGGGGTCTGCTGGGGACTGGGAGCCCAGAGATCAGGTGCCCCTCCAAAGCAGAGACCCCGGGCAGCTCCAGCAAACTGCTGCTTGGCCATCTAGCCTCTAGGTGAAACTGCTTGTTTTTAAATGTTGGCAATTAATCCTAGTTTTGAAGGTATAATACTGTGACAGTGTAACTCACTCGAGTGCCAATCCGGCCAGCAGGGCCTCTGTTTATCGTCGCTGCGCCCGAGTGAAGGCTGAGGCCGGAGTCAGTGGCTCCTCTAAGCTCTGCTTTCAGCCCCTGGGTGTTAGCATCTGTTGGGGAGAAAGAAGACCTAGAAACTGGGAGAGACCCAAGACAGTGACTGAATCCAGGACCCAGTTCCTGAAACAGCTAGCACGTCCCGCTTACGAGATAATGACTTCATGCCCTTTTGCATGACTATAATTACTTCCGGCTAAGAGGAAGTCCTGTAAAACTGAGCAAGCACATGCACAGACAGTTCACAGGAGGGATTTGTTGGACAACAAATATATGCTGGTAGCCAAGAAATGCAAATTTAAAACAACTAATTTTTACCAATCAAGCTGGTAAACAGATTTTAAGAGAACCAACAGAATATGTGGTGCCAGCAAGGAAGCACAGAGATTGCTGCTCATGATCAGTTGGTAGGCATGCACACTGCAGCAATTTTATGGAAAGCAATTTTGCAGAAATATGATCAGGACCCTTTATTAATTTTATTTATTTCTAAGTGTTTATGTGTGTGTGTGTGTGTGTGTGTGTGTGCGAGAGAGAGAGAGAGAGAGAGAGAGAGAGAGAGCGAGCACATGTACTTGCAGGGAAGGGGCAGAGAAAGAGGGGGAGAGAAGATCCATAGCAGGCTCTGTGCTGACAGCAGAGAGCCCAAGGTGGGATTCAAACTCATGAACTGTGAAATCATGACCTGAGCCAAAACCAAGAGTTGGACACCTAACCGAATGAGCCACCCAGGCGCCTCAAGATCCTTTAAAATGTCATTATTCAAAGTTAAAAGTATCTTTTCCCTTGACTTAATAAAATTCTACTGCTCCAAGCATCTCTCCTAACGGCATAATGAGAAATGTTTATATTCAGAGGAAATGCATTATAATGTTAAGAACCAAAATTGTACACGCGTTATGATCTTAGCATTATTTTAAAAATTGTTCGTCCTAACATGTACATAAATTAGACCATAGGGAAATACACACCATATAGATACTGATTGCTTTTAAGCAATAAGATTTCAGATGATTTTCATATTCTTTGCACTTTCAGATCTTCCAGCCATGCACAGAATCATCATTATTTGCAAATTATTTTAAATGACATTTTTGATATAATTTTAATTGTGCTTAAAAGTGCTTTCAGAGAATTTCAAATGAAACTATTCAATAGATTGCCCAAGTGTATGGCCTCCAATTTAGTCCTGGCCTGTGTATCATAGAAATATGATGGAAAGGAAACACGCAAAAACATAAGCCATGACCTCTGGGGTAGGTATTTTTGGAGATTATGCTGGTCTTCTCTATGCAGTTCATTAATTTTGCACAGTGAATCTGTACAAACAGTAATCAGAAAAACAGCATTAACATGTTAGGCCTTGCATAGTATTGAATAAAGTCACGGAATGGGAAAAATAAATAGCGCTGTAGCACCTTCCTATCTGTTTCTCTTTCAACTTATCCCATCTGCCTCCGCCCTTCTAGCTTCTTGACTGCATTGAACAAAGAAGTTTTCCTTTTTTTCTACACAATTAAAAAATAGATAATAGATATAAATACAGATATAGATATCACTTCAGACTCTTGATTATTTTAATTAAATTTGTTATGACCTATCAGTATCCTATATAGTGTTAAAAATTCTAAGTTAACACCTTTACATTCCCCCTGAGCCCCAGGACCTTCACCCCCTTCCATCCTGTCGCGCTGCCCGGAGCCTCGTGCCGCGACTGTCCAGGGTTTCAGTCCCATCTTGCCTTCCTTAACCCCACAAATGCGACACAGTCAAGATTTGTTCCCCAGTGTCCTCGTGCACCATTCCTGCCTGTGACTCAGACTCTCCTTCTTCGTGTTCCTCCTTCCCGGGACGTAGCCTTCACTCAGTTTGTTGGTAAAAACTCTGTTGTTTGCCCAGAAATCTCCTCGTTTTGCTTTGCATTCTATGTGTGCACATGATTCACATAGAAATCTTTGGCCCTCCAATGGCTCAGTTGTAGTAAAGTTATAAGATAAAGTAGATGGAAAAATTTTGGAGAATAACACGAAAACAAGCATGTAAAATGGTTTTGTTTGTTACTTGAAATTCTGATTCTCAGTGTTGGTGTATCTGGTAAAGTTAGGATATAATTTACATTTAACGAGTTGGCTTTGGAGATCTGGCTGAATTCAGGCAGACGTATTGGCATCAGGGACAGTAAGACGTGACACTTCCCAACCTGCTCAGACCCTTTGGTACCTGCACTGCCCCTGCGGGGTCCTCGGGCAGGGCTGGCTGGCGTCTAGAGCTGAAGTCCCGCAGTGGGTGACTCAGCTAACCGTTCTGCATCCACAGAAAAGCTTGTCAACTAGAAAAAACAAGTGAGTGCTCCTTTTGCATTCTGCACGGGAGCCAGAGAGCTTGCCAACCGTGATGCTTATACGCGGAATGATGAATCACGGGGGTCCAGACCACACCACGTAGTAAAGAAAGCAGTGTCTCTTTAAGAATGTTCAGTTCCGCCTTCCAGTTTAGTAATTGTCTCTTTGGCTGGATGGATGCTACCCCTAAACCAATGAAAGGGTTGTCTTGTCACTGGGAATTATCCGAGATGTTTTATTCTCTTTCCCCAGAGCCAAGGCCAAGGCCGCACAGACAAGACTCCTTAAGGCCTTCTGGCGGCAGTGTATTTGGGAGGGGGTCGCCCTTTCGTTAAGATCATTGCTATTTGAGGCTTTAGTTCTATGCGGGTGCCTCCGTTTGACCACCTCCCGGGCTCCAGGAGTTGTCTCCTGTCCACCTTGCGTGCAATTTCCTGATAACGCTATAGGCTAAAAGGTCAGAGTCACCAGCTGTGCCAGGGACAGACTCTGGTTTCAGTCCTACACGACCTCTCTGGGCTTGGGCTTGCCTACACGGTCATTGGACCAGTAAATGGATGCGCGGCTTTGGTGTATTTCAGATTTGGCGCAAATATGACGCTGACAGCAGCGGCTTCATATCAGCTGCGGAGCTGCGGGTAAGTGTGGGGCCTCTCGCTGGGGGGGGGGGCCTCTTCGTCGCTGGAGACTGCTGTAGGGGCCACGCATTTAACTTCTGGGGGCCCAAGAAACATGCATTTGAATTTGATACTTAAAAAAAAAACGTATTTGTGTTTAAAAGGTTTAGAGCCTGCAGATAACATTGCTCTCTCTGGGAAAGAGACGTAATTGTGGAATTTATGATACTTTGTGCATGCCTGGAGCCATCCTCTGGCTTCCGTGAGCTCTCTTTATTTTAAAGTTTTTATTTTTTATTTACTTATTTTGAGAGAAAGCAAGTGAGGGAACAAGAGAGAGAGAGAGAGAGAGAGAGAGAGAGAGAGAGAGAGAGAATACCAAGCAGGCTCCACTGTCAGCGCAGAGCCTGAAGCAGGGCTCGAACTCCCAAACCACGAGATCATGACCTGAGCCAAAATCAAGAGTTGGACGTTCAACTGACTGAGCCACCCAGGTGCTCCTGTGAGCTCCGTTTAAACAGTGAGAGTCCTCCATTCTCAGATCTATTGCTTCCTAAAAGCACTTTATTTTCTCCTTTAAAAAAAAAAAAAAGAACCACAATCCCTAAAATAAGGTGTCCCGAGATCTTTGTGGCTTATTTGCTCCCCATATAAGATGTCTCTCTTCTCCCCATGTCACAGAACTTCCTCCGAGACCTCTTCCTCCACCACAGAAAGGCCGTTCCTGAGGCCAAGCTGGACGAGTACACCGGCACCATGGTGAGTAGCTGGGCAGGGCGCTCTCCCGAGGGCAGCCCCCCCCCGAAGCCTCCCCGGGGCCCAGAGTCGGTGCCCAGGGAACCCTGCAGACTGGAGGAACGCAGCGGAAGCCCTCGGGGAAGCGTCGGCTACAACTGAGCTGCTCTAGCCCCTCTCTGAGGATAAGACCGCGTGTATTCGAGAGGAAAGGCGTTCACCGTCCCTGGGCAGACCTGGGGAGTCCAGTCAACATCACGTCACCAGGCACCAGGCCGAGACCCTCAGTGCCACTCGAAGCCACGTAGAAACGGGTAAACACGGACAAGCAGTGCCAGGCACAGGGGGCCACTTCTTGCCCCCATTCTGTTCATTCAGCGTGTTGATTCAGGGCAGCTGAGAGCAGACAGGCAGAAGATGTGTGTCCCGTCTCTGCCACTTAGTAGCGGCGATCTTAGGAGCCCGTCGGTCTCTCTGTCTTACTAGTTCATCTGTAAAATGGGGGTTAGTGGTACCTAACCGCTGGGCGGGGGTGGAGAGAACCAATGTCTGCAGAGCATCCAGGACGTGCCTGTTGTCTCCTACCTGTGGTCCTTGTTGTCATCTGTGTGCTGGCCCCTCGTGGCTTCCATGTCCTGGGCGATTATTTCGATGTCCAAGCTCCCTGAGAAAGGACGGACGGGAGGGGGGGGGGGCTGACCTGGCAGCCTCGGCCTCACCCCGCACGCTGCAGTTCACGGCTCCCAGTCGGCAGTCTGCCTTCCCTGCCTTTCGTCCCCCGCGCTCCTTCCTTCCCCCAGACAAGTGCTTCGGTCCAATCGGATGCTGTTGTTTTTCGATTAATAAGCAAAGATATTGCTGGCGAAGGCTTGCTTGCCGGTAGGACTGTCACACACATGCAGCACTGCAGCACAGACCCATGCTACTGGGCTTCCTGGTGAACAGTCAGGAGCACACACCACCCAGAGGAGTTGGTGAGTTCTAGTAAAATGTGCGCCACTAGGCCGACCTGCGGAGGCCCGAAGCTGATTTCCCAATATAGTATTATTTCTTTTTTTAAATGTTTATTTATTTTCAAGAGAGAGAGAGACACGCACACACAGAGCATAAGCAGGGGGAGGGGCAGAGAGAGAGGGAGACACAGAATCCGAAGCAGGCTCCAGGCGCTGAGCTGTTAGCACAGAGCCTAATGTGGGGCTCGAACCCATGAACTATGAGATCATGACCTGAGCCGAAGTTGGATGCTTAACCAGATGTCCCAAATATGGTATTATTTCTGAAGACTTCTCTGCAGGGTCGGCATTTTCATGCTATTTTGTGTATCTGTTGCTGGAGGCTTAGAAAGGGTAAGTGACTGAGTCCCCACCAAGTTAAATTCTTAAACTCGCTTTGAAGATCAGGTAACTGGTTAGGTCACCGGGCCGAAGGTGCCAGTTAAACTGGAAGCTGAGCTCTCCTGGTTTTCAGCCTCTCACTCCGCACTCTGTCCGACGCTGCCCTGGGAACGAGGGAAGGCCAAGGGCACGTTTGACCGTGATGGCTTGTAAATGGCGTGGGCAGAAGCAAAGCTGGTGCCAGAGGCAGAATCAAACCCCAGGCCAGGATCTCAATCAAGGAAGTAATTTGGCTTCTTAGTATGTTTGACCTACTTTAATCACATGCACGTGGTGTTTTAGATCCTGAGTAAATATGTCCTCAGCATGGAAGCGTGAGGTGGGAAATCTAGAAGCAGGGAGTGGCCTTCCGGCCACAGGGAAATCTGGAGGTTTCTTCCCACCTGATCTCCGCAGAATAAACACTCTGGAAAGGGAGCTGTCCCTGTAACTGCCAAGCACTTTCCAACCTTGACTCAAGCCAGTGTCAGCGCTGGGTGTTTGTTACCTTGATTTTATGAACATATAAATCATCCTCTACACGATGAAATACTCTTAGAGTCACCAGGATCTTTCTAGTATTTCTTGATTACCTTTGAGGCCGAGGGGCTGCCCTCCACCTCCAACTACAATACTCAATCGCTACTTTCTCACATAACGTGGCTTAATTATAGACCCTACGTTTGTTCTCCTGGTTTCTGCTTGTCCTTCAAGATTCAGTAAGACATCATCATGGCCTAGAAAACCTTCCATAACCTTCTTCTGTAGTGGATGCAGGTTCCACTCCCAGTGCCCCCAGAGTACCTCGTGCATAGCATTGTCTTCACATCGGTCACCCATTTAACCCAGTCCACAAATAACCACTAAATATCTTCCACGCCCCTGGCCCTCCTCCAGTCACCGGGGAGCCAGCAGTGAGCAAACCAGACAAAGGAGAGACTGACAATAACCATAAACACAATAAATAATAAATGATGTTGCATGACAAAGGGTGATGAGTATTATGGAGAAAATGATGAAGTTAGAACAGGGCGAAGGATGGCCAGGCCAGCACAGTAGCTGGGACCGGGCTAGGGAGTGTAATTTTCACCTTCAAGAAGGTGAGGCTTGAGGAAGGACCAAGACTGCAGCAAAGCACAAGCCCGTGGGACGCCGGTGTGCCTGCGACCTTCAAGGACAGGGAGGCACCAGTGTGGCTGGAGCAGAGGGCTCAAGGGTAAGACTTAACGGAGGCCAGACCCTGTGGGGCTTCCTAGCCATTGTGAGACCCTGGGGTTCGTCTGAGTGCGACGGAGAGCCACCAGAGGGCTGGAAACAGAAGATGCCGTGACCTGGCTGCTGCTCTGAGAAGAGCCCAAAATGGGGCAAGGAGGGAGTCGGGAAGACCTGGTAAGAGGCCACTGCTGCCGTCCAGGTGAGAGAGGCTGGCGGCCTGGAGGGGGCGGGGTTGCAGAAGAGATGACAGCAGTTCCCAAGGGGATATCAACAGGGTTCCCGATGAGTCAGCCCGAGTCAAGGACAGCGGACAGGGCTTCTTCTTCACTAGCCAGGGACCCCTCAGGGCAAGGGCAGGCGCCCGGGCCTGGCACACAGCAGGCTACTTAATGCAAATCGTCAGAAGTGAATTTGGGGTCATAGCCGGCTCAAAGGAAGCAATGGCAACAAAAGCAAGGTTTGCTCTTGGGACCCTCTGCCCCGATTAGTGCTCTTGCTCCCCCAAGGGGCACCTCGTAGATGGCATATCACATAGATCCAACCTTCCTCAAGCTGTGCTTGGTGTTCTGAAATTCTCCTTTGATTTTTCCTCTTTGTAAACCAGACCCTCCAGGACGGAGGCAGAAGGAGTGCTTGGGTGTCCTGAGCTTGATCCCTGGGTTCTCCCTGGGTCTCTTCATCACAGACAGTCGTCCACAGGGGTCCCCACCAGGCTGGGTATGAGCTGTGCTGAGCCCAGGGGCAGGCTCAGACAGGGTCGCTGGAGCCATAGAAGGGGCAAGAAGCAGGAGTGGGGCGGGGGGAGGCGAGAGCGAAGGAGGAGGAAGAGCAGTGCAAATATGAAAATATAATCAGAGCAGCACAGGCTTGGGGCGAGTCCCTGTGGATTCAGAGTTCACATCCCTATGTTCCTTGAGTCTGACATAGGTTTTCTGGGCTGAGAAGTGGGGTCTCAAAGTGACCCACAGCATCCCCTCTGTCACCAAGCCCCTTACTTCATGCTTTTCTTCCAGGTCAGCATATGATCTGGTAAACTAGTTCACTCAAAGATGTGGGTTCATTTAGGGAGACCTTACCAAGAAATATATGGCCCCTGACTTTCTGGAGTCTTCCAATTAGGGGAAATTTGGCAAAGGAGGGAAAAAGCAAAAATAAGGTAGATCATAATGAAGCCACCATTCTAGAGCTTCAGCAAAGGCAGGACAAGAAAATGTAGATGGACAGAGTTAAAGCTGAGTTGTTTGAAGACACCTTCCCCACCGAGTACGTGTGGCGCGTTATTTTCACTGCAACATGGCCAGCGTTTACTTGAGTTCTGAGTATGTTAATTGTTATAATTCAGTGTTCACATTGTGCCGAGCTCTGTGCAAAACATTTTTCAAACATTTCATTCTCACAGCAACTATATAAAATCAGTATGTTTTACCTCTCATTTTATAAATGAAAAAAATTGAGGATTACAGACTTTAGCAGCTTAAACATAGTAAGGATGGAGTGGAAATGCATACCCAGATCTACCTCCGAAGACTGTATTTTCCACCACAATACCCACGTCTGGAAGTTTAAATACTAAGTCATTAAAAAGAAAACGTCCAAAAGGGGAAGAGTAAGCTCTATTGAGAGATTAAGAAGAGATGCCAATTCCTCAGAGGAAAATGAAAAGCGAGGCGAGGATAAAGCCGCATTAAGGGATTAGGGCTCTCTTAATATTTTTAAAGATAAGGTAATACAGGAGCTGGAGCTATTGAGCCACACCAGAATTTATTTCCTAGGAAAATGGATTTTTCTCCGCCTGCAGTCTGGAAATAATCCTAAGAGCTGACGTCTTATTAAACATGAAATAGGAAACAAATTCCTGAGAGACGACGGGAAACAGGAAATCGTTCTGGAGAAGAGAATGCTGCTAAGCTGATGTGGGGAGCCAGGGAAGAAGAGGGACCTGTGGCTGCATGGAGCTCTGGGTGGGCTCACTCAGACAGCCCACTGGGAGGGACAGGAAACGGGCTGGAAGGAATCACGTGGACTGCTGGGAAAGGCAGTACTTGGCCGAAAAGATTATGCACATCACCCATCAGCCCGGCCACCCTGGCTGCCCAGAGCGCCTCTCTGGGTTTCAGTTTTACAATGCCCAAGGCGGGCAGCCTTCCTGTGGCATGCCCTGGGCTGGAGAAAATCTGGCAACGTGCAGGTTTTGATGGCTCTGAGCTCATCTCTGGAAGCTTGGAATCCTGTGAGTCAACAGAGGAGGATCAGAGTGGTCTCGCCCAACTGTTGAGTATCTGGTTGAGAACCATCGACCAAGACTGTGTTGTTATCCTGTGTCTGTGTCATTGCCCCAGACCTGTGGTTCTTCTGTTTCTGTGTGCTGTGGTCAAGCACTCATTTTTTGTTCCAAATCGTCTGTGAAGATAGGCTCATGATCAATCAAACCCCGAGTGGCCCTCACTGGTTCTTTCTGCCCTGAGATGATAGGGATGTGTTGAGGAAGCAAGGAAGAGTTTCTACCCAAAGACCTTCTACCAGAAGACTAGACTGAGTGTGATGAGATTATGGCCAATCTATTTCATTTTCCTTCCTGAAATTATAGAGGAAACGTATACTTTGCCAATGAACAGATTTGGGAATTGGACTATGTTTTTTAAAAGACTTTTTACATTTCCCTAGTGACCTGCGGGTGAACTAACTCTCAGAAATGCAATATTCTCAAACGAGATTTTAGACCCTGAGCTCAGAATGATTCACCAGGTGTGAAATCACCTTACTGCTGCTTTAATGGCTTTTTATTGAGCGATGGATACAGTCAGAGCAGCCCTGCATTGCAGATTTGGTTCCAAGGTTTGGCATCAAATGCTTTACTTCAGCAATATAACCTGCTAAATGAATCCAAACGGACCCCCATGGGGGTTGGCTCATTCGAAAGCTGCCTGAAGCGGGAAAAACGAATGAGTCACGGCAGAGCACCCAATCGTAGGACAGAAGTTGAGGTCTGCAGACCTAATCTTATTCTAACTCCTAATTAACATTTTGGACAAGGGAGGAAACAGCCTATGAACAAAATCCAATTATGACATCTAATTGAGAGGTGCTGCCGATACTTGGCAGGAGGAAAGATTAGCTGTCTGAATAGAATAGTATTAGATAATACTGAGCTTTAAAAAATGTAAGTGAATACATGTGGGAGATGTTAAGCTCACGTAATTAGAGCATGGAACTTGAGCCATTGTAAATCTGCAAATTAAAATCTGAGACCACAGCAGCCAAAGAGACATGAAGCTAAATTTGCCCCATCAGCTACCCTCCCCCCAACTCCCATCCTTTGGGCTGGATTGCAGTAGCCGGCTTCCTTCTGTAGGTGTAGGCACTCAGCTCTCTGATCCCCGCTGACGTGAAACATGTCTGGGCCCAGTCTCGAGAGTTCTTTGCTTCTGTGCCCACCCTCCCTCTGCTGGTGACCTCAACCAGCCTCCAGGCTTGAAATACCAGCTAATGGTGAGGACCCTCAATCCTCAATTCCCAGCTCTGACTCAGGCCACTTCTCAGAGCTGCTTAAGTGAACAACGTATCCAATTTTCTGATGGGTAGAAGCATAATTTACCACATTCGTGGTCAGTTGTTCCTCAAGCCAATTTTGAGCAAAAGGTATTTTCCCCTTTGAGTAATTTTCATAGCTATGGAGATGGGCCCACATCTTTCAAGGTGAGTTACTACGTGCTTAAAGCTTGAAATAATCTAGCTCTCTGTTACAATAGAACCTCTGTAATGGTGGTGTCATGGAAAGAACTCATGGCTCAGTCTTCAGCAAAGCGTATTGCTGTCAGACTTGTACTGGTGGCAAATTTATATTTAAGGGACCCAGGTGGATGTGTAATATATCAAAATGTATAAAAATATAACCTGCATTTTAATAGATTCTGTAATGTACATTTTTGGTGCTAAAGTTTTGAGGAAATGAGCTTTCAAATATTAAAACTAGACTGGATTTAGGGCATGAGGAAGAATGGACTGTTTAATGCAAAAATCTGTTACATACACTCTCAGATTTTTTCACCCCATCTCTCCTCCTATACAGCCTCTTCCTGCAAATACGTTTAGAGCTAGTGTACTCAAAGGTGGTGACGTCACAAAATTCACAAAAATGTCACTCACACTGTGACTCAAATGTGCAGTGAGATAGCTCTCCTCCATCTTGATTAAATTACTCTGATCCATATTGATTTTAACTTTTAATCCTATCTTGTTTAAAGCCTCATCTGATCCTATCATTTAAATAGTCTCTTTGGATCATGCTAAGTCTTTCTACAGAAGGAAAAGCTCAGTCTCTTAGATTTCTCAGTCTCCTTCATCCAACCCGGACTCTTCTGCAAAAATGGCATCAAGGAGAGAAAAGTGGCTTTGGGCCCTAGTGGGGAGGCAGGGGAGCTGAGGTCCCCGGGCATAATGCTCTCTGACTTCTCTAGTCCCCAGGCTGGTGCCTCTTGGCCACTCAGTTGCTGCCACCTTGCTGGTGTTCACAGTGGGGGAAGTGTGTGATGAACTCACAGTCCGTGCTCTTAGCTTTGGCTGGCCCTCTGGGAAGCACAGGCTAGTTTCGTAGCCATCCTTTACCCCTTCCTGGATGTGGGCCATTAATCCTCTGCCACATCTGTAGCAGAGTCCGCACATTATCTCCGCACGACAGACCAGTTAAGTCGAAAGGCAAGATGCTGGGGGACGGAAACCAGCGTTATCCAGAAAGCCACCAAACCAAGGATATGGCGACTGTTGTCTCAGAGAGCAGCCCTTCTCTGCATGAAATGTGAGCTTCCTTTACGTTAGCAGACAGAAGAGGAGGAGGTTGGAGTCAAGAGGTGATTGATGTCTGTAGTCATTCAGAAGCCCACAAGGGTCCAAGGAAGGTTGTGAAACTTGTCTGTCTTTGGTCACTTGACCTCTGTGTACAGGAATCTGGTCATGGCATTCCCATAAATCTTAAACATAGCCTTAGTATTTCTTTATGTACTTCCTTCTCTCCTTGGGTGAAGATAGATGGTTTGGAGTAAAGAGTGGATTTTGCACACCCTAGCTGTCACCTGCAGGGCTGAGCAGAGGTTTTCTCTCAGCGAGAGGTCACAGCAGCAAGGGAAACAAGCCACATGGAGTTAGACATGCTAAATGTCTCCTTATCACACATCCTTCCTCCAGCCCGTGGCCCTGGGGTCCGCCCCCACCCTCTGTTCCAGCAGCATCTCATCCCATCACAGTCCACTAGATCTCAACCCAGCACCCAAAGGCCTGGGTGCTCAGAGCATCTCTGGAAAGCCAACGACAGCAACTCTCTCCACTCAGTGTTCTCCTTCCTTAGCTAGTGCCCTCCCCCTTCTAGCACATCTGGCCATACATCTGTGCACTTCACTCTCCTGTCTCTGCCTCTCCCTCTCTTCCTTTCTACAATCCTGAAAGCCTGGAGAGGCAGGCTTTCCCCAGATCACATCCTCCTCGACTACTTCTGCCTTCAGTGGAAAAATGGTATTTCCTCTGTCCTCTGTAGGGAGCACTCTGTGATGTGAGATGGCCGCAGCCAGTTTTAGATAACTCTGGGATCAGAAGGGCAAAATGTCAAAGTGCTTCGGGAACTTTCATAATGGATTCCTGTTACAAGTGCTTCTTACAGTCGTTTCCCCTTCTGCCTTCCAGATGAAGATCTTTGACAAAAATAAGGATGGCCGGTTGGATCTTAATGACTTGGCAAGGTGAGTGGCGTGGGAACGGAGTCAGACCCAGAAACACCTTCCTAGGGTTCATGACGCACACTTCTCTCTGAAAGGCAGAGGTCAAGTCCTGCCTGAAACCCTGAAGGACAGACTCATCTTCCCAAATTAGCAGCAGCAGTTGTGAATCCTCTGGGGTAACAGGTCTCTTTGTGAAGGTAATGAAAGCTCTTGGGGCTCCTGAGTGGCTCAGTTGGTTAGGTAGTCAACTCTTGATAATGGCTCTAATCATGATCTCATGGTTCATGAGTTCAAGTCCCAGGTCGGGCTCTGAGCTGACAGCATGGGCCAGCCTTGCCTTCCTGGTGCCATATGAGGACTCCATGACAAAATACATCTGGGATCTCATTCACGGGCTCTGGGAATGCTGATCAGTCAGCTCAGAGCAGAGGACAGCTGAACCACACTGCAGCTGTGCTGGCTGGTTTCTCAGGGTGGGTGTAGCCTCAATGGGTACCCAGCACCTGAAGACCAGAGTAGAGGAGGAGGGGGTGACAGTGGAAGTGGCCCAGTATCTGCAAATTGCTGTAAGGCCAGTGTTGGGACATGATGGACCCGCCAGCATGTTTTCTCAAGGCTTAGCTGACCCCAAAACAACCTGTGGTTGTCCACAGAATGAAAAAAAAAATGATTCTGAATAGATGGACAGAGTTGAAATCGTTGGATCCAGAATACATAGATATAACCTGGGTGGGGGAGCAGTTATGATACGAGGTGCCTGAGGACGGGGTGGATGGAGTTGTAGCCTGGATAACGATAGAAGGTGACAGTTACAGGCTGCGAGGTAGAAGCATGAGTGGCTGAGAGAGAGGAAGTCCAAGGACTGAGGGTGATTTTCTTTTTTCTTTTTTTTTATGGACATTTATTTATTTTTGAGAGACAGAGAGAGGCAGATCGTAAGAAAGGGAGGGGTAGAGAGAGAGGGACACACAGAATTGGAAGCAGGCTCCAGGCTCTGAGCCAGCTGTCAGCACAGAGCTCGACATGGGGCTTGAACCCACAAACCATGAGATCATGACCTGAGCCAAAGTCGGACGCTCAACCGACTGAGCCACTCAGGCCCCCCGAGGGTGATTTTCAATGACAGAGTTAACTTGGCGAGGTCACAAGCAGATATTAACTTGAGTTCAGAATCACTAAACCCTGTACCAGCTACCTCCTCTCTTGGCAAGTCCATCTGCTAGTTCTTGTGGGGTATCTGTGAAAGGGGCACACCAGGATGGATCTCTCCTTAGTGATGACCAGGACACTGAGCCCAACACTCTATACGGTCTTCTATTACGGGCCTGGGAGGAACTGTGAGACAACCTCTGGGTCCTCCTTGGCTCCCTTCCCCAGGATCTCCATCCTAACTTTGGCCACTCTGAATGAGAAGAGGCATGGAGAGACCAGACCGACCAGAGCCTCTCCCGAAGGCTGAGGCCTGAGAGATCTCCGCCCTGCGGCCTTGGCTCTATTCCCTATTCCCCCTTACCCCTTGAAGCTATTTTGCCCAAAGGAGGCAAGGATTCCCCTGCAGAGGAGGTCAGACTAGCTACTCTCAGAGCAGTGTGTGAGAGCCAGTCCTAACAGGAAGACCCAAAACAGTCTGGGTGAAAACAAGAGCTTTTAATTTCATTGCTCTCCTCACCAAAAGCACCCACCCACTTGACTCAAAGTATTTCTCAGAGGTAGGCAGTGGAGGAGCCCTGAGCGCCCTCTGGAGGCTGGAGTGTGCCACTACTGAAGCCGCTATCTACCCTATTGATTATGTTTTGTTTACTCCTGAAATAAAACCCACAGAAGATACAGCCTTCCTCTGCACGAAATGCTAAAACTATATAGTGCATAAACTATAACACATAAAAAGGAAATAAGGTAAAAACACTTAATAATAAAATAAGGTGTATTCCAGAGTATAGATGGGTAGACACAACCACAGGGAAGGCATAACGGACTGGTCGTGTCTTACAGCTTGGTGTAGAAGTAGCCCGAATATGTCAGTTCAGATGTTGACAGATACAAGTATGGCCTTTTGGCAACTCCTGTGTCAGGAACTCAGCTGCTCTTGATATAATTATATAAATAATAAATAAGTCCTGATAGTGTCCCAAGTGAAACAAAGTATAGTCATCCCTCAATTCACATGACTCGCAATGCTAACTGGATAATTTGCACAATAAGTAAATTATATATACCTTGAGAAAAATAGTCTGGATTTTCACGTAATTAGTAATTCCATTCTAGGTTCAAATACAATTATAAGCAGGACTTGTACACACATGAATTCCCTCCTGGACTTTACCAGAGTCAGGTGAGGGATGAGGTGGCTCACCATTCTGTGGGATTTTCCATGCAATGCGGAACATCTAGCATCCCTGACCTCCAACTATGGAGGACTCGCCCCCTCTGTCACGTCATAACCACGCCCCTGCACGTCATAACCACGCCCCCTGTGCAGTGAGCCAAGCGTCCCCCGCTGGGGCCCTACCCAGGAGGCAGGAAGCCCAGCTTCATCCCTTGAGCGGCTTCTCTCGTGCCACAGTGCTCCGTATAGAGGAGGATTCGGAGAGTAGTTGTGAACTGAAGGAGGAACTGAAGAAGGACTGAACAGAGATGCGAAGCAACGAAACTGTGACTACATTATTTCAAAGCCAGTTTGATACGGAATTTGACAGTGACGAGTGCGGTAGGCCAAACATAGATATCCGTGTCCGAATTCCCAGATTCAGTGAACATTTCATGTGACGTGGCAAGGTTGAATTACGGCTGCAGATAGAAGTTAAGTTGCTGATTAACAGGCCTTGGGGATGGTGTTCTGGATTACCCAAGGGGGCCCGATGTAATAACAAGGGTCCTTTAATGCGGAAGAAGGAAGCAGAGGGGCGGGCTTGGAAGGCTTTGAGGTGGAGAAAGGGGCCGTGAGCCAAAGAATGCAGACAGCTTCTAGAAGATAAAAAAGGAGGTAAACTGACTTTCCCCTAGAGCCTCCAGAAGGAAGTGGCTCCGAGGGCACCTGCTGAGGGCCGGTGAAATCTGTCCAAGACTCTCATTTCCGGTGTGGAAGGAATGAATATGTGCTGTGGAAGCCACAAAATTGTGCTAATCTGTTACAACAGCAATAGGAAACAAATTGAATGTCTAAAAGGTCTTAAAACATTTACACGCGGGACTCTTCCCTCCCTCCCCTCTCTGGAGGGCAGCCCTTCCCCCCGACAGGAGCACATCTCAAGTAGATGTCCTCGGACTGGCAGTGTTATTTAGGCTGCTTGATGCTGACAGATAAGAACAGGATCCCTTAGAGAGTCCTGGAATATTCTACCCTCTACTTGGCTCAAATTAATTCTCTCTACCCTGAGCATCCAGAAGAGCAATATTTTCCAAATTGTTGCAAGATATTTTTTTTCTACCTTTCTCTGTACTGTGAATGCATGACTCTGAATGCAGCATAAATCCAGAAAAATACCCCAGACCCGTCAGAAATCACCCTCTCCTCCCCTCGCCTGCCAACCCCTGTAACCTCTCATCTACTTCGTTTCTCTGGATTTGCTTATCCTGAGCATTTCATATAAATGGAATCATCCAGTACATGGGCTTCTGTGTCTGGCTGAGGTCTTTCTCTCTTCATGTGGATTCAAGCGACTGCCTGGTGTCTTCATTTCAGCTCCAAGAACTCCCTTTAGTATTTCTTATGGGTCACATTTGGTGTTGTGAATGCTTGTCTTTTTTGTCTAGTGACTTTTTCAAACTAATCCTGTGAAATCTGTATCTTCGTTATGTGTGGACACTTAGGTCTCTGCTTGGTTAGTTCATGGTCACAGAGATCCCTTATAGGTCTCCCAATGTTGTTTGAGGGTCCCTGTGTACGGGCTGGGGCATGTCTACACTCACCCAGACAGTGTACAACTCTGCCTTAGCCTGAACTTCCGGCTTGCATAGAGCCTGACGATGAGCCACGGGCGTGGGCGTAGGGCCTTCTCGATCTTTCCTGCGTGATACAGTCCTGGGCGTGGATGTGGCCCCCGGCGTGTGTGCAGCTTTCTAGAGTCCCAGAAATATGTTGGAACTTGGAAAAGCCCCTACGGACATATTCCTTCCGCTTTTCCTTTTAATTTTTTGGTTAGCCTGTTGCTGACCCAAGCGCTTACCTACCACGGCGGTCAGCTGTGATCTCCAACAATGGCTCTTTATTGTTTTTGACAAATGCTCCCAGGCAGAAGGCTTTCCCGCTGGGTGAGTTCAAAATCAGGTCAGATAAGTGCATTTTGCAAATGGGGTCTTTTAGAGAACATCCGAGAAGTCACAGGATGGCAATTCTCTGGACGCTGGACTTCGAAAGAGCTCCAGCTGTGTTCTGCTCGCCAGCTGCTGCTAGAAGCCTCATTCTCCCCGGACCGTGGGCTTTGCATGTTCAAGGGGACAGTGGGGCTGAGGGGGGTGGAGGGGTGAAGGACGTGAAAATGCACAAAACCCGCTGTTCTTACCAAGACTTAGTCGTATTTCCAAAACAAACACTCCTCAGAGTTCTACAACTCCTTAGTTTCCAGCACTGTGAAACAGTCATTTGACTTTTTTGGGGGGATGGGCAGTTTTCTCACTGCTGTTATGAAGGAGGGAGTTTTCACAAGCCCTCACTCTGCCATTTTCCACCAACATGACTTTTTAAAAATCTCTCTATGGCGACTACTAATCTCTGTGAAAGTCTCTCCCAATTAATTTTTTAAATTTGTTTTTATAATATATAAATTCCTACTTTTTAAGCCCCTACCCTATTCTGTAGAATACTCTGGAAATCGCTTGCTCTTTCCTCATCCCAGAGTTACGGATTTGCTTGCATCTGAGAGCTGAAAGATCCTGATGTGGATTAATTCCTTTTTTTCTTCTCCATTCAGGATCCTGGCTCTTCAGGAAAACTTCCTTCTCCAATTTAAAATGGATGTAAGTAGTGACATTCCGCTAGGTGGGCTTGTGTCATTCATGTCTCTCCGTAAATTTGAGAGGGACGGAAGAAAGGAAGGCCTCTGTGTGTCTTACTTTAATGTATCTAGAGACCAAAAGGGCTCTTACTGTTGAAATCAAGGGATTAAGGGTCGTTGACTCAAAGTGTATAAAAGTCGCCTATGACCCTGGAAGAATCGAGCGACAGAAGCTTCCCGTTGCCGGCCTGACATTCTGCTCTCTCCACCCACAGGCTTGCTCCACTGAAGAAAGAAAGAGGGACTTTGAGAAAATCTTTGCCCACTATGACGTTGTAAGTGTGCGTCTTTGTGTTGTGCTGGCCGCTTTCAGGGAGCGAGCGCGTCTGGCCCCGCGTGGGGTGTCCTGTCCGTCCTGCCCCCCCATCCTGCCCATCAGCCCCGAGCGAACATGATGAATAGCAATCCGCATCACGTCACTCCCCCAGCTCTCTATGCACACTTCTGAAACTACGTTCAAGTGGGCAAAGGAGTATTTATTGTTGAGAAGAGAATAAAATCACATTTTTTTCCCTCTTTGGATCCAAATCAGGAGAAGGATTCTCCTTGATCTCCACCTAGAATAGCACGCTTGAGAACAGAAAGCGAACCATCAAGTTAAAAACCGTATCTAACCCGAAGAAACAGAGGCGAAGCGAGACCTGGTTGACATAAAAGCTACCTCTCTTCCAGGACTGACTACGTGGTCCTTCTTAGAGAGGAAGAAGTAATAATTCTAACGCACAAAGTACGGCCAAGAGATCGCATTTCTTGAGGACAAGAAATGAAGAGAAGGAGGAAGAGACGTGAGAAAGTTAGGCAAAGTCAAAAGAGATGCCGTCTTGCAATAAGCAGACTGGGCATCCGCGTGTCACCTTCTGAGCAGCACGGAGCACCACCTGGAGGACCGTGCAGTGAAGTGTTTGAGGTCACAGTCCCCGTGGCCAGGCAGCTGGGTGTGCAGCAGGGCTCGCTAGCCACGTGACCCTGGGTAGTTTCCTTAACCCCCTGTGCCTCGGTTCCCTTTTCTGTAAAGTTAGGGTGGCCAGGATAATAATAATGCCTACTCCACGGATTGTTAGGAGAATTCAGTGATTTCATGTCTGTGAGGCTCTTCGAAGGGTGCCCGGCCTGTAGCTAGTATGATGTTTGCGTTTGGTAAATGGTATGTCAAAGGTTCAGGGTGAAGAAAACTTGAATGGACGAGTTGTCCTAATTGGGACTTTAGAGAAGAAATGGAAATGTTTTAATATGTATTGTATTTTATAGACTTTTTTATACAATGAGGAAAAAAAGAGTTTTATATACAGACCAAATAATAATTTTAATCTAGTTATTCTTGATTTAAGATATATATTTTAGGGGGGCCCGGGCAGCTCAGCCAGTTGAGCGTCTGACTCTCAGTTTGGGCTCAGGTCATGAGCTCACGGCTGTGGGACTGAGCCTGACATTGAGCTCCATGAGCAGGGAGCCTGCTTGAGATTCTCTCTCTTCCTCTGCCCCGCTCCCCTACTCGTGTGCTCTCTCTCTCTAAAATAAGTTTAAAAATATAAATAAATAAATACAATGTATATTTTAATAATCATAAAGTCCTCACTAAATTATAAAGCAAAATAAAAAAACGTCAGCCTATCAGGATGGATATGATGTGAAAATGTAGCCTGAACTGAAGCCTAATATTTGGGAAGCAAATGAAGTCGGTATATATCATGTGAATGCTATTTGCGAAAGCTGAGGAACTCAAAACTGCCGCCTTCCATTTGTTTACATGGGGGTAGTTATTTACAATGGATTTTTTAAAGTTTATTGATTTATTTATTATTTTTAAAAATATAATTTATTGTCAAATTGGCTAGCAAAC
The DNA here is from genome assembly GCA_004023785.1 of Mungos mungo. Lineage (NCBI taxonomy): Eukaryota > Metazoa > Chordata > Mammalia > Carnivora > Herpestidae > Mungos > Mungos mungo. The sequence continues at coordinate 111,467 of PISW01001908.1, forward strand.
AGTTTGTAAAGGGTGCTCTTGGTTTTGTGGCTAGATTCCCGTGGTTCCTTGCTTATATACAACACCCAGGGCTCATCCCAACAAGTGCCCTCCTCAATGCCCCTCTTCCCCCCATCAACCCTCAGCTTGTTCTCTGTATTTAAGAGTCTCCTGGTTTGCTTCCCTCCCTCTCTGCTTGTAACTATTTTTCCCCTTCTCCTCCCCCACGGTCCTCTGTTAAGTTTCTCAAGATCTACAGATGAGTGAAAACATATGATATCTGTCTTTCTCTCACTAACTTATTTCACTCAGCATAATACATTGTAGCTCTATTCACGTCACTGTAAATGGCAGGATTTCATTCTTTTTTATTGCCAAGTAGAATTCCACTGTATAAATAAACTAAATCTTCCTTATCCATTCATCATTTATTTGAGAGAGCAAGAAACTGGGGTGGGGTAAGTGGGGGAGTAGAGAGAGGGAAAGAGAAAATCCCAAGCACCTGTTGGGGGGCTCAAACTCACAACGATGAGAGCATGACCTGAGCCGAAATCAAGTGTCGGACGCTTAGCGGACGGAGCCCCCCAGGCGCTCCTACGGTTCATTCTTTTTAATTTCCGTGGCACAGTCACGTCCCGCACAAAGAACCTGACGGGAACTTGCTGTTCCTGAATCTATTTGCCGTCACAAAAGAATATTGATTTGGACAATTCACCTAATTTATTCTTTAGCTTTTTGACTTAAGAAAATGACATTGGACTGATTGGATCTTTTCTCTCCCAGAGTAAGACCGGAGCCCTGGAGGGGCCGGAGGTGGACGGCTTTGTCAAAGACATGATGGAGCTGGTGCAGGTGACCTCGCGGGCGTGCGGTCCGTTGTGGGCTGGGGTTGCGGGTCTGGTGATTCCGCTGTTTATTTTTGAGAGTCAGTCGGGCTGACGATTAATGCTAGAGAGCAGAGCTGGGGACATAGTCCATTTAACAAACCTGGAGCCTCCATGAGACCGGACAAGTGTCCTTTTCTCTCTTAAGATCATTTGTAGTTTCAGTTAAGTGAAATCCCCATAGAGCGTTCTTGTTGCCGTCATTGACAAGCCACCATTTTACCGGGAGAGCACATTGCCCCTGTGTATATTACTGCTTTATTTTGATTACAGAAAGTGCTTCTCCCCTGGACTTGGTTATTAGAATACCTAGAATCTTTTAATTTAATTTCATGAAATAAATCCCATATTTGGGATTCCTCCCACCCCCCACCCCTGCCCTGAGGGGCTGTTCTAATGCTTAGCCTAAAATTTTGCCTTCTTATCTATCAAGACACTGTCCTGGCTCGGACTGATAGGATTTAGATTATAATCTACATCACAAAGCTGTTTTATGTAGCATAGACTGCTTAAACCAAGCAATCTCCTTTGAGATCCGGTGACCTCTATTGACTGGCCGCCTGATCTAGCAGATACTCTGCAACTCTTCCTTTTCTACAGGGCCCCGTGCCCACTAAATTTCGTGCTTTCATATCCTTAGAGAGTTTTTGAGGTTAATACAGGACCCAGTGATTCTGTCCCAATTGGTTCAGATGACAACTAATTAGAGTAGCAACTGTTAACTGGTCTGGGCACCCCAGACCTGTCTAAAAACCCGATTACAACTATGGAGTTTTGCAGCAAAAGATTTCCTAGAAATTATCAATTTTTGCATGAATCTCCAGGAAGTCCACAATCTGAGTGAGCAGGCGTGGAGGAGAGTTTTTCCTCACCTCTAGTCAGGATGGCAGAGGTGTGTTGTTAGCCTCCTACGTCTTGCTATTCCCATCCGGCTGCCCCTCGCCTCTTCCGCAATCCCTCCACGTGCCGACCCCCCTGGGAGATTCCACGGGCATCTGCATAGCCGAACGGGGCGTGGGAATTGGTGTGCTAGTGCCTTTTACATTGATTGCTAGAGAAAAAGCCCACTGTACTTATTACGTCTTTAATGCCAGAATGATTCCTGTAATAGAAACTGAGCAGTTCTCTACGGGACATTAAAGTCACACGGCAGTAGGCTTAGCCAAGCTGCGGTGTTAATTTGCTTTTGACAGATGCGCGAGGTGCTGAGCCTGCCTCTCAGCTGCATGGCCTCCTCTGCGCAGTGGAGCCAAGGCCCCTGACCACCTAAGGGCACAGTTCGGGGCTCCGCATGCCTCCAGACCCTTGCAGTTGTCACAGAGTTTGGCAATGGCTTCCAATGGTTACTGGGAGACATAGACGTAAAACCTCACCCAGCAACAAATAGAGAAGACATTTTCCTAGAGAAAATCAAAGAGAAGGGGAACATCCTGGACCATCCCAAAACATGCCTTTGCCTCACTCATTGACAGATTCTATTCACCTCCGTGGGAAACCAGAGGATCCCCATCACTCCTGTCCTCGCCTCTATTTCTGACCAAACGAAATGGTTCCTCTTAATATAAGTGCCAGCCAATTTAAGAGAGCAGGTTTTCGAGGACTGAATGACACCATGGTCAACAGTACAAAAGTAGTTGACAAGGGCTGATTTGTCGGGCTAAAAAGGGGGTACAAAGTAGTTAATTGTTAGCGCTCTCCTCCGAAGCCAGATTACTGAGGTGCATACATGTACTGGGTCTTTCCCAGTCTTCTGCGTTGCTTAAAAATTATTCACCGTGTAATTTGAAGGATGTTGTCAAGGGAGAATCTTTGGATAAATCTGAAATTTCTCAGACAGGACCGGACAAGTAAGCCAATATGATCTGGGATTTGTTTTGAATGCAGCTATCAGAGCGTGCCATGGCTCCGTGTCTGAGCGTAGAGTCCCGGTCAGGATCGCTCATGTTCGCAATAATGACCCTGAAGTGAGCTTATTTTATAGTCTTTCATTCTTGTTTTCTTTCAACCATGGATGATACATGTATTGAATTTGTATTAACAAGACTATCTGGTTACCAGGACACCCCTTTCCCTGGTCTCTGGAAAATGGCGCCCAAGGCTGTCCTCTGTCAGTAGGCTGAGTCAGCAGGGTCCTGGGGGCTATGACCAAATCATTTCTGCACAGGATTTCTGAAGAGTCTGTAGGTCCCTCAGCACAGCCCGGAAGTCAGCAGGAGAATCTATGGCTTCAACTAGAAAGCAGAAGGCAAGACCTTCAACAGGCTCAGCACATACTCGGGAGTAGAAGCGCGAACGGTAGTGTTAGAAGCCCAACATATGGGGATGCCAGAGGTGACCAGGAGGTCTGCCTGGAGGGGAGGAGAGGTCCTGCCCCTGGGCTCCCAGAAGTTCATTCTTTATCCTGCTAGACACCACTTCTGCTTTTCTGTTGTTGACAGGATGGTTAGCAAGAGCGGACAATACTTAACCCAAGGGATTCAATGTAATATACGCCGCTCCAAAGAGCTACTAGCCCCTAGCACACACGTTTCCATTTCTTTACAATTTTTCAATCATAAAAATGATACATAGAGAAATCTGCAATCTGAAAGTAGAGAAAAGACAGAGGTGTGACCCCTACATTGGAGTAGCCTTCCTAGTAACGGACTTCGCTTCTGGGTACGCTCTGCATGGTTGAGGTCCACTGACAAACATTTCTCAGTCACGGTCATTGCTTTCCTGTCTGTACAAGATTTTACCTGTGGTTAGTTAGAACTTACCGGCACATTCTTCCTTCACTCGTAACTTATGATTTTTTAAAATATTTTTTAAATATAAATATATTTTTAAGTAATGTCTACATCCAACATGGGGCTCCTCATTTCCTAGTAATTTAGACTGTTTACTTTTTTAAAAAAATTTTAAGTGTTTTTTTTAATTGATTTTTGAGAGACAGAGACAACACGAGCAGGGGAGGGTCAGAGAGAGAGGGAGACACAGAATCCAAAACAGGCTCCAGGCTCTGAGCTGTCAGCACAGAGCCCGACGCAGGGCTTGAACTCAGGAACTGCGAGATCATGACCTGAGCTGAAGTCAGAGGCTCAACTGACTGAGCCCCCCAGGCGCCCTGACTATTTACTCTTCATGTGACTCAGAGTAAAACTGAGTATTTTCGTAGGTGCGTCTGTCTCGGTTTTAGGCTTTATCTCAGGCGTGGAGCCGAGGGATTGGCCGCTTTAAAACTGCTGGCACCCACGGTCACATTTTATTTATTTATTCATTTATTTTTTATGTTTATTTTTGAGAGAGAGACAGAGACAGAGACAGAGACAGAGACAGAGACAGAGAGACAGAGTATGAGTGGGGAAGGGGCAGAGAGAGAGGGAGACACAGACTCAGAAGCAACTCCAGGCTCTGAGCTGTCAGCACAGAGCCTCGCCAGGGCTCGAACTCACAAACCATGAGATCATGGCCCGAGTGAAGTCGATGTTTAACTGACTGAGCCACTCGGGCACCCTTCTGTCCCATTTTAGAAAGAGCACGTGCACTTCTCTGTCCCTTCTTGTGTCCCTTCTCCAGCCCCACCTTCCCTTCCCACTCCACCCAGAAAGCCAAGGACTTCATTTTGAGCCTGGCTTGCCCATCAAGGAAGAAAGCAGGCAGCAATATATGTATTGTTTTCTCACTGGGATATTAGTGACTTAACGCGCTGTCATCCCCTGGGTGACAGACAACTTATAAGAAAAGATAACAGGGGGCAAGGGGAAGGCAGTGTAATTGCAAACAGCCGCGTTGGGGCTGTGGGACACTGTCGTGCTTCCTGAGCACCCCTCCCCCCCTGCCGTCCCAGCGGTCCCCTGTGATTCTGTGACCGCCTCCCTCTAGGGGACTTCCGCTGTCGGAGGGGGTACTGCCCGGGATGCTGGCTGCAGCATGGAGACTGGGCACGGGCTGGAAACCACAGGGTTCGGGCCTTACTTTCGCGGTTTCAGGGCAGACTGCGCATGCGGGAAAGGGAGGGCCTATGCGGAGACAGGACGACCGCGTTTGCAGAGGTCACACTAGCGTCCAGTAGCTATACCCAGCACTACTCACCGGCAGCCTCACGTCCAGCCCCAAGGGGTCCCCTCGGCCCAGGACTCAAGGGGGACGGAGGAGCACTGTTCAGCCAAACCCTCCAGATCCACTCACACGCTCTGGTGATGTGGGTAAGACACAAAACATGCATTTTTACACGGAGGCTGTGGTAGGGTGTGTTGGTAAAGACAGGAGCTCTGGGACCCGCCTGCCTCAGTGTGTATCTGGCTGTGTGACAGTGGGAAGGTTAATGAACCTCTCTGTGCTTTAGTTTTCTCATCTGTAAATTAAAAGTTAATAGTAGGGGCGCCTGGGTGACTTGGTTGTTAAGTGTCCGACGTCGGCTCAGGTCATGATCTCACTGTTCATGGGTTTGAGCCCCATGTTGGGCTCTGTGCTGACAGCGCAGAGCCTGGAGCCTGCTTCGGATTCTGTCTCCTTCTCTCTCTGCCCCTCCCCTGCTCACGGTCTGTCTCTCTCTCAAAAATAAACAAACATTAAAAAAACTTTTTTAAGTTGATAGTAAATACAATCTCATAGGATTGTTCTGAAGATTAGAATTATTATGTGTAGACCCTTAAGCCAGAACCTGTGTGCGCTTATACTGGTGACCAATTAAAACTGAGGCTTCCAGTGACTTCAGGTGATTTGCCTTCCGTGATCTTAACGTTTTTGAACAGGGGCATTTGGGTCTCCTGACCCCTAGCGGGTTGTCAAACGTTGGAAGCATAACTCAAGGGGAGCCTGGGTGGCTCAGGTGGTTAAGTGTTTGACTTGATTTCAGCTTAAGTCATGATCACACAGTCTTGAGATCAAGCCCCAAGGAGCACAGAACTCCACACTAAACCTGCTTGGGATTGCTTTCTCTCCCTCTCAAAATAAATAAACAAAAAACCAAAAAAAAAGGAAAAGAAAGAAAAAAGAAAAGCGTAATTCACAAGGTCGAAAGAAACTTCCCTTCACTTATCTCCCACGGTGGTGGTGAGGGAGGGTTAAATGAAACGGCCTGTGGAGAGTCACTCAGTTCACACATCACTCACTTTTGCAGGCCTTAAAATTTTTTTTATTTTTGAGAGAGAGAGCATGAGCAGGGGAGGGGCAGAAGGAAAGGGGAACAGGGAATCAAGCAGGCTCTGTGCTGACAGAGGGGAGCCTGATGCGGGGCTCGAACTCATGACCCGTGAGATCATGGCCTGAGCCAGTCGGATGCTCAACCAACTGAGCCACCCAGGCCCTCCATGCAGACCTTTTGAGTTTGAAATTATTTTCCTGTCTGACGCGTGTCACAGTTTAAAATACCCCTTGGAATAAATCCTACGTCCAGAGCTCAGTGACATTATGTTTTAGTCAATATTTCCTTCGTTATAACCCTTTATAAAATTAGAGGCACAAAATCCTCCCACAGGGAGACAGTGAAATGTACCTTTTCTCATCCAAGTGCCAAGGCGGAGTCTGGGATGACAGTTGTCTGCTCTAAGGCAATTGTCTTTTCATGGCCTAAAAAGGCAGGCTTTCCTGGAGCCACACAGAAGCCATGTGGGGCTGGCTCTCTTAACCCAACGGCCATGCTGGGAGGTAAAAGTGCTGGCAGGACCCCTGACAACGCCCGGTGGGCCAGGAGGTGGGACCACCCCCTACCCCCACCACCTGGCTCCGTGGAGCCTCCCTCCGGAGACCGCCTGTCCCCTGGGCCTAGGGAGCACGGGGCGGGGAGGGGGACACAGTCAGGGCGGGGCCCCCGCTGGCTGCTCTCCTGACATGTCCCTTTGCTGTCCTCAGCCCAGCATCAGTGGAGTGGACCTCGATAAGTTCCGGGAGATTCTTTTGCGCCACTGTGATGTGAACAAGGACGGAAAGATTCAGAAGTCCGAGCTCGCGTTGTGTCTTGGGCTGAAAATCAACCCCTAAGCCCCAGAATGCTGTGTGCTTTGCTCTTAGGTTGTTTCTGAGCTCCTGCTGGGAAAACTGAATCTGTGCTTTGCTGTTGGGGACACACAGGCAAACTTTCTAACAAATGGTGTGGCATTCTGGGGCAAGGGGGCCCCTAGGGCCTTCTTTCTAAGGGTGTGGTGGTCTCCGGCCTCATGGAGAGCCCTTGCAGTGTCTGTTATCCGCCCCCTCCCCGGGCTTTCCTGTCCTCCCACAAAAAGTCAACTAACCCCCTGCTGGATCTGCTCCTGCCTGGCCTCCCTCACGCCCCCGGGGGCAGGGGAGGCTGAGTCCGTCCACCTGTGCTTTCCTTCTGGGCTTTCCAGTGGTGAGTGGCATCTGTGATGGTCCTGTGACTTCTACAAATCAGCTTTGCCATGGAAATAAACCTGTAGCTGGAAACAAAGATGCGTGGATCATTGTGTTTGTGTTGTGACCTTCGCAATGCTCGGCCGGATGGTCTGACGGACAAGTCCCTTCTCCATCTTGGGGTGGGTGCCGTGAGGAGGAGACAGAAGGGATGAGATCCTGTGGCGTCCAACTCCCTTCCATAGTCCGCAGATGCCCTGCTCGGTGAGTTTGCATGAAGGTAGGAGTGGCCAGTAATCACTTTTTATTCATCGCGTGGAGACGACCAGAACACTCGACCTGGGCTGGGTTTTGCCCCTAAGTGCTCTGAAAGCTTACGTGGGCAGAAGGTAGAATGCAGAAGTCTGGAGAAAATGCTCCAGCAATGCTGCATATCCTTAGCCAACGGCCCTCACCCTCCTTAGTGTCCGTCTGAAGATGACTGAGGTGGGGACGGGTGGGGATGGGAGGTTTTACTCCTTTAAGTGTAATTTCTTCAGATCCACTGAGGGCAGCTGCTTGCCCTGAACAAGCTTTTAGTCCTCGCGTACGGCTAAGACCCTACCAGGGTCTCCCAGGCTTCCTGCCCACGCGTCACCTGCAGAAGGTAAAGATCTTTCCCAGCATCTAAAGAAGTGGCTGGTGGAGATGTTGGAGTGGGAAGACGGTGGGTTTATTGCACTCAAGGAGTGAGTTCACTCAAAAGCCTTCTATTAAAGTTAGAGCCTCATATACTGTAATGTAGGTACTGACGGGCTCGTTGGTGGATGGCCGTCTGAATGTGTTTGGGTTACTGTAACAAAAATACCATAGACGGGGCGTTTAAACAAACAAACAAACAAACAAACAAAAAACCCCATTGATTTCTGACAGTGCTAGAAGATGGGAAATCCGGGATCAAGGCCCCAGCGATCTGGTGTCTGGCCCACTTCCTGGTTCATAGACAGCTCTCTTTTCGCTGTGTCCTCACGTGGTGGAAGGGGTGAGGGAGTTCTCTGGGGTCACTTTGATAAGGGCACTAATCATTCATAGAGGCTGTGCCCTATGAATTAACCTCCTCCCAAAGGCCCTACCTCCAAATACCAACACATCAGCGATTAAGTTTTAATATACAAATTTTGGAGGAACACAAAAATTCAGTCCACAGCAATGGTCTAGGAAGATGAATGGCCTTAGGCCTCCATTGGGAAACCAAAGCGGAAGAGAGTGCTGAAGCAGGGGCGGCCCGCGGCCAGAAGGCTCTTCTCAGAGCCCACGAGAACCGGATTTGATGAGTGTGGGGAAAGGAATGGTGGACAGTCCCCGTGAGGGCCGTGCTACTTGCCAAAGATGTTTGTTCATTCATTCCAAATCAAAAATGAAAAAGTAAAGTTGTCTCTAGATTGAACACACTCTTATAGACTGAGAATCCTAAAGACCCCACCCCAAAACTGTTAAGACCGAATAAATGAAATCAGTAAAGGTGAAGGATATAAAATCAATACACGGAAATCAGTTGCATTTCTATACACTAACAATGAAATATCTGAAAAAGAAATAAGTTAAATAATCTTGTTTACTACAATGTCAAAAAAAGGGAAATAATTAGGAATAAATTTAACCAAAGAGATGAAAGATCTGTATACTGAAAAGTATAAGACTAATAAAAGAAATTGAAGAAGACACAAACAGAAAGATATCCAGTGTTCATGGATTGGTAGAATTAAAATAGTTAAAATGTCCATACTACCCAAGGCAATGCATAGAGTCAATGCAATCCTTACCAAAGTTCCAGTGGCATTTTTCATTGAAATAGCAAAAACAGTGCTAAAAGTCATATGGAACCACAAAAGACCCTGAATAGCTAATGCAATTAGCTGAGAAAGAACAAAGCCAGAAGCATCACATTTTCTGATTTCAAGCTATATTACAAAACTATAGTAATCAAAACAATGTGGCATTGGCATAAAAACAGACACAAAGGTCGGTGGAACAGAATAGAAAGCCCGGCAATAAACCTTTACAAACATGGTCAACTAATATTTGAAAAGGGAACCAAAATTAGTAAGTGAAGATAACATAATCTCTTCAGTATCTGGAACTGGATAGGGACATGCACTAGAATGAAATCAGACCCTTATCTTACAATGAGAAAATTAATTTGAAATGAACTATATACTTACATATATACATAAAACTAGGAAGACAGAAAAAAGGGAAAAAGTTTCATGACATTGCTTTTGGCAACTATTCTTTATGATATAACATCAAAAGCCAAGTAATAAAAGCAAAAATCAGTAAGTGGAGCTACATCAAACTGAAAAGCTTCTGCATAGCAGAAGAAGCAATTAGCAAAATGAATGGCAGTATATGGAATGAGAGACAATATTTGAGACCATCGAGCTGATAAGGGATTAATATCCAGAATATATAAGGAACCCATACAACTCAATGGCAAAAAGCAAGCAGTCTCGTTTAAAAAATGGACAGAGGACCTGAATAGACATTTTTCTAAAGAAGACATCCAGATGGCCAACAGACACATGAAAAGACGCTCAGCATCACTCATCATCAGGGAAATGCAAATCAAGACTACAATAAGGTCACTCATACCTGTTAGAAGGGTCATTACCAAAAATATTAAGAGGTAATAAGTGCTGGTGAGGATGTGGAAAGAAGGGGACCCGCATGCACTGCTGGGAAAGTGAACAGGTATGGCTACTACGGAGAACAGCACGGAGGGTCCTGGGAATTAAACATAGAACCACCGTCTGCTCCGGCAGCCCCACTTGTGCGCATAGATCCTCAGGACATGAAATCAGGGTATCAAGGAGGCATATGCGTTCATTCCCATGCTCCTTGCAGCCTTGATCACAATAGCCAAGATACGGCTATTATCTTGAGGGTCCATCAGTGGATGAATGGCCGAAGAAGATGTATATATAAATATACAGATACTTCTCTCTCTGTGTGTATATTTATGATGGAAAATAATTCAGCCATGAGAAAGAAGGAAAGTTTGCCATTTGGGACAACACGGATGGACCTTGAGGGCATTACACTAAGTGAAATAACTCAGAAAGACAAATATTGTATGATCTCACTTATCCACGGATTCTATAAAAGCTGAACTCACAGGACCAGAGAGCAGAAAGACGGCTGAGGGGAGCTGAGGCTGAAGCCTGAGGGAAGTGGGGGGAGGTCGGGCAAAGGGTACAAACTTCCAGTTATACGGTGAGTCTGGGCGTCTAGAGCACAGCGTGTGACAGAGTTAGCGATATTGTGGTTTATACTTGAAAGTGGCTGAGAGCAGGTGTGACGTGAAATGGTAACGACGTGATGGAGGAGTTAGTGGATGTGGGGGAGTCAGTTGGCAACACAGAAGTGTATCAGATCAAGAGGTTATGCCACCTTAAACTTAATGTTATACGTCAACTATATCCTAATAAAGCGAGGGAAAAAATACTAAGAATGAATAAAATCTTCTTCACGCGGTCAGACCCTCGGACCCCATGCCCTCTCCTGAATTAGCCCCGTTACTCACTACGCCACTGCGCGAGGCAGTGCTTTGTTTATGGCTACTTTCCTTTATCCAACCGCGGAATGAAACGACTGATCTGGAGGGCTGGTCCTGTGGTCTGCTGTGTTCCTGGAATCTTAGCTGTGGGCGAGAAGGGTTGTTGCCATTGACAACAGCCGCGGGTGGTGGCAGCGGTGGTGGTGGTGGTAATGGTCTGAGAATCTGCACGTTTTCCCAGCTGACCTTCCCTTTTCACACCCCTCTGCCCAGTTTCCTGGAGGCACAGCTGTGGGTGAGGCAGTGATGTATTCTTTTACCGCGTCTACTATTCGATTCTAAAGAAAAAAAAGGTAATCAAATTTGCCACATAATATAGCCTAAAACACTTGAGTGATAGATTTTAATCACTCATTTCTGTAAAATTTCTGTAAAACTGACTGCGCTTTACTTTATCTCCTGATATTGCAGTATCTGGTCAATTCGGCCCCATAGCCTGTAAAGCCCAGCAGTCTGAATGGACTAAATAGTCACACAAGAAACAGGTTTTCTCACATGCCCAGTCAAGGCCGGGCATAAATATGGCTTCAGAGGCCCTACTATCTGCCTCATCAGCTTTACTTTGCTTCTTGATTCCCTGTTTGTCAAAGTCCTGAGAGGGTCTGTAAGTTTTCCCAAGCAATGTACGTTTGCTTTATTTGGGGGACGATACTTAGAGCCGTGGGTACGTCTATAAGGCTTTTAGGACAATACGCTTTTCCAACTATCAAACACGCAATCACAATCTGGCAGATAAAAACCTTTCTGTCCAGAGCGGGGGATGGGCTTCCCAGCCCACAGAGGCTGATAGGCTGCAAGGTGCTTCGGGGCCCAAAGCCTATGGGTGGCTCATATCTAGGGAGCTTGGAGGAAGGAGACCCAACTTCATAGCCTGGACTGGGGCCATCACCCACTGCCCCATCAAGCAGCTTCTGACGCTCAGGATTTCCAGAGGAAAGGAGTCACAGGCCGCCCATGTAACCGTTCTGTGCAATGGTTGGTCTGATGCAGACACAAAGCCCATGGAGGAGGGGAAGTCTGAATTGAGACAGACAGAAAGACAGAAACAGAAGGGGTGGGGCAGAGGAGGGTGGTGTTAGTCACGTAAACCTGCAAACTTTAATACCAAAATTCAGGAGCAAAACAAATGCCAAGTGAGACTGTTTATAAGATTATTGTGGACCAAATGTTTGTGTCCCCCATCAATTCGTATATGAAAACCCTGCTGTCCCCAGTGTGATCTCCCAAAGGTCCCCAGTAGAATGAAATCTGGTATTTAGGGTTTAAATAGGATCAGTGCCCTAATAAAAGTCATGAAAGAACTTGATGCCTCCCCTTCTACCCTCTCCCTCCTTCCTTTTCCTCCTTTCTTCCTCCTCTTTCTTCTTCCTCTTCCTCTTCTTCTTCTTCTTCTTCTTCTTCTTCTTCTTCTTTCTTCTTTCTTCTTCTTCTTCTTCTTCTTCTTCTTCTTCTTCTTCTTCTTCTTCTTCTTCTTCTTCTTTCTTCTTCTTCTTCTTCTTCTTCTTCTTCTTCTTCTTCTTCTTCTTCTTCTTCTTTCTTCTTTCTTCTTTCTTCTTCTTCTTCCTTCCCCTCCATCTTCCTTTCTCTCTCTCGCTCCACCACATGAGAACACAAATACAAGCTGGCAGTCTGCAACCCTGAAGAAGGCCCTCCAGATCATTCTGGAACCCTGATCTCCCAATCTCCAGAACTGTGAGAAATAAACTTCTGTTGTTTATAAGCCACCCAGCCTAAGGTATTTTTTGTTAAAGTAGCCCAGGGGTGCCTCGGGGCTCAGTCAGTTAAGCATCCAACTTTGGCTCAAGTCATCATCATCCTGTGGTTCGTGGGTTCAAGCCCCACGTCAGGCTCTGTGCTGACAGCTCAGAGCCTGGAGTCTGCTTTGGATTCTGTGTCTCCCTCTCTCCCTCTCTGCCCCTCCCCTGCTCATGCTCTGTGTCTTTCTCTAAAAAGTAAATAACATTTAAAAAGTTTTTTTTAAGCAGCCTAAATGGACTAAGAGAAAAATCAACACTCAGGGGATAAAATGATAAAAACAATAGGGCCACCTGAAAATAGCTCTAAAATAAGTATGTTTGTATTTGCTCAAAGATGCGTGGCTTATTTATAGAAGTAACTTGTAATTCATTTGCCTCAAGGAAAAGGAGCTGGGTGGCTATGGATGGGCTGGGAAGGAGCCTTCACTGAATACACTTTGTATCTTTGGGATTCTGAACCATATCAATGCATTAGCTACTCAAACAAATTTACATAGTAAAGAAATAAGGATATCCTTTTAAAAAGAACTATCAGTTATTAAAAAAAACAGAAATGAAACAGAAACTGGTGGATATAAATAAGGACCCACTAGAAACCTGAAAATAAAATGTTTAATCATCGGAACAGTACCTGTGCAAGAAGTAACTTTTGGCCGGTCACAGTGGGAAGTGGGGCAGGTCACTCACTCACGGAATGCCACACGGAGACACCCTGAGGTATAAGGAATACGCAAAAGCAGTTTGGAAAGATGCGGCTGTAATCAGAGGCCACAGCGTACGCCCACCATGATTCCACCCCCAGCCCCCAAAACTAAGCAAAACAAAAGGACAAGAAGGAATGTGGATAAACAAAAGTTGAAGGTAATGGTCGAGAGCTTCCAGAAATGAAGAAAGATGAGTCCTCAGAATGTGAACACACACTGAAGACCAAATAATAATCTCCTACCGGACAACGTGCATTAGACCTGTCGAAAAGTTGAGAAAAATCTTAAAAAACAATCTCAAAGCCATCAAAAAAAAAATACTGATAATTAGAACGTCAGTGGATTCGTATCGGCAATGCTACATGCCAAAAGACAACGGAGCATTTCCAGGGAATGAAGGGAAATGACCGCTCAAGCTAAAATACTTTACCTAGCCAAGCTATCATTCACAATGGGGGTCACATACCATTTCTGATACGCAAATATTAAGAGGGCTTTCCCGCTGTCCCCCTCAGTTCTTACTGAACCAGCCAGTATAGGATGTATCTGAGCCAAAGAAAAGCAAATCCAAAAGGAAATTGTGGAATGTACAAATACGAGCACAGAAACGGATTTTTAAAAATCTAAATCTTAGAAATGGTCTGAGATTTGGTCAAAAATTAATATTAAGGGATATTCTCTGTAGTGTTAATTACAATAACATCTAGTAACAAACAAAATATCAATGATAAGGGTGTGATTAAGTCAATCTTGCATCTGTAATGTGGAATATTTTCATATTACACAGTGATGAATATGACCTAAGAGAAAAGGAGATGCTTTATTTGATGACCTCTAAGTCTGTTCTAGTCCTAAAGCTATCAATCTAGTATGATAATTGATTGATTGGAAATATAAGACTTGATCATTAATAATGTTTTTAAACTTCTGGCATCTGTTCCAAGCTCTGTAGCACTTCATTTTTATTTAAAAATTTTAAATGAAAAATTTATTTAAATATTTTATTTAAAAACCCAGACTCTTCAAGAACTGACTCAGACTTTCATTTATTCCATAATCATCTCAGAAAATGTGTTTATGGTTAAAAGTTTGTTCAATGTTTATTCTCTGTATTTTCTGCCAGAAGAAGAAAGAAGAAAGAGAACTCTTTTCCTCCAGAAAATGAGGGAACAAGTAGGATTCCACAACTTAAAAAAAAATGTGCAAAGATCACTGAGAATACAAACAGGGGATTGCTAGAAATGGACTGGAATGAATTAGGAAATGTACCCAAAGCAGAGATCAGATTACTCAACCTTGTGGAGTCCGCATTTCAGTAACTTATAGACATTCTTTAGCCAAGAGAGATGAATCTGCCCTGACACTATTCCAGGATGTCGACTTTACCAGGAAAACCCCCTACCGCTCTGTGGAGGCGTGAGACTGTGGGGCGGGGTGGGGCGGGCTGGGGTGGCCTTTAAGAAAGCAAAAGCATTTACGGCATTTCCTCTGCCGTGATTTCCCCCCACCCTCCACTTTGTCTTGTCATAAAAATCTGTCCATTATCTTCCTCTTACAGTAGAATGAGTGCTTGCCTGATCGGCTTTCCTGAAATCTAATTATCTTTAAGCACTTTCTCAACTTTCTTCCTGTATGTGAAAATGGCGATATTGCAACAGAGCTGAGGTAATCATTCTCCCAGGGAAGTCATTTCCAGAAATGTCTGGCCTGTACCTTGCATGCTTCCTTTCATAGCTGTGTTGATTAACTTGTAAAGCACGAAATACCCAACTGTTTTTCACACCCAGATGACAGTCGAGGGGACGTGTCCTTCTCACACCCACGGTGTACAATGACCAATGGCCTGTCTGCCATCTTGTGCTCACCTATTTCCAGAAAACCTCACGGTGGTGAAAATACACCCCTTCACTCCCAATGTTGCCTCATCACTCGTAAGCAACAGGACTGATGTCTGTTCTTCGACACAAGGTGTTTTGCTAGATTATACGATCCCCTCCTCAACACCAGCCACTTGGCCACCATGGTCTCCGCGTGACCGGAAGTACCAGTTGGCAGGCTTTGTTCGTTTGTACCTCCCGTAGGCTTCCTTACATGTGGGGCACTTCTTCAGTCAGCAACTCCCACACCCTGGAACTCTGGGCGATGAACAGGAGCAGCATCCGACTCCTCCACAGCTCCTGCTCCCCTGAGACACGGAGGAGAATTTTCCTTCTCTCACTGGATTCCCTGGACTCTGTTGTGCTTAATGAGGGTATTAGGCAGAGACAGAACTTAAGAAGCAACCAAGACCACTTGATTACCTTGGAAAGGACCAGAGTCTTTGAGAAAGGAACATACCCGAAGGAGGAAGGAGAGGGAGAAGGCCTGGACAGGAAGGAGGGGAGAGTCTGAAGTCAGGGAGGTGAGGACGGGGCCGCTGCATGTGAGAGCTGTACAGGGTGAGAGGCGGGAAGCAGGACTTTGAGAACGTTCGCTGGTTTTATTCAGGAATCCTTTGCTGTTTATTGAAATAGTTCGATAATGATTTAAGTTTTCTTTTCAAGTTTTTTATTTATTTATTATTATTATTATTTTGTTGTTTGATTGGGGTTTGGGCCACAAGGCTGCTCCATGTTAGGTGGGTAAGACCTGGCGGAACCTCGAGAGGCCGTCTGGAGGGATGGGTTCTTTTCTGAGGGGCTGGACGCTGCCCCCTGAGAAACACAGCAGGCTGGTTGAATGGGCCTTGAACCCGATTGAAGACCTGACTGTGTGCTCCAGTCTAGGCCATGTTACCTAGACAGAAAGTCACCTGGCTTCCCCGGGATTGTGTTTCTAACCGCAGACTCTCCTGCAATCTGGGTGGCAGGACTGATGACCTGCTGAACCGCGCTGGCGAGCACGCTGGCACTGTAATCCTTCCCTGTTCTTGTCTTTGGAGAACAGTGCTTTCCCTCAAAGGAGTGGACAGGCTTTCAGAGACGCAGGCCAGTGGAAAGACCTGGGCGACAGGAAACATCTCGTTCCTCACATCAAGCAACATAAATGCCCACCTCTGCCGGGCCCTTGCTTGTGTTTCTCTGTTTCAGCTCAACAGAAAGGGAAGAAGAATCATGGGGATGAGGAGAAAGAATCTTTCTCAGTCACCCGACAGAAACAGAAATTGAGGGGCACCTGGGTGGCTCAGTCGGTTGAGCATCTGAGCAGTTCAGGTAATGATCTTGTGGTTGGTGTGTTCGAGCCCCACATCGGGCTTGCTGCTGTCAGTGCAGAACCCCCTTCAGATCCTCTGCCCCCTTTTCTTTCTGCCTCCTTCCCGCTCATACTCTAATTAATTAATTATTTTTTTAAAAAGTAAACAAAAATTGAGAATAGTAATGTGATCAACTCCTACTTGGTCCCATGGGAAAGAGCCCCACTGTGAATCAGCCTGTCTAAATTTCAAATCCCAGGACCACTAACTAGCATCTGGATATGCTCCAAGTGATTGCTCCAGCCACCAAGGCCACTAAGTTTGGGAACCAGGTAGAAAAATGGGGGGAGGGGTGGAGGCTGTGTCAATGAGCATGTCCTGTGTGACAGACAACTGCAAAATCATAACCGTAAGTGTTCGTCCTGCAGGTGGGAGAGTCTGTGTCGTGTGAATGGAGGCTGGACTGCTTGGATTCCCCATGGAAGATCTACGTGAGGACCCACGCTCAAATGAAGACAGATAGGGGCGCCTGGAGGGCTCAGTCGGTTGAGCTTCTGACTTTGGCTCAGGTCATGATCTCGTGGTCTGTGAGTTCAAACTCCACATCGGGCTCTGTGGTGGCAGCTCAGACCCTGGCACCTGCTTCAGATTCTGTGTCTCCCTTTCTCCTGCTCCCATCTCCCCTGCTCGTGCTCCGTCTTTCTCAAAAATAAATAAAAACATTAAAAAAAAAAAAGACAGCCACAAGGAAGGTGCCAGGCTCACAGCAGCTCGGGAAGTGGGCAGGCTGGGCGTGGCCACTGCTCCAGGGTCAGGGGGCAGAAGTTGTGGGTCACAGCCAGGCCGGTCTCCAACCCGAGGTTGTTTCCAGTCATCTGAGGAGCCCTCCCAGTGGTCAGGAGGGGGCGGTTTTGGCCCCACAAGGTGCTTGCGGGAGCTGTCGGGGCCATCTTCCCCACCAGCAGGGGTGGGGCGGTGAAGCCACAATGTAAGTACGTTATGATGAAGCTACAGTTACCCTGGAGAGCCCGTGCCTTGCCCCCTCAGCTCCTGGTCCGTCCGCCCTGGGGAGCTGGAAGCCGTCAGGCCAGGACGTTAAAGCCACAAAGTAGGGATATTGTGGTCTCAGGCTTCTAACGTGTCACCTATTGGTCACCACCTTTGCCTCCAGCTCACGTCCAACTAACTGCCTATTCTATCATTTATGGCTCACCAGTCCGAGGTCAGCCAGGGGTTAGCTAGGTCGCTGCTGGTCTCGGCCAGGCCAGCTCAGGTATCTGAGGCCCAGCTGCTGGCGGAGCACGGGCACCAGGGACTCATCCTCTAGAAGCTGTTCTGAGCATGTCCCTTTCTTGGTAACTGCAGAATATCAGTGGACAGGCCCTGTTCAATCATCTTCTCGAGCGATATTTGCTAACATCCCACTGGCCAAAGCAAATCTGAGTCCAAGAATAGGACCCTGAGGAGGAGGCCGCTGCAAAACTACAGGGCAAGCTAGGGTATAAGGGGAGAGGACCTGGCGGCTCTTTTGTGATCTTCCTACCATAATCACCAGGGACGGTCTGGCTCAAACTCTTTACCCGGGATTTGGCCCAGGGGCTCCGTTTTCACATCACCAGGCCCCCTTGATCTGTAGGGTGTCCCTGTCACAGAGAAATTAGAGTATGTCTGGAGAAATCCTTACCAGTTTTGACTCCTGCTAAGACAGAATTAGAAAATAGTTTTCTAGTTTTTGTCGCTTGCCAAAAAAACCCCCCTTTTTTTATGGAAGAGAAAAAAGATTGTTTAGATCTCCCTTCTCCCTTTCACTCTCTGATGGCTGCTTGCAGAACAATAAAATGTTGTTAGTCATGAAAACGATAGCTTGCCGGTTGGAAAAGGTGTCAGCATGGACATTGTAGAAATGCCTCTTGGGATGCCAGAGTGAGCAGGTATTTGCATTTTGTACTTGAATTACAGGAAGTATTGTCTATGAGTCCTTGCTAGCCACTGTTGCCCCAAAGAAGATTCAAAAAGCTGACAGTCGATTCTTTGAACTAGAGTGCCTCGTGGGGCCTGTTATGTCATGTCCAGGAAGAGGGAAAGTGCAGGACATTGGGACAAATGCCTCCAATGTTTAAAATATGCTGGGGCATTCCAAGTCAGAAAGAACCTGTCACAGGAAAATCAAAACAAAACGAAACACATGCAGGCACACAAAAAAAAGCCCCTATGCAAACGAGAAGAAAAGCATCTGAACTGGGAATCAGGAAACGGGGTTAGATTCTTGAGCCCACCACTCATGACCTACGTGTACTCATGCACATCTTGTTTGAGCCCATGTCCTCGCTGACTGAATGGAAATTAAAACAGTAGCAATAATGATACTTCACATGGTCGGCGGGGAGACGGTGTGATGGGCAGAGGGAACGAAGCTGAATTGCAAACTGTAGCGCTCGGTGCGCACACCAAGCAGGCAAGACAGCGGTATGGGAGGAGCGTGGCGGTGCTGGCTCACCACCCTCTTGGGCAAGAAAACTCAAAACAGTCCACCATTCCCTCATCCCATCCCTGCTCCCGAACCCCCCTGGATGTGCTCCCATGTGGTTATCCAGCGGCCCCTCTGGGTCTGTGTCACACATTCATGTTGACCATGGGCCTTGAATTTGTACCCTTGTATGACCCTTAAGACTCATTCTGTCTGCTTTTAATTCACTTCTCTTTTGAGCCCTATTCCTATTTGTAAACTTGAAAGTTAATCCTTTCGCACGAGGCATGCACTCAGTCCAAATTTCAACTAGCTTCCAGAAAAATCTATCTTGCATACAGAGCCAAAGCCAGAAAGGGAGATCTGGACCCTGGGTTGGGGTTAGGGGCTCAAGAAATGCCAGCACCTCTATCTCTGTCTTCCAGTTCTCCGTCAGAACCTTTCTACCACGCAAAGAAGATGGCTCTTAGCATTTCCAGATTATTCACATCCTCACAGCCGATTAACTGCAGGGCTAACTTTTTGGTAGCTTCAACAGAAAGTTCTAGGGAGTATTCTGATTGGCCTAGCTTGGATTATGTACCAATCTCCGGACCAAGCAAAGGGCATTTCAACTCGCAACTTCCAGACCAGGGGTGGGTGAACTACAACCGTGAGCCCAATACAGTCCAGTGTGGGTCGCATCTGGTCATGTTCACTTATTTGTATTGACTGTGGCAGTTTCCACGCTACAACAGTAGAGTTGAGTAGGCAGGACAGAGATAGTAAGTCTTGTAAAGCCAAGAATATGCTCTGTCTGGTTCTTTACAGGAAAGGTTTGGTAAGCCCTGAACTAGATGGTCCAATCGCACTTGTTCTCAACTCTGACCTTCCTAAATGACCCTGAATGTTCCACGATGGGGAATTAATTATCAGAAAAAGGAAGGGGAGTAGCAGGCAGTGAAATGCAGCAGGTGTCTTCTACATGTGAGTTTTTGATGGGTAGAGTCACACATGGTCAAAGTCCTACAACATAACACTTGATTCAGGTAATTTTTTTCCTCACACACACACTTAATCTTTTATAATATCAAATTTGTTAGGGAGGACCAGGCAAACATCATAAATGGGACCTAAAATTCATCCACAAGAAATGGACAGCAAGAAAGCAACTTTTTGACAAATATGGAATCCCTATAAATAGTTCACCACATACCTTCTCTTCCATACTGGCAACTGTTTCCAGCCAATTAAAGACTGAAGAAAGGCATTTGAGGAAAAATGGAAGAGGAAAAGTGTAAAGAAAATACTGCAAGAAAAGAAATCCCCAGGCCTCCCCTGTCCCCAGCCTGGGGGGCCCCGAAATTCTGGCTGGGTCTCTTCATCCACAGCAGAGTTAGAGCATTAACACTAACCTGCCTGGCTGGAGACGGCTCCAGGACTTTTGCTACCAGATTTCAGTCTCTGTTGCCCCCGCCATTCTCAGAGTTGAGGAGGGAAACACCGTTCCAGGTCAATGCCCAGCCCAGGTGGGAAGTGAGTCAGCCTGTCTTCAGGGCCCCGAGCCACCTTCTCTTTCCTTCTCCACTGAAATCTGTTTGAGGGGCCATCAGCCCCAGAAGCCTATTCTCCCCTCACATTCTCTACCCCTTGTTCTAAGACCTCCTGGAAGGATCTGGTGCTTCTCGTTTATAACGCAGTATAAAACAGGGGGACAAAACAGTCAGATGTGGTCAGAATGTAGTGTGTTTCTCCTGGTTGCCACCAAATTAGTTGTGGGCTTTCACTTTTCTTTTCTTCTTCTTTCTTTTTTTTTTTTTTTTTAACGTTTATGTATTTATTTTGAGAGAGAGAGAGAAAGGGAGCACATGTGCACACAAGAACAGAAGAGGAGCAGAGAGGGAGGGAGAGAATCCCGAGTGGGTTCGGTATTGCCCAGCCTGACTCAGGGCTCGATCGCACGACCATTAGATCACGACCTGAGCTGCCCCCAAGAGTCGGCTGCGTCACTGACTGAGCCACCCAGGCGTCCCTGCTCTAACTTTTTAAACTTCTTCTTGCAAAGTAGAAACAACAAAAAGAACATGTTCACAGGTTGTTGGGAAGTTGTAGTGAGATCGTGTATTCAGAGACCACCTCAGTTCTTATTGCCGATAAGAGAGGCTTTGCTCTGGCTAAAGGTACTTCTGACTTCTACGATCAGTTGAAAGGATAATTTTGTAGAATTCTGGCCTTCCCAAGCCCTCCGAAGTGGGCAGCGGTCTTCTCCACTTCATGACGTGGCTGGTCTTGTCTGCGAGACTTGAGACCCTGGAATCGCTGATTGTCTTGCTCTCTTGCACTGTCCTGAGATCAACCCTTTTAGCTCAAACAATGAGGCAGCCCTCCTTCTTCTATCAAAATGTGACAACTATTTTCTCCTAGACAGTGAGACAAAGTCTTACTCCCCTGTTATCTGAGTGCAGATGGTAGAAATATTGAGTGAGAACATTGTGCCTGTGGGGGGTGGGGGCTGGTGTGAGGAGGCTGGTCTGTGTGGAAATCCTTGCTCGGCACACACTCTTTGTGTCTTTTTTATAGAGCCGTGCTGTTCTGAGTCAGCACCGATTAACACAGGCATAATTATAGCACTCTGCGGGCAAGCATCAGTATGGCCAACCATCTCGCCCCACAGAGCGAGCGTCTGAGGAACGTCCTCAGCTGTTGCGCCAGGATTACAGCATTTGCATGACTACAAATGAAGCCAGAGCTGGAAAAGGCCACACTTCTTCAGTCAAGAAGAGCTGTCAAAGAGGGCAGCCTGCAATTACATCAAGCATGCTGTCACCAGGGGACTGGTGATGACCTTTACCAGATGGAGATTCTCAGTATAAAACCCCTTGGGTGCAGAGCAGATAAATGCGTGCAGCTTTGCAGCCGGCTGCTTCATCTTTCCTGCTCTGCTTGGCTCGGCATCTCCCCGGCTTACAAAGGTCATTGTGAAGACCTCTCAAGGACTAGACCAGCCAGTCCCATCTGTGATCTTGTGCTTAGGTGTCCCGGGGGGCAACTCAACCCAAACCGCTCACTTTTGCCAGTGCTTTGACCATTGTTGATATTTAACTTTTCACTTTCTTTGAAGAAAAGAATCCCCACACCTCCTGCCGCCGCCATCACCACCCCCAAAATGAGATCGTATCCACCATCTGTTCCCGACAAAGAAACGTCATCTCCAAGTGTTTTGCCTTAGAGGGCACATGGAGTCGTCTTCCAAATGCAGAGGATGGCTCCTCATCTCTGAAGATCAGACGCCCACCCGGGAGAGAGGTGTCTGCTTCCATGACTGTGCTGCTTGATTTCCCAGGGCCCCCTCCTGCCCCATTCCCGACCTGCGCACCTGTGCAAAGCCGACCTCTTAAAGGCTTGCTCCGGTTCACAAAAAGGTTAAGTGACTCCGTACCAGCCTCGACTTTGATCTCCAGCAGATTTGCAAACCCCTCCAAGATTATACTTGTAACATTCAGGAAATGCGAAAGTTACAACCAGGTGCTTCCTAATATGGGTCCCCTGTTCCAGCCACACTGGCCTAGCACCTTCCCAGCATTTGTCTGTGCTGCCTTCATTCCCCACACCCCTTTCCATGCACCAGAACATTCTTTATCTTCACGCACAGCACAGAGCCCACCCCTTGCTGGGGGCAGTCCTAGACGATCCAGGTGGAAATGGTCACTTCCCTTCAGGAAGTGAGAAAAGCAGCCCATCAGAAAAAGAGCATTAGACTGAGAGTCCGAGGGCTGGGCCCACACTCCAGCCTTGCTGGGAACTCACTCCGTTTTTCCAGAATCACTGTACCCAAGGACCACAACCTGGGGGGTGCACAAACAGCGGACATGTGTCGTCTCACAGTCCTGGAGGCTACAACTCTGAAATCAAGGTATCAGAAGGGTTGGTTCCTTGTGAGGGCTGTGAGGGAGAGTCTGGTCCAGGCCTCTCCCCCAGCTTCTGGGGTTTGCTATCAACATCTGGTGTCTCTTGATTAGTAGAAGCATCACCCCAATTCCTGCCTTTGTCCTCACACAGCATTGCCCCTGTGTGCATGTGTCTGTGTCCATGTCCAAATGTTTCCTTTTCACAAGCACACCCACCATGTTGGATCAGGGGCCTGCGTGACTCCAGTCTAACTAATTCCAGCTACAATGACCCTACTTCCAAATAAGGTCACCTTCTGAGGTACTGAGGGCTAGGACTTCAACACAGGAATTTTGGGAAGACACCGTTCAACCCACAACGGGGGCCTTGGGCAAATCCCCATCAGTATCCTCACCTGTGAAATGGAGCTAGGACGGAAGTCACTGCTCACAGGAGTTTTTGGAAGGATCCGTGCCTGGGACGACACGTGTTTGATCTCAACTGTTATCCTGTCCATTTTCTGCTGTCTTATTACGCTTCTTAAAGCTGCATATGAGAGTGGAGAGGACAGGAAAGAGGAGGGCAGAAAAGACACAAACCTCACTGACGGCTCCTCCCTGGGGACCTGGGGACACCAACATGGCTTCCTTCAGTCACCACCTGTCGAGGCGAAGAGACAAGCTAAGCAAAGAGCTCAGTCAGGGAGAGGACGCCAAGGCCCGAGGCCCCAGCCCGGGCGGGCTGTTCACTCAGCGGGTAGGAAGAACAGCAGTCCCCCCAGAGGAGGAGGGATCAGCTCCGGTAAATTCTTGCCCAGAATTTTGTGATAAAAAAAAAGTCTGAAAGAAGCTATTTTAATCTCAGCACACACGTGTAACTTTATCACACTTGTTTTTGTTCCGAATTACATAGGGTTTAGGGAGGGAAGGTTCTCTCACAACCCTTCGGGGCTCGGTGCCTCCAAAGACCTGACTCGGGCTCTCGGAGAGCTTGGCACAAAACCACGCAGTCACATTAGGAGAACAAATGATCCCGGAGAAGAAGAAAGGGGAGAGTGTTTTCTAAACAAATTAATAAATAAGCAAGTAAATAAATAAACGTGGAGGCACAGGGAGCTCTGATGAATTCATGCCTAAAAAGGATCTTCTAAAAGGCAGCGGGAAATATGTTTGGTGAGGACACAAAAGCATGTAAAAACAAACTAAAGCACCGAATAAGATGAGGCTGGAAAATCTCATTTTCGGTTTGTTTTTGAGTTCTTATGAAAGGAAGAGGCAGAGTTCAGGTCAAAGAAGAGGGAGCTAGCGGGCAACAAGTGGGCGGAGTGGCCGGCAATGGCTGAGGGGAGAACCCCCCTCCGCCCGTCTCCCAGCATGCCTTTCTCCTTTCAGCCGAGGAGACTGGTCTGCAGAACCAAAGACTCAGGGTAACTATAATGAAGAGGAAAAAGGAGCCTAAGAAGGAAGAGATGACAAGAACCTCAGATGCTTCTACTAGATGGTTCCCAACTTATGCTTTCTCTCCCTCACCACACTCCATCTCTTCCTTCCCTTCCCATTCTACATCTCAGAAGAATATTCTGGACTCCTTTCTGCCCTTCCTCACCTCCCATGGACTCCTCAACCCATAGTAAGCAGTCTTCTGCTCTTCCGTAAGAGACAACCTAAGGTCAACAGCACTACCTATCTGATGCACCCAACAAGCACATTGTAACCTTCATCCCCCTGGGTCCTCTGTGGCATCCAATGTGCTGATCATTACCTGTTCATGAAACTCTATCCCTTTGATTTTTAAGATACCAAGTTCTCTTGGTTCTTCTCTTATCTCTCAATATTCCTCACTTGCCCCTTAAGTGTTGCTGTTTGTAGGGTCCATTCTTTGCCCATTGGCTTTCCTGGTGATCTCGCCCACTGTCATGGACATGTGGTTGGTCTCCTGCATCCATTACATTTTAGAGTATCAGTTCATCGCGGCATGTCAGTCCTCTTGACAGAGATCAAACTGCCCCAAGCTTAGTCCCATAAGACCAGGTAATTTATGAAAAGAAAGAAAAGAAAACGAAGTTCTTGGCAAAAAACAAAAAAACAAAAAACCCACTTTTAGGGATCTGTCCTAAGGGGTGAAAACACAACAGACGTCGATGGGAAAAGATATTTCCTAGCAGGACTATTTATAATCGGGCAAATCTCCCCAAAACCTAGATGTTAGCCCTGTGAGACCCAGGCCAGACTTCTGAATCTGCACAAATTGAGACAGTAAATTGATGCTGCTTAAACCACTTGGTTTACGGCAATTTATGAGGAAAGAAATAGAACACAAATACAACTTCTTTTTCTTAAGGCTTCCATATTATCACAATTTTATCTCAGCTGCCAGTTAAGGCTTTTCCCTTTGTGGGAAGGTTTTTTTTTGATAAATGTGCTCTGAGCAGATGGAAGTCTCAGGCTTGAGGGAAGCCAGCCTCTCAAAGAGGAGAGAAAGATGTCGTTCCAGGAAGAGGACTTCCAGTTGGATGATTCTGAGGCCTGGCGTGTGGTTTCTGTCCCCGACTCTTTCCTCAGGCTCTGTGCCCGCCCCGCCCCCTGGCTCTCTGGCTGAGGCAGATCCCGGGCAGCAGGAGTGAGGTGAGTGAGAGTAAGTTCGAACACCGTCTACACAGCACCCACCCCCTACCAGTTTTAGAGCACTGGTTTAGAGCTCAACCCGATAGATATCAGTTCAGCAGCTGTGTGCTTGGGGGCCGGGATTGGGGGGTGGGCCTGCCTGGTCTTCAATCCTTCTTCATCTCACTGCGGATTCTGAGTCACTTAAAAGAGACCTTCACTAAGCCAGAGCGCTTTCAGCCTCCCTTGGCGGATGCCCTGAGTCAGGCTCCCCCTTTGCACCACCATCTCACCCTTGAACCCCAGGGCCCTGCTGAGCAGATGGCCAGGAGAGCTGCAGGGCCAGCACCCCCTGTCCACCCACCAGGCCGCCCATCCCACGCTGAACAAGGCCCCCCCCACCCCGTCCCCTCAGTGAACCCCACCGGCGATGCTTGCTTATGCTCGGCAGAAACCAGAGCGTCTTTCCTGGTAGGAATGAGGACAGATTTCCCCCTGGTGACGTGACAGGCTGATTTCTTGCTTGAAAACCTGCCTTTGGTAGCATCTTCTAGACAGAAAACTCTGGGTTTGAAGCAGCAAGTGTTCACAGACACAGGATTCTGGTGTCTTCTCTGATCCTGGGCCAGTCTCTGTGTCAGTATAGGGAAGCCCAGGTCAGGGACCATGCAGGTACTGGGGCGTCTCTCGTGTCCCTCCACTTCTGGATGCTTCTGTGCCAAATGTAGAAAGCGGGCTTTGTTTTGTCTTGTTTCACTCAGCTGGGTGAGGCTGCCCCCCCCCCCCACCCCCATGGGAGTTAACGTAGGAGGGAGACCGGTTCTCCCCTCAGCTCTTCCGCAGCTGGGGAGACACAGGGCTTACCGCGGTGAGTCAGTTGGGAGAATGAGCAGACGGGGTGCCCTCCAGGCCCACAATCATTTCCCGCCGAATCTCACTTAAAGACACTCACTGACCTGGGATGCTTCCGCATTTCCCCTCTGAGAAACGACCTTTGCTATGGGGGTAACGGGCCAAATTCAAGGGCGATTTTTCCTTGAGGGCCTGGGAAGGGACAGACTCCATCTGTCCTCCCCACTGACACACAGAGCGCCCACACTCCCTGCTGCCGCCCCTCCCTGACAGCCACCAGCTGGCTTCCTTGCCGCGGGCACAAACATTACACGTGGTTTTCAGTTGTGCACAATTTATTTCACAACTGCTCAGGACATCCATGATGTCAGCCACAATGGGGTTCCTCACCGTTTCATTAGACGTTTCCAGGGGCACCTCAGTGGCTCAGTCGGTTGAACGTCCGACTTCTGCTTACGTCATGATCCAGTGGTTCGTGAGTTCAAACCCCTGTACTGACAGCGTGGAGCCTGGGGCCTGCTTTGGATTCTGTCTTTCCTTGTCCCTCTGCCCCTCTCCTGCTTGTTCTCTCTCGCTCTCAAAAATAAGCATTAAAAAAATTTTTTTAGAAAGGGGGTTTCTGGTATCCTTCCGATCTGATGGGAGAGGCCTAACTGCAAATTTTATGCATACATTTCAGACACACAGTGTGGGTGTTTGTTCTCTGTTTAGACAAATGTGGGCCCCCAAGTAGCCGTTGGAAAACTGGGAAGGAAAGTGTGTGGAGAGCTAAGCTTCTCCCTGACTGAAGACCAAGAGGGAGCAGAGAGGTAGGCTCTTGGGTGTGAAGCTCACACTTGGTTCTTCCACACTCGCATCTTAAACAGGCATCCAGTATTGAGTGCGGAATTGCCACAAACTGGGTGATCAGCTGGTACCCTGAAGCCAGGCTGTAGTAAATTCTGTGTAAATTCTGAGCGTGGCCACAGGACTTCTGTCAGACACGGCCTCACGAGCAAAGGAGAGCAGATTGCAACATTCGCCGGTAACGTCCACATGAACCTCACAAGGGAATCTTCCTTCCGTGCTCTAGGTGAGGAAACAGAGGCTTGAGACATCAGGAGACTTTCCCCATTACCCAGGTGGGAAGAGATAGATCCTGGACTCAAACCCAGACCTTCTGACTCAAGGCTTTTCCTCTCAGGTTCCATTGGCCAAAAACATCCCCAGACACTACTAAAGGTTCCATGTGGGAAGGGCGGGGGGGGGGGGGAGAGGGCAGAGGGGACAGAATCGTCCCTGGATGACAAGCACCACGCAAGATGAAGAAAAGCATGAACACATCTGAAGCATGATGTGCTATGTGCCAGACGCTTTATTGAGGTGGTCTCGGGTTTGGCCCCCCTGCTCCCCTGTGAGGTGGGTATTATCACACTGTCCAAGGGAGGAAATGGAGGAACAGAGAGGATAGATAATAACTCGTTTGATTCAGAAACAGCACAGCTGGGTTTGGAGGCAGGTCTGTCTGCTTCCGGTGCTCACAGGAGACAGAAATAGCAATTTTAAAAAGACCTGTACAGGCATCTTTGGGTATTCTAGAATTGTTCCTTTTTAAAAAAAATTTTTTTTATTCATTTTTTTAAGTTTCATGCCCAGCGCAACACAGGGCTTGAACCCATGACCCGGAGATTAAGACCTGAGCTGAGATCAAGAGTCGGATGCCTGACCGACTGAGCTGCCCACAAGCCCTCTACAATCGTTCATTTAGTCACCATTCTTACTTCATATCTTTCCTAGTTCACGGAAAGGCTGAAGTCTGAATGGATATTTTAAGCCCTGATTTCTATTTTTCACCCGAGGACTATTAAGTGCAGGATTCATAATTTCACTGTACATTTTCTCCAGTGCCGTGTGAGAAATGCATTAAAAGTTGGATATATTTTCACATGGAATGCCTGCTGGGCTCCCTCTGGTGTCAGTTAAGATTACACTTGACTTTAAAGGAGCTCACATGTGACCACATTTCAAGTTAATGAGGACTACATTCTTCCTAGAAGTCAGCTTCAAAAACCCCACTGGCCCTTATTGACGACATTGTAAAACTGTTTTATTCAGATCTCACAATTATTCTATGGAGGGTCTAGCAAAACAAGTTTTATAGGTTTAGAAAACAAATCTGAATTTGTTGTTTAAATTAGCTTTTTAAAGGACCCAAAGTGACATTTCACAAGATAGGAATGACTGGCGAAGCAAACGTAGGTATAACCGTGTCTATCTGTAAATATGGATGAAGGAAAATGTCCAGTCTTGCCCCGATAAAAAGAAATGCAAATTAAAATAATAACGTGGTAGTGCTTTACCTTACCAATGAAGCGAATCTTTATTTAAATAACACCAAATTCTGTGAGTGCAAAATAAAACAGATATGCTCTCAGGCTTTGCTGATGCCTTTTTCATGCAGCCGTGTGGACGAATAATTGAACATGCAGAGAAAGCCATTAAACACCTTGCATGCTCTTTGGCCCATTCACCCTTATCTAGGAATGTTTAAGCAAATTCTTCAGAAGGAGGAAAAAGCTCTTTGCCTGTCGGTGTTCACTTCAGCACTGATTGTAATGATAAAACCTTGGGAGCAGCCTTGGCAGTCAACAACGGAAGAACAGTGTATTTCAGTAAATCGTGGTAAATTATCCATCCCAGTACGGAGTGCTTAAGGTGGGCTTCAGTTGGAATGTCTGGATTGCAGTGCTGGCTCCGATGCTAGCTCTTAAACAGGTGTAATCTCTTCCTCGGTTGCTGGGAGCCGCACCAGCCTTGCTGGGTGACACGGTCACAGTAAGGAAATGGCAGCCGTTGCACGGCTCCTGCCATGAGAGGCGGACGCTGGCATCTCCTTCTGCTACTACTGCTCATGTGAAAGTAAGCCTGTTGCTGTTGATTAGGCCTCACAATGTTCCAAATCAGACCAATATTCCCCACACAGATACCTCATGGGAAGAAGCATATTCCCACCTCTATAAAGAGGAATTTAAACAAAGCACTGCAGATGTTTTGTTGAAAGGCTCTTCTAATGAGCCTCACAAATTTAAGGCATAGAAAATGAAGGGGGTTAAAGAACACAAGATTTACTATTAACTCTGGCCTGGAGAAAAGGAGCCTAATTTAGGAATAAGAAACAAACAAGAGCCAGTCACAAGTTACTGCGCATACATATGCTAATTTGGTGCCCACTGTGAGGATGGGTAAGAGTAGTTACAACTTAAACTCATATGCAAAGGCCGACCCTTCTAGGGTGCCTGTGGCACTTACACCTTCAATATCAAAGAACAAGGTTGACAAAAGGTTTATTTACTAACCATCAGGAATACATTCTTCCTCTTATGAGCCAAACAGAATGCCTCCCAGCCTTGCTTATGCCTGAATTATAAACAAATGTGTTTGCTATCTGCTTCTCACTGAAAACATCCTGCTATCTTCTTAGTTGTAAGATTTACTACCGGTTCAAACAAATGCACATGTTATCTGCTTTTCACTGAGAATATCCTGTTATCCTATGTGTAAGTTACCTCATTCTAATTAGAGTAGTTCTGCAAAAATGCCTCTGTAAAACCTGTTTCTGCACCCTTTTCAAAGCATCTTATTGCTGAGAATTATTTGTAAAAATTCCACTTTTTGATGTCATGTTAACATTTAAATCTATAAATAAAGGCACAAAACCTGGCAAGATAGAGATGCCAGGCTGGTGACCAAGAAAGAAAGAAACTCTGGACTCTCTCGTCTCCTTTTTTTGCCGATGCTGCCTCTCCTTCAGGGGACCCTGGACCTGTCTGAGCTGGACTCCAGTACTCGGTGCCACGGGTATAACAATAGTGCTTATCTAAAGGATTATTGTGCAAATTAAACAATATCAAGTACATAAACACTTAGAACACTGTGTGCATAGTAAGTGCTCAATAAAGGTCTTTTGATGGACTTACTATGTACCTAGGGAAAATAATTAGAAAAGAAATCTAATGATATGATGTTTTAAAAAATCATATTGAAATAAAAAGTATTCAATATTCATAAAAGCCAGTGGAAAACATCCAGAAATAAAAATAAATTTGTCAAAATGTTGAGGTCATGGGTGCCTTCCCTCCTCGATGTTCTATATTGCTATTATCTTGTGATTAAAGTACTAAATAGTAAGCAGCTGGAATCCAGAACAAAAATGTACTTATATATGCATTCAACCAGCCATTAATTGGTATCTTTGATGTTTCAGGCACTGTGACAAGCTAAACAATTAAGACATGAAAAAGGATTTACAGTTGAGTAGAAGAGACAGGCATAAAAATTAACAACTTCTACTAGAATATACTAAATGCTATAAGTGGGATTCATTCAGGGTTCAATAAGGTCACCAAAGAGGAACATCCAAGTGGCCCTAGGATGGGGGACAAAGAAATCTTCACAAATGATATGTGTGAGAATAATCTTGAAAGATTTATAAGAAGCTAATTAAATGAAGAAGGGAAGGAAGAACCTTCTGGGGAGAGAACACAACTTAGAAAGACAAAAAGTGAATTAAAGCAAAATGGGTCCAAGAAGCCAAAGTAGACTGCTAAATAAGTGCATTACACTCCAGGTCTATGACGGAGATCTGCAAGCAGGTTCACCCGCACTGGCATCTCTACAGAAGCACAGCGAATGATGAACGTGTTTGTTAGTGACTTTAGAGCACAGCACTAGCGAGTCTACTCACCGGGCTGTTACAATGCGCTCTTGACTGTGCCTCGGGGCTGTGGCAGTTTGTCAGAATTTACTTGTTTTTGATGACTTTAATAATTTGGAGGAGTCTATTTATAGGCTGACATAGGTTGTTATTTGCTGATTGTTATCTGATTGGTCGATCCTCTGGTGTCCAATTAGAGGACCTTCCTGGAGTTACCCCATGTACCCTGTCCAATCAGTGTTGGCTGCCCGACCCTTGGTGGAGCACTGGGCCTATAGATACCCCCTTGTCATCCCTAAGTGTCCATTGTTGGTGATATTCGAGCTGCTCCCCAGCCATGCTGAACCTGACTTGAACCGCAGGACCATTTCCAAGAAAGAGTTCAAGAAGGCTGTGACCAAAACTCTACACTGACTTTGCAGCACTCTATGATGTGTAGACGAAGCAGGTGGAAGGGATTTGTGCTGGTCTTCTGGATGAGGGGAAGGCAGCTCTGATTGTCAGGCCTCTTGCCTTAGGGTAGACTCCCCTGGTGGGGGCAGGTGGGCGGGGCTTGGTGTAATGCCTCTGTCCTCCGCTTGGTGGTGCTGGGGTCCATCCGTGCAGGTGAGCCAGAGGTGACACGGTTCTGCCTGCTCTCTAGTCTCTGGAGCAGGAATTTCCTGCCCCCACAGATGGGGGATCAGCCACCCCTCCTGCGTCTCAGGCTTCCGTCTGCTCCCCTGTGTCCGAGCTGTCCGCCTGCCAGGCAGCGCCTCCCTCCAGAGTTTGATCTCAGACACTGCTGTATTTGAAAACCCCACACTTAGAGGCCCTCGGGGATTGGACCTGTGTGGTTCTCTGGGGGAGGTCCTCGCTGAGCGATTGGCCAGGGGCCGCCCTGTCCCAGAAAACGTGCATCTTCGTTCGGATACTGCGGAAAGGGTTAACTCTCTGAGGCCCGCTGGGACTTTTGTCCTTGGAGAGGCCATGTCGCCTCCACCAAATGCTCTCCAAGCAGGGGAACCACGGGCCCCTCAGACCATGCTGCTTGCTCCCCGGGGATCCTCCCCAGACCACCAGGGGCCCTGAGCCCCTGGACTCGAGTGCTGAGCTCCACTGACTGTAAAAGAAAATGGCGGTATTGAAACCCTCTCCTCTCAGTGGGTTTGGGGGAAAGCTCTCTGGTGCCGTCCCCTGCAAGTATTTCCACTCTTTCTTTTCCTCCAGCTACTTTTGGGGAGAGTGCTTTCCTTTCAAGATCCCGATGCGCTGCGCTCTCCCCTGCCCTCCTTTTTCTGACTCAGCTCTGCAAAAACGGCTCGGTCCTGTCCGTGGCACCTCGGCTTTCTTTCCCCCAGATCACCTCTCCACACTGCGAACCTGCCTCTCGCTCTCACTCAAATTATGCAGATTGTAGTGTGAATGCTCACATCAAGTCTAGGTGTCCAAAGTGGTTTGATATTGATCTAGCTGTGCTCTGGGGAGAAACCCGCTCAGGGTCCCCTTACTACTCTGCCGTCTTAAGCCCCCCGATTGGTATGTTCTAAACAGTATCTAATTTTTTCAGGGTATCTGCACAATTTTTTAGCCTTCAAAATTGTAACCTCCCCAATTGCTTGCATTAATCCATCCTTATGTACATTAATTCAAGACATGAATAGCTCTTACATAACCTGATTTTCCCTCATCAATGTATTACGTACTTTGTTCTCATTTTCCAACTTCTTATAGAAGTTTATAGCTTCATAACTGCTTCTACACATAACTTTATGTGTAGATCCAGAGTGTCCAGGAATAGCTTCTTATTTTTAAGAAACCAATGAGAAACTTTTTCTTTTAGGTAGCATAGACCACTCCATATTTTATAATTTGTATTTTGTTTTGTAGGAGAGTCTAAATGTTTGCTTTCCAATTTCTCTTGGTGTTCACAGTACAAACAAATCAACTGACATTATTTTGTCTTTTAGTTAAAATTTTGAAAAGCTTGATCAAAATTTTTTGGCTTCAAATCCTTATCATAGACCTTGTCACATTGGTGCATCTTAGGAGGCTGGTGCTGTCCTCTCTCCGTCACACAGGGCACGCCACGCTTTGTTTTGAGAGCTACGCTATTCTACATTTTAAGAAACGATTCTAATTTTTTTAATGGTTTTTTAGTGTTTATTTTTGAAAGAGTGAAAGCAGGGGAGGGGCAGAGAGAGGAGGTACAGAGGATCCGAAGTGGGCTCTACACAGACAGGCTGACAGCAGTGAGCCTGATGTGGGGCTTGAACTAACAAACCGTGAAATCATGACCTGAGCCAGTCTGATGCTGGCTCAACTGACTGAGCCACCCAGGTGCCTCTAAAATGTTTTTTTTAGATGTTTATTGAGAGAGAGAGAGGGAGAGAGAGCATGCAAGGAGCAGAAAGAGGGGCAAAGGGAATCGCAAGCAGGCTCCAAGCTGTCCGCACAGAGCCGAAGGCCGGGCTTGATCTCACCAACTGGGCAGTCATGACATAGGCTGCAACAAAGAGTCAGACACTTAACTGTGCCACCCAGGTGCCCCTCCAGTACTTTTTACTGAGTGTGTGTGAAGCCACAGATATCAAAATGCCCCTTCTCTAAATTTTAAGATTAACCTGCTAACTTTTGCTCCAACATATTGTCTGCAGATTTCAGGATCCTGAACAATATTAACACGTTCGGGGAAATTTTCTTTAGAAGATACTTTAACAATGCATCCGTGCTGGATGACGTGCTGTGGGAGTGCCCTGGGAACACACCTCCTTTCTGTTCTTATCCAACCACTTAGGTAGAGTCCTTAACTCAAAC
The DNA here is from genome assembly GCA_004023785.1 of Mungos mungo. NCBI lineage: Eukaryota > Metazoa > Chordata > Mammalia > Carnivora > Herpestidae > Mungos > Mungos mungo. The sequence continues at coordinate 145,130 of PISW01001908.1, forward strand.
TGTTAGCACTAAAACTGCCTGTTTACATTAAGGCAGAAACCAAGTGGTGGTTGTGATGCTAAAGTAACTGGATTTAGTCCCTCCTCCCAGGACTCCAGGATGTGATGACTAATCTTATGAGGTCAGCCTCCTGGCAAAGCTTCAAATTTAAAGCTCAAAGAACTCGTTAACAGAACCAAAAGGCATTTCCCCAGTGCCGTAACCGTACTAAGATTCACGGTATATGGATAACGTCTATGGCGGCCTACTCCTGGTGACGTGTAGCTCTGGCCGTTTGCACTTTACGCCCAGCCTCCACTGGTTATTTGAGTGGCTCTAAAAAAAGCCTTTGGTTTTTTCTTCTGAAAACCATTCAGGTCACTCGCTGGGACTCACTACCTAGAAACTACTTGCTCTGGACTTTGTGGTGGTGGCTCTTGGCCGTCAGGCACATGGACGCGCCGACTCCACTGGCGTGGCGAAGGTGCCCTTGAGGAGCAGGCAGTGGGTGTGGCCCACGGGGAACCACAGACGGTGTGGACTCGGCCTAGGCGCAGACTCTGCCGCCCTACTTCCGTGGTCCAGACTTAACGTAACCGATGGAGAAAGAAAACCGGCAGCCAAAGTAGCCGTTACTGGGATCTATTTATAGTGATTTGCTATCTGGTTGGCTAATGGCCATCTACCCAATCAGAAAGCCTTGTCAGAACCACCTCATTTACATTCACGTCTCCAGCCAATATCCAATCAGAGGGTGTCTGCTCTGTACGTCACTCAGCACTGTGCCTATAAATACAAGTCTGGCCAGCCTTGACCGCTCTGGGTGCAGAGCCATCGAAATCTAACGGTAGAGCTGGAACGCTGGAGAGCTGTAGACTCACCATGCCGGAGCTGACTGCGAAGGGCACGACTATCTCCAAGAAAGGATTCAAGAAAGCGGTGACCAAAGTTCAGAAAAAGGAAGGCAAGAAGCGTAGGCGATCCCGGAAAGAGAGCTACTCCATCTACATCTACAAGGTGCTGAAGCAGGTGCACCCCGACACCGGCATCTCGTCCAAGGCCATGAGCATCATGAACTCGTTCGTCACTGACATCTTCGAGCGCATCGCGGGCGAGGCGTCGCGCCTGGCGCATTACAGCAAGCGCTCGACCATCACGTCGCGCGAGATCCAGACGGCCGTGCGCCTGCTGCTGCCCGGCGAGCTGGCCAAGCACGCCGTGTCCGAGGGCACCAAGGCCGTCACCAAGTACACCAGCGCCAAGTGAACTTGGGCAGGAAGCGTCTTCAGAAGGTAACCCAAAGGCTCTTTTCAGAGCCACCAATCTTTTCTAAATTAGAGCTGTGCACTCGCCATACAGGGGACAGTTCCTATATTGATCACAAAAGCTGCAGTTTGTAAAGCAGGAAGGTAGACGCTAAGTCTTTTTGAACAGTACAATTTAGCCATTTTAGGACTAAACGGTGCTCTACCTTTTAATTTTAACGTTTCAGCTCTGAGGGAGGGGCTGACTCAGGCTCCAGGTGCTTGAGCTCTCAGAACGGAACCTCATGGGGGGTTCAAACTCAACGACCACAATATCCTGACCAGAGCTGAAGTCGGATGCTCTCCTGATCTACCAGGGTGACTCAGTGCTGTAACACTTCTGACGGTGACTATGTAAGCAACTACCCCCAAAGTTGACCAGCTTGATTTCTGAATTCTTAGGGTTACCAGTATTTTTCAGGGGAGCACTGACCTTAAAGTAGCAATTTTTCAACGGGAACTCAGACTGCTCAAAATCTTTCCTACCACAGGGGCTCAAAATTCCACAACAGGTGAAACTGTGGAAAGCTTTTGGGACCTTGGCCAAGCTGTGGCTTGGAAAGCATGAGTGCTATTTTGCTTCATTTACTGCCGTGGATGAAAATTGCACTGCAGACAAGTTTAGCTGCCCCCAAGCTGTGTCCGATGTCCTGTGAACGTGATGTCCTCTGATGTTTGTAGGCTGGTACTTGGGGAGCATGTTGGTTTCATGTTGGAACTAACCCGGCTAGGCACCATCAACTGGTAAATGGTAACTTTCACTGAATTGGTCACCAAGATGAAAGTATAACAAACAACAAAATGAAAAGTAATAACCCTCCTAGTGGAATTCAGGTGAAATATAAATGGAGTTCTAGAAGATAGACGGCAGTGGGGCTGCTGGCGTCCTCACTGTCAAGAGACTAGCAGAGGGAAGGCGAACTTGCAGACCTAAATTAGAAAGTGTGTGTGTTCAAAAGGATGACGATGTTCTAGAGAAAGTGACTGGCGAAACACCGTACTACGGGAATTCTCAAAGAGATTCCACAACACTGAAAATACAACAGAATAACATGTTGGAAGCTGATCCGAATTTAGAAAGAGACATGAGTCAGCAAAGCACGGAAAAGACGTGGACTCAACCGAGAAGGCGAACACTGCTGGCCAGATGCCGGCCCTCAAGTGCATCCTGGGCCTCAACACGCTCAGGGTCACCACGCCCGCTGGTGCCAAGAACCAGTCCCAGAGGTTCTGAGACCCGATGGCTGCCCACTGCCCCAGGTGAAAGAGAGTTATTTTCCCAGTTGTCCATCAGTCAATCGCTTCAGCCCAGATAGCATGATGTCAGTTTTGTGTGAATTGATGTTAAGCCAAACCTTCGGGGCGGCTTGTGAATTTGTGATGAGTGACGGGTTCAAGTCTGAATCCCTCGTACCTTGTTAGTAAATAGAGTCTAATTCAGATGTAATTAAGAATCCTGGGAGGAGACCATCCTCCCAACACTTGGGGTATCCTTGTAAGAGAAAGGAGAGAGACATGGCAGACCCCGAGCTGCAGAACAAGGGCCGTGTGAAAGTGCAGGCAGGCAGAGGCTGGAGGGAGACCGCTCCACGCCAGGGACACCTGGCCGCCACCAGCATCCCGGGGAGAGAGCCGGAGCGGGTCCTCCTCAGAGCCTCACACGGGGTCAGCCCTGCGGGCCGTCTGATTCCGGACCCCTGGTGTTCAAAGCAGTGCGAGAATAGATTGTTGTCCTACGCCACCGAGTTTGTGGTACCTTGTCGCAGGTGCCCTGGGGAAGCCGATACAGGACAGAGTCTCCTGATTTGGATTCGCCCTCCAGGAAAGATCATGACCCCGTACAAGTTCTTCAGTCTTCATCTCCAATCACATTAGGGGGCAGATGGCACAAGCAATGGGAGAAATTCTGTTTCATTGACAAAAACGATGATGATGAAGATGTGTGTTTCTGGGGCACCTGGGGGGCTCAGTCGGTTAAGCATCCAACTTCAGCTCAGGTCACGATCTCAGGGTTCATGGGTTTGAGCCCCGCATCACCCTCTGTGCTGACAGCTCAGAGCCTGGAGCCTGCTTCACATTCTGTGTCTCCCTCTCTCCACCCCTCCCCAGCTTGTGCTCTGTCTCTCAAAGAGAAATAAACATTAAAAAAAAATTAAATAACTGTAAAAAAGATGTCTCTGGCAGACACATGTGCAGGAACAGAATAGGGCATCCTGGTAACCGTGGCATTCTGCCTCCAGAGAATCGGCATCCTTGAGGAAGAAATCTGTCTAACAGCTAAAGAAGATTCAGTCACCTGATCCTAAGTGGAATATTAGTGGCATTTTGTATTATTATTTTTATGTCATATGTCCCCAGTCTACTTTATGCATAAGCTGTTTGTTGGAATCCTGAAACAGGGAATCTTAATTTGCTGTACTATGGATTTCGTATAGTTGATCCTATGTACATCTTCTCAGAAGAAATATCGAAGTACGTATTTATTTAATAATAAAACAGTGCCAGATTGAAATAGTTTCCAAATTATTTTTAATATGGTTGATATAGTAATATTTGTGCCTCTTCATTCACACTTCAAAGAGGAAAATAACAATGACAACATTTTGAGGTTCTCCTGAGCATAAACAATGTTTCAGGAAACCTGTCCCCATGGTCGCGTGCTGGGGATACAGCTGTGATTTCCGTGGCGAGAAAGCCACCAGTGCGGCCACTCTGACGGGTCTGTTTGCTGCTCAGTAGTCAGAATTGAAAGCAATGTTAAATGCCAGTTAATGGTCAGTGAGAACAGAAAGCTTTCTCCTCTAAGACTACTCCGTCAGTTGAGTGGAGAGTGGATTTTAGGGAGAGAAGACTAAGAACACTGAGATAGAACGGGACAGTCATCCATGTGTGTGATAGATGACGGGGTCTGGACAACAAAGGTGACAGCGGAGACGGTGGAAAGTTGTCACATAACAAAAATATGCAGGAAATAAAATCAATGTATCTTGCACATAGCCTGACCAACAAGGAAACATCGCACATTTCTGGCTTGAACAACGCCGTGAGTGGGGTGGCCCCGTGGGGACGGCGAACCATGCAGACTGAAGACACTGTGGGGGGACATTGCGAATCCCGGGGGGGGGGGGGGGGGGGAGGGATTTTGAGGTGGCCGTGCGATGTCAGAATGGTGATGCGGAGTGATAAGCAGCTGAAGTCACCGTTCCAATCCCTGGAGCGCTGGGGACCGCAGACACAGATTCGTGCGTCTGCCACGGGTGTTCAGAGCGAGGCGCATGGTGTGGGCTGCCTGGAGAGACCGTGTGGTGGTGTCCACCCCAGCCATGTGCGTCCGCTGGCCACAGGTGGTACTGAGCGCTTGAAAGGTTGCAGGTCGGAGCTAAGACACGCTGTGAGTGCAAAACACACACTGGATTTCAAAAACCTAATTTTCAAAAAATGTAAATTATAATTTTTATCTTTATGACATGATGAAATTATATTTTTGTGAAATAGAAGGGGCAGGTGAGTGAGAGTCAGAGAGAGAGAGAGAGAGAGAAGCAGGGCTCACCCGAATTGGGGCTTGAGCTCACCTGATCCAGGATTCAAACGCATAAACCATGAGGTCATAACCTGAGCCAAAGTCAGATGCTTAACCGAGTCACCCAGGTGTCCTGAAATTATATTTTTGATAGATTAAACAAATTATATGAATAAAATTAATTTCATCTTTTTTTCTGTTTTAAATGTGGTTACTGGCAAGTTTAAAGCGACATATTTGTGGCTCGCATTGTATTTCTATTGGACATGTTTGAAACTTAAAACATAGGCTCTGCTAGGGCGCCTGGGTGGCTCAGTCGGTTAAGCGCCGGCTTTGGCTCAGGTCATGATCTCACATTCGTGGGTTCAAGCCCCACGTCGGGCTCTGTGCTGACAGCTAGCTCAGAGCCTGGAGCCTGCTTCCAATTCTGTGTCTCCCTCTCTCCCTCTGCCCCTCCCCACTCATGCTCTGTCTCTCTCTGTCTCAAAAAAAAAAACAAAAAAAACCCCAAAACCAAAAAACATAGGCTCTGCTAAAGACACTGGTAAGAGAAGGAAAAGACAGACCACAGGTGAAAATATTTGAAAATCATGTATCTGATAAAGGACTTGTAACCACAACACATTTTAAAAAACGCTTGAAACTCAACAGTAAGAAAGTAAACCCAGTTAGAGAACAAGACGTTGCACCAAAAAGATATATGGATGTCAGACACACACATTGGAAGATCCTCGGCATAACTGTTGTTAGAGAAATATGAATTAAATGAGATATTACACACCGATTAGAATGGCGAAGATCCAATGCGTGGCGTGACCACATGCTGAGGAGGCCGTGCAGCAAGGACTCTCGTGCGCTGCTTGTGAGAAGGCTTAAAGCCACAGTCACTTCGGAGGGCAGGCCAGAAGCTCCTTATGCCGCTAAACAGCCAACCCAGCAACTGTGCTCCTGGTAATACTTTGCGGCTTGAAGATTTAGGTCAACACAAAACCTGCACGCAAGTATTTATATTTACGTTTATTTTTTAACATTGATTTCTCAGAGAGACAGACGGAGGGGGGTGGTGCCCAGAGAGAGGGAGATGAAGGATCTGAAGCAGGCTCCGTAGGCTCCGTGCTTAAGTGCAGAAGCCCGATTTGAGGCTCGGACTCACGGACCATGAGGTCATTGCCAGAGTCAAAGTCAGACCCTTAACTGAGCCACCCAGGGCTCCCCAAACCTGCACACAAATATTTAAACAACTTTACTTACAATGGCTAAAAAGTAGATGCGACCAATCTCTTGAAACAGGTAACTGCAGAGACAAACTGGTATGTGAAACAGGGCAGTTAGTGATAAAAAGTGATATTCATCCACATTGCAAAAATGGATGAATCTTAAATACATGCTAAAAAGGGAAAGAACTAGCATGAAAAATACCTTTCAACTTGAGTTGATAAGAATTTGGGAGCTATGCAGATTCCTGCTGTTTCATAAGATACACCCAAGGCAGCCTGGACCCCTGACCGGAGACGCCGTCCCTTTCGTGCAGTGTGGCATGGATGTCCCATCTCCGAGCTCCCTGAAGGCCCCCATCTCCTGTAGTGGCTATGTACAGAAGCATGTGACACTTCTCTCCCGTGACTTTTACTATATTTAATCCAGTGGTGCTAAAGTTTGGGTTTTTCCTCTGTGAAAATGCATATTAAATTTTTTTAAAAGGGAATAAAAATAAAAATGAACAAATTGGGATTCCAGATAGACACAGATCTCTAAGTATATAATTTGATTCCTCTTTATGTCCTTTTCCATCGCCTTTATTACTGACTGAGAGTGGGGGAGGGGCAACAAATGACTCTCAAGGAGGTTCCTCAGGGCTCGTAAAATGTGAGATCATGACCAAAGCTAAAACAAAGAGTCAGACTGTTTAACAGATGGAATCACCCAGGTGCCCCATCACTGATCTTTTTTAAATGCTTGTGGGTTCTCTAGGAAGTGTCCAGATGATTATAACTGAGGAGATCTTGTACCCAAAGTCCTGTAATTTGAATACTGGGCATTCTATTTTGATAAATACCATTATGACCCAACTTGAAACAGCTTGGTATTGGAGTCCAGTGATAATACAAATGCCAATTTAATGATCCGATCACAAAAGGTAAGTGATCCTATTGTAACTTGTTACACAAAAAGGGAGTCCATTCAAGTTATTTGCCAGCCGATTGTGGTTAGCCTGAGTTATTGTGAATTAGGTGTCTCAAGACCCCCACACTCTCACCAATGTGTTCAAATAGCCCAGTGTAGGGACTGCAATGAATGTTCAAATGAAAAGCAGGTCAAGAAACCCTGGGCTTTGGACCTCAAATAAGCTAATGGGCAGCTAGCCAGATTCATAGGAATTTTCACACACCAATGTAAACCAGCTGTAACCTAATGCAAGAATACAAGACGCACTAAGTTTTCCAGTTCGACTCCTTTCCTGGGAATCGGAGGTGCTTAAGACTCCTAGAGAAAAGCCATATGCCCCCATGGCCCTCACTGCTCAGGGGAAGGCCTCTCCAAGATCACAGGATTACTGGAGCTTTTCTGTTCAAAGGACTCCCTCCTCTGAACTGATTCACCTAGACCTCAAGTCTCCCTATTAAGTGCAAATACATGAACCACCCAGTTATAAGCAGGAAAAAAAAAAAAAAAGTCCAGGCAACAAATTAGTATCAAGTTATTTGAGCATTTTTTTTTTCAAACGTATTGACTGCTAGGAGCATAAATAAAATTTGCTTGTAAAACCAGCACTTTCTCTAGATGGAAGACATACTCAACATACATGAACTATGAGCTTACAGTCCCTTAAGAATTGTGGGCGGCCCTTAAAAGAGCCTTTGAATTGTAAAGCTGGTCTGGTGACAAGAGTTCTACTTGGAGCTGGTGTACTTGGTGACGGCCTTGGTGCCCTCGGACACGGCGTGCTTGGCCAGCTCGCCGGGCAGCAGCAGGCGCACAGCCGTCTGGATCTCCCTCGACGTGATGGTCCAGTGCTTGTTGTAATGCGCCAGGCGCGACGCCTCGCCCGCGATGCGCTCGAAGATGTCAGCAGCGAAGGAATTCATGACGCTCATGGCCTTGGACGAGATGCCGGTGTCGGGATGCACCTGCTTCAACACCTTGTAGATGTAAATGGAGTAGCTCTCTTTGCGGCATTTCTTGCGCTTCTTGCCGTCCTTCTGCGCCTTGGTCGCAGCTTTCTTGAAACCTTTCTTGGAAACGGTCGCGCCCTTCAAAATCAGCTCTGGCATGGCTGTCGACCACTTCGAATACTCTCGGCAACGGACACTTGGGCGAGGCAAAGGGGGTATTTATAGGCACAGACCTCCATGACGTGTCGGGCAGCCAACATCTGATTGGACAATGGCACATGAGGTGATTCCAGGAAAGTCCTCTGATTGGACGCCGGACAATCGGCCAATCAGATAGCAAATTACAACCTCTGTCTGTCTATAAATAGGCCTGGTCCGTCTCCCAACGGAAACTTATTCCACTGGAACCTAGCTGTGCTTTGGTCATGTCCGGGCGCGGGAAGCAGGGCGGCAAGGCTCGCGCCAAGGCCCGGTCTCGTTCGTCTAGAGCCGGGCTGCAGTTCCCGGTGGGCCGCGTCCACCGCCTGCTCCGCAAGGGCAACTACTCGGAGCGGATCGGGGCCGGAGCGCCCGTGTACT
>PISW01001908.1:153724-309692 GCA_004023785.1 Mungos mungo
GACGGCCGAGATCCTGGAGCTGGCGGGCAACGCGGCCCGCGACAACAAGAAGACGCGCATCATCCCGCGCCACCTGCAGCTGGCCATCCGCAACGACGAGGAGCTCAACAAGCTGCTGGGCCGCGTCACCATCGCGCAGGGCGGCGTGCTGCCCAACATCCAGGCCGTGCTGCTGCCCAAGAAGACCGAGAGCCACCACCACAAAGTCCAGAGCAAGTAGTGTCTCACACGCAGTAACACCTAGCGAGTGACCTCAACTTCCGGACAGGAGTGGGGAAACCCCAGAACTGACCCAAAGGCTCTTTTCAGAGCCACTCAAAGTTTCAGAGAAAGAGCTGTGACCTGCAAAGAAATAAGCAGTGGCTGATTCAGCAACAAATAGGGATCTAATTAACCACAACTCTTTTTTCACCCAGGATTCCTGAAAATTCTCTAATAACGGTGACCTTATGGAGCGGTACAGTTTACAGTGAAGCTCCCGATGGCCCTGGAGTCCACAGAGCTGCCACCTAGTGGGCTCCCGGGGGCAGAAGTGCCATTTTCTACGGGTGGGTGTGGGGGACAGAGGGAGCAAACTTCGACAAGAGTTGTTGTGACAACCCAAATCCCATGAAAAAGAATGAAGATGTGGAATCTTATTGTAGGGTTAGTATTTTAACAAGTATAGAGCTAAACCACATGATAGAAGAGATTCATAAACTCTGGAGAGTGTGCCTACAGGAGGTCAGCCAAGGAGCTGGCAAATCAACACACATTTATAGGCATATTAAAGGCTCCCAACAAGGGATTTCCTTCCAAGAATTCTAGGATTCTTCCATATCCTGAAACCTGTAACCGTGACTAAATTTGCCAAAAGATAAAAGGCACAAACATTTCACACCTATTTGTGAAAAACAGTAAAAATGGATAGGAGGTATATTTTAGTGTGTTGGTTATATCTCAAAAATGCCTAATACCATTTTGGTGAATGTTGGCTGTCTTTCATTTATGAAGTCAGAAAGCCATAGAAAGTGCTTAGTCAAAGAAATGTAAATTGGACTCCGGAAAAATAGGGAGTGGGAGGATTAAAGACAAATGATACTGGGAAGAAACTAGCGCAAAGAAGGCTCAATGCTGAAGCCCAGAAGGAGAAGTATATCTGATTACCATTGAAGGGGGTGAGTGAGGAGCACAGGGGTGAATGAGCAATCCTGCCGGAAGCTTGTCTGTTAGGAAACCATCCAAACAAGGGGAACTGACTCAGGGCTATGAGTAACAGGTTACACAAGCATGTAATCTGGGAATGACAGCACTGATAGATTTCAAATGTGCAAATTTATGTTCAATTCTTTTTACTACAACACACATTAAAGAATACATTTTGGGGACGCCTGGGTGGCTCAGTTAAGTCAACCAATAATATAGGACCATCATACAACAATGACCCCCAAATAACACAATGCCAAAAATAAGAAAATTGCATTCCCTGGAAAATAACAATATTGTTAGATCACTGACAGTTTCCCTTTAAAATCTGGCAGCAAAAGTTGGGAATCCCCAAATGAATTTCCTCTCCCTTTATCACAGAGAAATTAAACATATTAAATATATCATTCCTAACATCTTTCTTCTAATTCTCCCGAATCCCAGCCGTTCAGGCTCTGCTTGGAGTCTAGGTTGGCATTTGGGTTCATTCTGGGCAATCTAGGATCTCCCATCATCTTATGGGCCCAAGAAGGGCCTAAATTCAATAACAAGTGTCCTTGTAAGAGACCAAAGAGAAGACACAGAGAAGAGAAGATGATGTGAAACATGAAGGCAGGGATGAAAGGGATATGGTTACAAACCAAGAAACACTAACAAAGATTCCCAGAAGCCTCCAGAAACCAGGAGGGAAGCACGGGACAGGTTCTTTCTCTGAGCACCCTGAAGGAACCGGTTCTGCCAACACTTGAGTTTGTCTTCTTCCTGCCAGAACTAAACAAGAATAAATTTCCGTTTTTTACCCACCTCGTTTGTGATCGTTTGCTATGGCAGCCACAAGAGACTAATACCTTCTTGGAAGATGAAGAAAAGACAAGCTATTGACTCAAAGAAAATAGCTGCAAAATGCATGACCAGACGCTCGCAGCTAGAAAATATAAAGAACTTCCGAAACGACACTAAAGATGACCGAACCATCCAAATAGAAGATGCATGAGAACCGCAAAGGACTTTACACTGAAAGGGGGATACAGGTGGTAAATAAACATATGAACGAGTGCTTGGCAGTCTCATGTGTCATTAGGGAATTTCAAATTAAAACCATAATGAGATACCACTGCACACCTACCGGAATGGCCGAAATCCAATCAATTCGGGCTACGGGCTGGAGCAACGGCAATGACCGTTCATCGCTGGTCGTGCTGAAGAACAGCACGGCCACTTTGAAAGACACGGTTGTCTACAAAAGTAAACATTAGCTTTCTGTTTGATCCAGCAGTTGTCACGACATCTCCCAAATGTCTATGGCAGTTTTATTCACAATTCAATTCAATAGGTGACTAGAGAATTACATCCACATAAGGAAGTATTTTTCAGTGAAAAGAAAAAAGAAATGAGCTATCAAGCCATGGAGAGGCAGTAGGAACCTTAAAAGCATATTATTGCTGAGTGAGAGAAGCCAATCTGAAAAGACAACAGACTGCAGGAATCTAATAATATCCTGGAAAAAGCAAGACTATAAAAACAGTAAGAAGAGCTGTGGTTGTCAGGCATTGGTGGTGGGAGGGGGCAGGGGTGAGTAGATGCAGCACGGGGATTTTTGGGACCAGGAAACCATTCTGTGTAATACTGTAGGGCGGATACGTGACATTATGGGTTTGTCAAAGCCCGCAGAACTAGCTGCACGGCACAGCGTGAGCCCTAATGTAAAATATGGATGTTCGTTAGTAATAATATATCAACTAATGTAGAGGCAAAGGAGGTATGTGAGATGTGTGTACTTCTTGCCCAATCTTTCTGTCGATCTGAAACTGCTTTTAAAAATAAAGTCTATTTGGGGGGCTCCTGGGGGGCTCAGTTGGTTAAGCATCTGGCTTCGGCTCAGGTCATGATCTCACAGTTCGTGGGTTCCAGCCCTGTGTCAGGCTCTGTGGTGACAGCTAGCTCAGAGCCTTTAGCCTACTTCAGATTCTGTATCTCTTTTTCTCTCTGACCCTCCCCTGCTCGCACTGTCTCTATCTCTCAAAAATAAAAAAAAAATAGTCTATTTTTAAAAAACCAATTGCAAAATATTATAGCCTCATATAAACATTCTTGAAATGACATAAAGAAACAAAGACTATATTAGTGGCCCAAGAGTTGAGATGGAGTGTGGGTGGCAGAGACGTGTCTGTGCTATAAAAAGGAAACATGAGGGCTCCCTGCTGTGATGGAAGTGTTTGATTATATCAATGTCAACATCATGGTTGTGACACTGTATGAACTTTGCAAGATGTACTTTTTGGTACTGAGTAAACTATATGTGGTATCTGTAATATTTTTTATAATTGCATGTGAATCTACAGTTATCTCAAATAATGTTTAATTTAAAAAATGTGTAGGATACAATTAAAAGAAAGAGAGAAAACTAGCAATAAGTGTTTATATCAGAAAAGGAGAAAGTTCAGGGTGCCTAGATGGCTCAGTTGGCTTAGCTGGTTTCTTTTTTAAATGTTAAAATTTTTTTAAAAATCAATGCAATTGAGAAGCTCTATCAAGAGTGATGATAAAAGAGAGAAGGGCGCCTGGGTGGCTCAGTCGGTTAAGCATCCAACTCTGGCTCAGGTCATGATCTCATGGTTCGTGGGTTTGAGCCCACATCAGGGTCTGGGCTGACAGCTCAGAGCCTGGAGCCTGCTTCGGATTCTGTGTCTCCCTCTCTCTCTGCCCCTCCTCCACTCATGTTCTATTTCTCTCTGTCTCAATAATAAATAAACATTAAAAAATTTTTAAAATAAAAATAAAGTAGGCTCCATTGGGGTGCCTGGGTGGCTCAGTCATTTAAATAGCCGACTCTTGATTTCAGCTCAAGTCATGATCTCAAGGTTCGTGAGATTGAGCCCCACGTGGAGTTCTGCACTGACAGTACAGAGCCTGCTTGGTATTCTGTCTCTCTCTCTCTTTCTGCCCCTCCTCGACTTGCTCTCTCTCTCTCAAAATAAATAAATTAACTAAAAAATAAATAAATAAAGTAAGCTTCACGTCCAGCACAGAGTCCAACATGGGGCTTGAACTCACCACCCTGGGACCAAGACCTGAGCTGTGATCAAGACTCTGGTGCTCAACCAACTGAGCCCCCCAGGTGCCCCAAGAATACATGACTTCTGATGACTTCTGAATACAGTTCTCTGATGATACATCCTTAGTCAGATGCCTTCTATTTCTGCCAGAAACTTAAACCAACCAACAAACCCAGGTTTTATAAACCAATAGAAAAATACAGTAACTTCTATAAGGTAGCATTACTCTGATCAAAGCTAGACAAAAGCAGCATAGAAAACTTGAAACCAAGCTCAAATACTAGAGTAATGCAGAAGCCCTCAACAGAATAATCTAAAAATCAACCAGGTGGGTGATTGAGGAAAAATACACTAGGAAGTACAGGGCGCAGCCTCGGAACGGACTTAAAATGTCATCCACGCACTCATCCAACAAGGGTTACTGAGCATGCCCATGTGTTAAGTACTGTGCCTGGTCCTGGCAACTTAGTGGCAAACCAGGCAATCTTTAAAGGAGCTTGTGGATAGGGAAATGAACAAATAAAGAACTGGATAATTTCAGGTAATCATTAGGGCTTAAAAAAAAAGCATTTGCTGTAGCTGACGTGCGTACAAAAATCTATGAGAGCTACTAGGTTGAATTCTCCAAGGACAAGGCTATCTGAGCCAGGCCTGGGTGAGGCCGTCACTAAATGCCACGCAGAGAACAGGCCCAGATCCAGTGAGGGAGACAGAAGAGCACCATCAAAGGCACTGAAGTGTCACCTTTGCGGCCTAATCCCTACAAGTTGTCACCACCGAGTCAGGGTTGTGCTGGAGCTGACTCTGGAGGGTGCAAACCTACTCACGCGGCCCAATCATGACCTTTTTGGTGATTCTGCAGGTGAGCTGTCCGACAGCACCATCGTGAAAACATTAAATTACATAAAATTGCCATTGAAGGAATTAAATTTACAACAGGTGAAAATACTCATCACTTCCCAACCATTTGCCAACATTTACTCTAATCTATGCTCCTGAGGCTATTTTCACCAATTCCATCTGAATGACAGAGCGCCATTTAACAGCACGCTCCTGGGCCCGTCTTCCCAACTCGCTAGAAGTCCGCCTGGTAGGGTTTTTACACCATGGAAATCAACGAGTGCTGTGAATCAGGACTTTACTAATAGTTTTGTTGACTATCCAGATTTAAGATTTTGTTGATTATCTAGAACATCGTGGAGAAAATGTGGGTTAAACTTAAAAGGGAGACGTATCCATAGCCATTGTATCAGCAAATAATCCACAAACTTTGACAAATATTCTTCCAGTATCTGATTGGGCAAGGGGGGTGCTCACGTCATTGGCATCTGAACAGTATTCCGACACATTTTTCTGAATTGATGAAGTTTTAACACGAGATGCGTCATGTCTTACCAAGGAACTGTGTGACTCAGAGCCACTATAAACAAGGAAGACATCATTAGTCACAGGCCATGTTTTGGAAACTTAGTTTTGAAAACACTTTGGTTTCTGATGATCTTTAAGCGGCAGGTCTGCAGCTGGAGACCTGGAGGACCGCCTCCTGGGCTCCTCCCATGAACACAAGGATGATTCAATACGGTACATCCATGAAGGCGACTCACCAAATTAGCCAACACTGTGACAGTGTCGTATTCATGACAATGGTTACTAAAAATACATTTGAAAATGCTCGCTAGCTATAGGTGCTATAAAGTTAAAAACCCTTAGTAGACTGAGGATAATGGGGTACATTCTAAAACTTGTTGAATGGACAGAAAAAAAAGCCCAGCAACATATGTTCAATAGAGGAATGATAGTTTTATTGTCATGAGTGTGAAAACCCTGCAAGAAACAGTCCTTGTCACCACCATGTGTCTCGTTGTGGAACGTGAGACAAAACTGCTGGCAATAGTCATCCTCTCCCATGACTTAACGGCATACGTAGTAAGGTGGCCAGCGTCCAGCCCTCTGCAAGTGGCTAAGAGGTGTGCCGAAATCACAGGCACTGGAGTGTGATTACATTTGACCACACTTGGTCCTAAGGCTAACATGAATGCAAAAATCCCATTTACATAAGATATGCCACATAACCGATATTTTTCCTTACACAGATTTCATCTTTTGTTCTTCCCAAGAGAATCCATTGTATTAAAAATTTGAAATCGGCTTTACTTAAATAAACTTACCTGACAGTCGTTTCTCCAACATAATCGCATTCGCGAGGGGAGTGGCGAGGGAGCAGACTAGCAGAGGCAGGACTGACGTGTAAGATGGGCCGGTGCAAAGGCTTCCCAGCTCTTTTTCTAGAGCTAAACTTTGGTTAAGAGAGAACAGAACAAAACAAATTGAACTACTTCCATATGGGGTGCCTGGGTGGCTCAGTCAGTTAAGCGTCGGCTTCGGCTCAGGTCATGATCTCATGGTTTGTGAGTTTGAGCCCCGCGTCGGGCTCTGTGCTGACAGCTCAGAGCCTGGAGCCTGCTTTGGATTCTGTGTCTCCCTCTCTCTCTGGCCCCTCCCTACTCATGCTCTGTTTCTCTATGTCTCAATAATAAATAAACATAAAAACAACTTGAACTACTTATATATTCTTCTCTGTGTTCTAATTTTCTTGAAAATTGTTACATTTTCATGACATTTGAGTATAATGTCCTTTACTACAGATGTTTCGTAGGTGTTTAAAATACACACACACACTGGATCTCCAACCTTGTGTATGGGTTAATTTCCCCTCAGTTTTCTTACTGTAAGCTTTATGTTTTGGATCCTATTATGAAACATGTAAAGATTGCTGACAGCCTGCTCCCCTTTGCAGAGTGTATACAATGTCCCAAAGTATTGGTCTTTTACCATCTTTGCCTTAATTCTAAGCTGGCCTCGTAGCAATTTTGTTACACTCACAATTTTATAGAAGGTACTTGATGTGCTTTTTTGGTACTTTAGCTTTTCTTGGCCACTTTGGTTGAAGTCGGGGTTTCCCCACACCGGAGCTGCTAACATTTGAGACGGTGTAATGTTTGCTTTTGGTGGCTGTGCTGTGTGATGTCGAATATTTAGGAGCATTCGTGGGCTCTGCCCAGGGGACCCCAGGATTTCCCCCTCCCCTTCAGTCATGAAACTCAAAGGTGTCCCCAGACACTGGCAGATGTCCCTTGGGGGAGGGGAGAAGAGAACGCAAAATCAGCCTTTAACTCCTCATCCTTTGAAAATGACCATTTTAGGGATATCACATGTATTCAGCATCTAATTGGGATTTGCCACCTTTAAAGAAACTCAGTCATTTGTTTCTTTTAATAAACTTGTCTCATCATCAAAAGAAAAAAAAAAAAAAGGACTAACCTTTGGGGAAACTCCACACTGTTTTTGCACCAGTCTGCATTCCCAATGAGAGTGCAAGAACACTTAAATTAAAAATAACACTGTCCTCCCATCCAGCAATTGAACTGCTAGGTTCAACCCAAAGAATACAAAATATGAATTCAAAGGGATACATCTAGGTGGTGTTTGTAGAAGCATTACCTACAACAGCCACATTATGGAAACGGCCCAAGGGTCCATTGATTGATGAATGGATAAAGGAGATGTGGTACCTGGGGCAGTTAAGCGACTGACTTCAGCTCAGGTCATGATCTCATGGTTCATGAGTTTGATCCCCAAGTCGGGTTCTGCATTGAGGTACGGAGCCTGCTTGGGATTCTCTCTTTATCCCCTTTTCCCCCTCCCCAACTCATGCTTTCTATCTCTCTCAAAATAAAATAAAATTAAAAAAAGAATATGTGGTGTATACATATATACACACACACACACAATGGAATATTACTCATCCATAAAAAAAGAATGAAATCTTGTCATTCACAATAACATGGATGGAGCTAGAGAACAGCAAACACCATATGATTTCACTCAGATGCGAAATTTCAGAAATAAAACAATTGAGCATACGGGGAAAAAGAGAGAGGCAAACCAGGAAACAGACCCTACCTACAGAGAACACACTGACGGCCACCGGAGGGGAGGGGGGTGGGACCCGGGGGAACAGGCGATGGGGAGGGAGGAGGCACTAGCGATGGGCACTGCATGCTGTACGCAGGTGTTGAATCACTAAACGGCACACCTGAAACCAATATTACATGTATATTAACTAACTAGAATGTAAATGAAAACTTAAAAAAAAAGAACTAACATTTGGT
Source organism: Mungos mungo (assembly GCA_004023785.1). Taxonomy (NCBI): domain Eukaryota; kingdom Metazoa; phylum Chordata; class Mammalia; order Carnivora; family Herpestidae; genus Mungos; species Mungos mungo. The sequence continues at coordinate 162,138 of PISW01001908.1, forward strand.
AGAAAGATATTCATAAATGTTGGGGTTGTTTTACTTTAACAAATTGTTTCTGAAAATATTTGCTCATCTTTTTCACATCGATGCTACAGTTCCTCAGAATAACTTTCTTCTCTTCGCAAGTCATTTTATCTCTTAAGTCGCACACAAATACATCATTTCCTCCATTGCCTTCCAATATAAGGTCCTGAAGCCCATTGCTCAAGAAGCAGGACTATATTTTCAATACAAATCACTTTAATATTGACTTGATGGTAATTAGTCTATTTTTTACAGAAAGCAAATTGGATATACATGTATAATGTACAAAATTTACATGGAAATTCCGAATAGCAGTAGACCACAAAAATTATTTTTAGCCCAAAAATGTCATGATCAAGTATTCCTTTCCTAACCCTCTCATTCACTCTTTGTTATTTTATTAACTATTATTGAAGTTCAAAAACATAAGTTTAAAAAACCATACATCTTAACATAGATTTTGCTTTCAAACTAAACAATATTTGTGCTATAAAAGAAAATCCCAAGACCCAAAACAGTGTTAAATTCAAAATTTGCTCAAAGGACCTATGTGCCTACTTATTACTTATTTTACCTGAAAAAGTGCTTAGTAAAACAAGACTAACAGTATTCTTAACATGGGCCAAGTATATCTCAACCTAAAGTCCAATATCATGTTTGATGATGAAATATCGTGCTGTTTCCAGGAGTGTGTGTGTGTGTGTGTGTGTGTGTGTGGTGTGTGTTGGCTATGGGTTTTTTCCTCCTCCCCAGAAAGGCAGAAAAATTCTAGAAAATATGGAGAGAAAATGGAATCACAGATAAATCACACAAAAATACGCTTCCTTTTTATTTAGGTAGAAAACATACTAGTATGGCCAAACCTCGTGAAAAGCATGCTCCAAAGTGATCAGTATTGAGCCTTCATTAAAGATGAGATGTCACCTCTGGGAGAGCATTAAATAATGAGCACGTAAGGCCAAACTATGATCCAAATGGCTCCATATTCAGTAATAGGAACAAAGCCAAGTCTACGGTTCTATCAGTCCATCAATCAGGAGAGAGACACCACACAGTGAAGTGAGTGAGGAAAGTTTAGTAGGAAGAATCATTAACTCAGAGGACAGGAGAAAGGAGGAGGTGGCTGGAGGGAAGTAAGAAAACTCTGAGTAACAGAGGGAGACCCAGCCCTTACTGGGGCGGGCAGGCATGGAGCTCACCTTGTGGCAGAGAAGTTTCTGGAAATCCCAGCTGGCTCTGGGGTGTGAGGAGAAGCTCCCCTCTGGGAAGGGTCTGCCATGGGGCACAGCTACAGCACTGCTTGAGGGAGGGTGCTGCTGACGGCTGTGCCCTGAGGGGAGCCAAGTTCAGATGATGGGCTGCAGAGGTGGGGGTGGAGGAGGGGCACACCCACATCCAGCAAGCAAATGCTTTTCTTCCATAACGTCTCTCTAAGGCCATCTGAGGACACGTCAGTGCCAGCTGACAAAGGTCTAACATTCAATAAGGGCCAAGTCCATTTCCCTGGAGCAGGCCAAAGGGTAAATTTCTGCTAAAAGCAATAAAAACAATCACTGACACAACGATCAAACACAGAGCACAGCTGGCCCCTCTGAGGACAAATGTGGAGAAGCTCCAGAGCCTTCTGGACATTGCTTCCAAGGTCCCTCTCTCCAAGTCTTGCCCAGACGGACCTGAGAAGGTGACTCGCAGGCAGCTGTGCCCCAAGGCCACTGTTACTGTCCTGTCCATGCTCCTAAAGCTGCTCGGACCCCAACATTAATTCAGGCAGGTTTACGTCCAAGGTCATTCTACAGAGAAGCAGCAGAAGCAAACGCTAACACACATCCCACCTGAAACTCCGTCCGAAATCACCACCCTCACGCGGTCCGTCAGGTGCACCAGCCAGATCGGAAGGTACGGCGCCGGCAGTCAGAGGGCCTCGAAGTTGTCTCTTTCCAATTATGTCCATCACTCGTTGACGATGCCCATAACTCTCAGTTATTGATTACTGACAAAAACTACGGCCCCCACTACGGACTCTCTTCTCCTTATTGCTGTCACACTAAGCCAGGACCCTCACGATAAGCCACAGGTGTTCTGGTGGGCAAACTCAAAAAATGAATCTGTTCACCTGCTCAGACATTTCCTTTCTTGGCCCATATTCTTGATGGTAGAAAAGAAACACTTCCCAATAAAATTAATAACTATGGGCTTCTGCATCCTTTAGTTGTCAATTCACATATATGCTACTGACATAGTACAGAAAGACCAGCGTCATAAGATGTACATACAAATGGCCTCGGGTTAGTGCTATTTAGCAGAAGCAAACACAAACTCTGTCTGGAGAAATAACCCCTTAAGCCCTGACAAGATTCTGCAAGTAAAGTTCACTAACCATGAGCTCATAGTCAGAAATTATACAACATTCCAGAAACAATCCAGCATGAGAAAGGGTTGGGATAACACACACAAGAAGGTGTAACATCCTTCCCCAGAACTTCAGATAAAAGAACATAGGAAGAAAGTGTCCAAAGGGAGCTCAGTGGAAGCACCGACTTCGGTTCAGGTCACGATCTCACAGCTGGTGAGTTTGAGCCCCGTGTCAGGCTCTGTGCTGACAGCTCGGAGCCTGGAGACTGCTTCGGATTCTGTGTCTCCCTTTCTCTGCCCCTCCCTTGCTCATGTTCTGTCTTTCTCTCTCTTTCTCAAAAATAAACATTTAAAAAGTTTTTTAATAAAGAAAAAAGAAAGTATCCAAATTAAGAAAACAGAAATGTAAGAAAATAGAAATGTGGGGAAAAGGCAAGGGGAGCCAATAAACCTCCGTAAAGGTCAATTTTTGTACCAGATTAGACACTGCTCAACTCTTGAACTGTAAGGAATGGCTTAAACAAATAGAATTTTTTTTCCCCAACATCTAGGTGGCTCAGAACTGGCAGACAAGTTCCATGAAGCCAGAAGGAAACAGGCTTTTTCAATTTTTCTCTTCTACTTATATGTGCGCAGACACTTGCTGCCTTCCTCGGCGGAAGGACAGTAGCTCTGCCACACGCTGTCCATCAGTTCACGGGACTTGTCTTCATCAGTGCAATCGAGGCAGAAATAACATATTTAACTTCTAGCCATCAAAATTTTCTGCATACTCTCTCCTCTGCCATGAGACTGGCAATGTTTTCCATGGGGGCTGCCCGTCGGCCTGGCATGAGGATAACGGGGAACGGAGTGACGCCAGTCTGTCTACACGGGCAACAGGAAAAGGAAATAAAACACCACAGATGACGGTCTCCCTTGGTTCCCACAGTCTAACCACATTCCTAACCAATGCAGACATTAGTGCAGAGCGGAGCGGAGGATGTTACCACAGACCGGAAACAAAACAAAGCCAAGACTAAACAATTTTTTGGCATTGGCTCCAGGGACGGGAGGAAGACAAAAAGAAACTGTTATTATGGTTTAAAAGGACCGTTGTCCCTAATTTGCACCAGCAAAACATTTAGAAGGATTTTTCACCTATGATAACTCACAGCTAATTTCCCTATAGACCTTACTGGTTTCGGTGAAGTTTCTGGCAAAATACATGTACATCATGTGATTGGCCACTGCCTACATTTGACAAAATACTACCAAAAAAAAAAAAAAAAGACAGATTCAAAAGTAATTGGCTGGTTTACAAAGAGGAATGAAAGAAATTGAGAGAAACTAAAAATTCTAAGCTTCCTGAGTTGAAGAAAGTGACCTCTTCTCAATACCAACAGCTAAAAAGTAAAATTGAGAAATGATTTAAACAAGAAAGTTCTTTTTAAGCTGATTCTTGTGCAAATACAAAGTCAAGGTGTGACCACCTCACTGTTACAACCATCTCTCAACGGACCATGATAAAGTCCCGTGAAACACTTTCGTTGGCAAAACGGCCCGAGGAAATGAAATTAAAGTGATGACTTGCTATTGAAGCCTGATAGGCTCAAAGTATCTGAGATCAAGAGGTGGGAAGGGAAGGGAAAGGGGAGAGATAGAGACAGATTGAGAATCAAATCTCGAGAAGAGATGTGGGTATGGCTACCGACACACATAATCAACCATAGAAGAAACTGACGAACATTCTGGGTCATGTAACACCAAAGAGCTGCCAATCTGAATAAAGAGGCTACAGGAGGCTGTGACTGATCTAAGGTTAAAAGGTTGCTTGGGGTCCCCCACTTTTTGTACTGTCAGAGGCAGGCCAAGACATCTGCTCGGTTTGCAAGGACTCTTCACATATGGCCGAAGAGGATGGCAGAGAAGGAGGAAGCGCCCAGAGGGAAGAGCCAAGAACCTTGAAGAAAGTTCTGAGGGCTCTGCTGTCCTCACCGACGGGGGGCGGAACCACCTTCAGGCCTCCTCTCCGTCTCCTGTGTGATTTCAGATTCCAGCAGCATCTGCAGCATTTCCCCACTACCAGCTGCCTTGTCTGTGTTCTAGCCTCACACATGGGGTGTGATTAGGGAAGACATCTTGTTAATTCATGGGTTTCTGGAACAACAGAAGCTGCATTCCGACTGATGAGATAAGGCCATAAAAATGTCAAACATCAGGCCTGGTCCCGTGGTTCAGGGGGACTGAGAGCCGGCTGTCTTAGGAAGGAAGGTGTCGTGTTTTGTGTGCAGGAAGGAGCGTTGACTGAAGACAGTTTAACAGAAGCCTAGATGTGTTAAACTGTGTTAGTGTTCAAAAATATTCCCTGGAGGGACACCTGGGTGGCTCAGTTGGTTGAGCGTCTGACTCTTCAATTCAGCGCAGGTCATGATCCTGGAGTCCTGAGATCGAGCCCTGTATCAAGCCCACGCTCAGCATGGAGCCCGCTTGGGTCTCTCTCTCTCTCTCTCTCTCTCTCTCTCTCTCAAAAAAAAAAAAAAAATTCCCTGCCCCTCCTTTGGGAAGGGCTACACGTCTCAATCTCAGTTTTGCTGCTTTTGGCCATGTGCCTTGTTCTGCCCCAAGAAATTTGAGTGGAATTGACATCCAGGCAAAACTTCTAAAACCTTTTAAAGCCAGCACCCTGGTCGCCATGATTTATCTTTTGGTTCTGCCACAAGACCACCCACATTCCAGACAACGCCCCATCCAGCACATGGCCCTGGAGTTAGGGTAACTGGGTGCCCAGTGACAGTCACACACAACGGACAGGACTTGCAAACATAAGATAAACCTTTGTGGTTAAAAGCAGCTGAGATTTGGGGGTCACTTCCTACCTCCTTCTCATCCAGCTCCTGGTCTTTCCATAGGGCTGCACCTCCAGACCTCATGTCTGCAGCCACGACAGGAAAAAGAGGGGGAAGGATGAGGCACAGGCCTACATCAATGACCAGAAATGTGTGTTCCCAGGGAAAGGACAAAGATGAGGACTTTGTTTTTGTAGCTATTAATGGTAGAGAGGAAAGCGAGGACACAGAAATTTAGAAACTCTACTTATAAGTAGTAATCTTTATTTATTTATTTATTTATTTGAGAGTTTATTTATGTTGAGAGAAGGGGGAGGGGCAGAGAGAGAGGGAGAGAGAAGGAATCCCACACTGACCGTGCAGAACCAGACCCAGGGCTCAAACTCAGGACCTGTGAGATCATGACCTGAGCCAAAATCAAGCGTTGGACACTTAACCAACTGAGCCACCTAGGCGCCCCTAAGTAGTAATTTTTATCATTTACTAGAAATAAAATTCTTTGCTCAACTCTGGTCTTCTCCAACTCTCCTGCTACAATTCACTTTGCAGAGTTCTCAAGCAACTTTTCCATGCACCATGCCCGGACCACGGAAGTGCATTCGTGGTTTTTGAACCGACTTCTTTAGATTTGTGTTTGGAGTTGTTTTCTTCAAACTTTTTTTTTCTCTTAATAATCTTTTAGGATTACTATCCAAGCATCACATTAGAGGTTTCTTAGAAGAAATATTTTCAAGTGTTTTATGTTCTAAATAACATCATAAAACATTTCAAATCAACTTGGGGGTTTGGGCATTTTGGAAGGAGGAGCTGTAAGTGTAAAGGCCCTGAGGCAGGAAAGAGCTCCAGGGGGAAGGCAAAGGGAGAGTGAATGGAGCGGAGGTTGGCAAGTGGCATGGCCACGTCATAAAGTCTGGAAACACCTGCAAGACACTGAATTTGGCCCATTTTGTCTTAATTTCAGGGAGAAGTCTCTGGAAGACTTTAAACCAGTAAGTCGTGTTATCATATTGACATTTCCAACATTCTGCATGCCGTGTGGAGATGCACTAAAAGAGAGGAGAAAGAGTGAGCCAGGTAAGAGTCTATTCCTTTCACCCTGGACACAGGTGATTGCATGAGGAATGCAGGAAACGGCTAGTGATGGTGTTTGGAAAGGTCTGAAGGTAGAGCTGATAGAACTGGTGGCGTGAACGCTGGGTGCCGAGGGAAAGAGCAGATCATTAAGGAAGCCTCTGAGGTTGGGGGCAAGATAACTGGGGAAATGGTAGGGTGGGGGTGGAGATGGAGAGGGTTCTTGTGGTCATGTTAAGACGGAGGCACCTCCTAGATACTCAAGGAGAGATGAAGGCAGCTGAAGAGGGAAAGTTCTGAGCTGGGAGAAGACATCAGAGGAAGGGCATGTAAGGAGCCCGGACTCATCTTGGAAGCGAGCCTGAATAGAAAAAAAATTCAAGGACGCTATCCTGGGCACACCAACAAGGGAAGTTAGAGAAAACATGAGAACCTGCTAAAAGGATTCAGAAGGAGGAACCAATTAGCACAAGGAAAATCAGGTCCAAATCAAATCACTTGACAGTTAAGTGAAACAATCCAGGGAAGAAGTGGGTGATGAAAGCTAGCGGGCTTATCAGACGAAACCTTGTCTGCCAGCAAGGAACGTCACTGATGGCTTTGCCAAGGGTTTTCTCATTTCGAGTGAGAACTGGAGGCAATGGAACAGAACACAGGTACGTACATGTGCGTCTTCTGAGATGTTCTGCTATGAAAGGGAGCAGTATTACAAGCAGTTAATTTTCACAGAAAGCCCAGTGGTCAATAGCTATGATCATAAAGCCACAAGTCAGTTGAGTCAACCGAAGTAGATACTAGGTGTCTGCTCTGTGGAGAACCTGGTTCTACCAAACGGTCCTGGTGGAGACGGGACTCAAGGGGACAGAACACACCCTCAACCTGATGAAGAACAGAACAAACTATACTGTAAACAGCGAGTACGGGCGTCGGGATCCTACAAAGAAGGACCATGGATTCTGATCAGAAGATTAGGGAAGATGGAAGGGACCTCCGCTGGCCCTGAAGCACGAGGAAGATCTAACGAGCCTGGTCTACTTGTCAATTAAACAATTAAAGTTAAAGATTAAACCACTGACCCAGTAAAATCTTCCCATTGGGTAATGTAAAGGCTAAAGGTTTTGAGGTAATCATTTACCTCCCGGGGTTGTAAGGCAATGTAGAAAATTTTGAAAAGCTTGGAGGCGTTTATTGGAAAGAAATAAGGACCCTGCACTCTCTCAGGTTAGTCTTCAGGTTTCCCCTCAATTCTCTGCTTTTGAGAGGCTGGGGGTGGGTCTTTCTTCATTTGCTGTTACCTGGTAGAGATTGTGGGGTGGAGAAGAGAACTCCTCTTTCCTAAGATAATTCTGAAAAATGAAAGAGAGAGGCGCCTGGGTGACTCAGTTGGTTAAATGTCCAACTTCGGCTCAGGTTACGATCTCAGGGCTCATGAGTTCGAGCCCCGTGTTGGGCTCTGTGCCTACAGCTTGGACAGCATTAATAATAATAATAATAATAATAATAATAATAATAATAATAAAGCACGGATTCCATCTATGGTGAGACAGTAAATGTAAAAGCTGAATTCTGAAAAGGAAGACTTTATCAGGGCTAAAAGATCAAATTAATCAAAACAGACAAGACCCCTCCAGTGGATTTATGCACAGGGAGAAGGAAAACGAAATGGAATCCCATAGCTTTGGGAAGTAGTTATTAAGAGTTTGGGGCAGAGGACTCGGATTTTGGAGCTATGAATACGAGTCACAAGCTGCTTCCCACGTGGAGGAAATGTTCAGTGCTGAGATCAGGAATAAAAACATGGGAGCTACTAGCGGCAGAGCATGGGGCCCTGAGGAAATGTCTCGTCCACGGTGAGCTCGTGAAGAGTGGAGGAGGAAGACGGGGTAACGAGAAGGGAAGAGGCAGAGTCAGCCTTGGCCAGGGAGACGGTGAGTGGATGGAAGGATGACTCGCTCAGCGTCTTCACGGGTTCTCATCTACTCGGTCTGTGGGTTCACAGGCAAGGGGGCTGACCTTCAAGCTTCCATCCGACGCGGGCCCCTGTCCCAAGCTGCAGATTCACACACACACGGCCTCCTGGGCCATCTTCTCTTCTGGGTCTGCCAGACAGCTCACGCCCAACGGTCCAAAATGACACTCTTGTTTTTCTTCTGGAAACCTGCTTCCTTCCCGCTGCTCACTCTCCCATCTCCACGGAGCACGGCGCCGTTCCCTCGTTTGTTCAAGCCATGTATTTAGAAATCTCCCATGATCTGCCCCATTCTCTCCTCCCTTCCCTGCCTCCTCAGCAATTCTTGTTGGCTTTAACTCCCAAACAGCCCCATGGCCAGCCTCGCCCGGACATGGTAAGTGCTGGCACAGGTGACGGCAGCCTCTGCCGGAGCTCCTGCCTTGTCCCTTAGAGACCACGCACCATGCAGCAGTCAGGTGACCCCGTCCCCTTGCCCGGCCTGCAGACCCCCACGTGCAATGGCCCCTGAGCACCACTTAGGTCTCCCTCCCACATGCACCTGCTGGCTCACTCCGCACCGGCCCTGGACGGACCCGCCGGCTCCCGGCCTGGAGTGCTCTGGCTCAGGGCCGCCCTCCTCTCCTCATTCCCATGGCAGCGCACATGGAACTTTCCATTCAACCTGGTAAAGCTGTTGCCCTCTTTTTGCCAGTTACCCAGTCAGTGGTTGTCACTGTGACCCTCATCTTCTTCATAGCAAGTGTCACCCTCAGGTTTTTCTTTTTTTTTTCCTTTTTTTTGGGGGGGGAGTTTATTTTGAGACAGAAAGACAGCATGAGCAGGAGAGGGGCAGAGGAAGAGGGGGAGAAACAGAGAGAGAGAGAGAGAGAGAGAGAGGGAATCCCAAGTAGGCTCCGCACTGTCAGCACGGAGCCGGACTCTGGGCTCGAACCCATGAACTGCGAGATCATGACCTGAGCCAAAACCAAGAGTCCAGTGCTCAACTGACCGAGCCCCCAGGTGCCCCAAGGTTTTCCTTTCCCCATGCGCCTCTCCTGGAGGCCCAGCTGGGCTTGACAAGGCAGTCCAAGCTGGCAGTGGAGGACGAGGGCAGGCCGCATCTGCTGGAGGACAAGGGGACAACGCGTGAGGCACCACTGTTGGTTACCAGGAAAACTGGCATGTGCTTCCGTCCTAGCGAGTGCAGCAAGGGGGCAACTGAATGAGAGCAGAGCCCTTGGGCCACAAATGCATGGGAACGAGCTAAAGACACATAACATTCCATTCGCTGGTTCAGCAAACATTTACTGAGTCAATGAACGACCTTGTGGGCAGGGACCTCTCGGGAGAGTCCTTGCAGGCGGTGACCGCTGGGAGAAAACATTCGTCTGACCACGACTCGGATCCTCGTGACAGACAGTTTCCTTGCAGCTCCACCACCGGCCCTACAGGGGCCGACGTGACACACACATCACACCTACAGCCAGATATCCCGCTCCCTTCGTTGGCTGCACTGCCCCCAGGTCACCGGAGCCGCGCGGAGCGCAAAGGCCGCTGGCTGTCTTCAGCTCCCACGTAACGACGTGTCATGACTAAGACGTCCGGTCCGATGGAAAGCACGTGACTCCGAACTTCACCTAAAAGTAGAGCTTCTCCCTAAGCAGATACAGGGGACTAAGCGTACACTCGTGGTGACAAGCGCTGAGTCAGGTGGTGGGGAATCGTTATATCGCACGCCCAGAACTAACACAGCACTGCGTGTTAACTACGCTTGGGAACCCCAGAGCGTCTCCCTGTCTCCACTTGGGCCCTGGCAGGGGTGGGTGGTCATTTGGTTTGATTTCTTGTTCCCTTTCCCGGGCAGCCCCTCGCCTCACTTTCTAAGGCTTCAGATCCTTCTAGGGCTGGCTGTTAGGGAGCCGGAGGGGCGGCTGGTAAGAGGCAGGCAGTGGTTTGGGACGGGGACTCGTGTGGTCTGGCACTGCTGGCCTCTGGGCTTGGGTGTGCACTCAATGCTGAGTCTCTCAGAGAGCTCCCCACTGGGAGAGCTGTGCCTCTGTCAGCTGCCGGGCCTCCTGGAGCCCACCTGCCAGCTCTGGGGTCCCGTGGCCCCTCTAGACAGTTCTCCTGGGCAGGATTTTGAAAGGCTGTAAGCTGGGGCCCTCCAGAGTCATCCGCATCTGACCCAGAAGGAATCTGCAGCTCTCTGTGGCTCTCTGCACCTGCGGCCGGGAGAGCCTCGGGGACCACGCGGGCGGCGGCAGGGACCCTAGCTCTGCTCTGCACAGCCTCCTGCCCTGGGGCTGGGGCACGTGTCGCTCACCAGCCCCTTCTCTTGCCCGCTGGCAGGCACACACCCAAACTTCCAGGGGACACAAGGCAGGTTCTCAGGACGGCCCCCTGCAGGCCCCTGTCATCTGACACAAAGTGCAGGACAGCACCCGCCTCCCCTCTTTCATGGAGGCGGGAGTGGGTGAGGGGTGGGGGTGAATGACACACCAAACCAGCAGCTTTCTCTCTAGAAACTCTCTCAGCTTTTTATCTCAGCAGTTTGTGCCCTTGAAGTGTCCTTGGAGTGGGTTCAACAGCCTCCTTATCAGGGCCTGGATGGTGGTCTCTGATCACTTGGGAATGGACACAACACCCACTGCGTTCTTCTCAAGAGAGTCCGGTTTCAGTCAAATTGAGTAAAAGCCCCATTCAATTTATTTATTTATTTATTAAGTTTATTTGGGTTTTATTAAATGTTTTTTTATTTATTTTTGATACAGAGAGAGACAGAGCATGAGAGGGGGAAGGGCAGAGAGAGGAGGAGACACAGAACTGGAAGCAGGCTCCCGGCTCTGAGCTAGCTGTCAGCACAGAGCCTGACGTGGGGCTCGAACCCACGAACGTGAGATCTGACCTGAGCTGAAGTGGGAGGCTTAACTGGCTGAGCCACCCAGGTGCCCCGTATTAAGTTTATTTTGAGAGACAGAGAGAGAGAAAGAGAGAGAGAGAACGAGTTGGGGAAGGGAAGAGAGAGAGGGGGACAGAGGATTCGAAGCCGGGGTCTGTGCTGACAAGCCTGATGTGGGGCTCGAACCCACAAGCCATGAGATCATGACCTGACCCAAAGTCGGACACTCAACTGACTGAACCACCCAGGTGCCCTGAGTAAGAGTCCCATCTTAACATGCAGGTGCACACACACACACACAATGACACTTGTACACAAGGGAACACATTCTGTGACGGTATCGGTCAGGATGAAAGATTCCTAGGCTACAGACATGGTGACCACAGTTTTCATGACAGTTATTTTGTTGTTGCTGTTTTAAGTATATTTTTGAATACTTTTAAATATAATTTTGAATAATTTTTGAATATACTTTGAATAATTTATAAATATATTATTGTTGTAGTTCATTTAAACACCACAGATCAAGCTAAGTTCCCTGGCGTTCATTCCTTCCCAAGGCAATGACCACTCTTTCCAGATTAATGTAGTTTAATTTTAAAACCAGAGCTCAGGGGGTGCGTGGGTGGCTCAGTCGGTTAAGCGTCCCTTAGTGAGCTTTGGCTCACTTCATGATCTCACAGTTTGTGAGTTCGAGCCCCGAATTGGGCTCTGTGCTGACAGCTTAGAACCTGGAGCCTGCTTTGAATTCTATGTCTCCCCTTCTCTCTGTCCCTCCCCTGCTCATGCTCTTTCTCTGTCTCTCTCTCAAAAAATAAACATTAAAACATTTTTTTTTAAACTAGAGCTCCGGACAATGTAGATGGGAGCTGTCATTGTCTCAGTATTAGGCTTTTTCTGTTCATAGTTTTCTGTTCACTTACAAACACACAAACCACACAATGTAATGTTATGTTTATGTACGTTTTACTTATTTTATTTCCATGGCACTTCTTGTTCTATAACCTACTTTTTCCTTTCTTTTTAAGTTTTTATTTTAATTCCTGTTAGTTAACATACAGTGTTACATTAGCTTTGCATGTACAATACAGAGATTCGACAATTCTGTATTCATCACCTACTTCCCCCATCCCCCACCCACCTGCCCTCTGATGACCATCAGTGTGTTCTCATAGTTAAATCTGCTTCTTGATTTCTCTCTCTCTCTGTCTTTGCTTGCTTATTTTGTGTCTTCAGTTCCACATATGAGTGAAATCATATGGTATCTGTCTTTCTCTGACTTATTTCACTTAGCAGTATACACTCCACATCCACATGATTGCAAACGGCAAGATTTCATGCTTTTTATGGCGGCCCCATATCCCATTGTATGTGTACCCCCCACTTTATCCATTCATCTGTCAAAGGTCACTCGGACTCTTCCGTAGCTTGGCTATTGGAAATAATGCTGCTATAGACATCGGGGTATACGTATCCCTTTGAATTTACAACTTGCTTTTCTCACTTACTATGTCTTTTTGTTTTCTCTTTTTTAAAGCTTATTTATCCCAAGAGGAAAGAGAGAGAGACAGAAAGAGAGAGAGAGAGAAAAGGGACAGAGAGAGAGAGAGAGAGAGAGAGAGAGAGAGAGAGAGAGAGAAAGAGAGCGAGTGAGCAGGGAGAGGCAGAGACAGAGAGAGAGAGAGAGAATCCCAAGCAGGCTCCACACTGTCAGAGCAGAGCCCGATGCGGGGCTCAAACTCACAAACCCGTGAGATCACGACCTGAGCTGAAATCAAGAGTTAGAGGTTTAACCAACTAAGCCACCAAGGCACTCCTTAATATGCCTTTTCAATCTTTATATACTCATATAGAGAGGTCTTATTAATTCTTTCTGATGGCTATATAGTATTCCAAAAAATATGTGCTTTACTTAACTATTTAAATATTAATGACCTTTAATTAGATGCCAATTTTTTACTTGCTACAAAGACTGTCTTGGGACATACTTTTGTGTGGCCGTGTGTATTACTCTCTGCTAGACATCATGAAGCACCAATATCAAGTGGTAAGAATCACTGATTCCCACACACAACAGCTTATTTCCCCACACTTTTGCCTGAACTTGGGGGTAAGTCTCTTAAATATTTATGGAAGCAAATGGGGAAGAAATAACAAGATCTTGCTCTTCTAATGTCCATGTCTTTGATAGGAAGGCTCTTCCCATGTCTGTTCTTCATCTGTGTTTGTGTCTTGTCCTGATACTTAACACAGTCTTCCCCTACTTTCTTATGCTTTGTCTTTTTTTATTATCTTGAAGTTTAAAAAACCTCACTCCCTTATCTGATATCAGACTGTAATTAATTTCTACCTTCTCATCCCCACCAATAACCTCTTCTGGCATCTATCAATACAGATCAGTTTCATGCTTTTTGCACCCCCGGGAGCCCTGTGATTAAATGTAGGTGTAGATGGGGATAGCCTTAACTTCATCTCTCGGGCTTCAGACTCACTGTGACTCCTGAATCCAAGAAATATCATTTCATCTATTCTGGAAAAGCCCTGATCATTATTTCTTAAAGCATTGCTTCTCCCCAGTTTTCCTTTTCTTCTCCTAGAAGTCTTATTCAACATATTCTGGACCTTTTCATTCTAATCTCCAGGCCCCGTAATGTTGCTATGATCCCTCATTGTCTCCCTGAGCTTTATTCTGTATCACTGACTTAGCCCTACCTTCTATTACACTCATTCAGTCATTTAGCTACGTGGAGTCACTTAGTTTCCTATTTTAATGCCCAAGTTTGTCTTTCATATTTCAAGTAGTGTCTTTCTTAAATCTTCCCATTCTTTTGGGTATCTTCTTATGTTTTAGAGTCTATCCTGTATTTCTTCAATTGTTTCAAGCATGCTTATATAATGCATTTATCAGTTTATCTTACCATTGTAAGCTCTCGGCAATTTGATCTGGCTACGTGTTGAGTCTGAGGATTTGCTTTGGATGGCTGCTTCTGCGACTGTTTACAATTTTCGATCCTGAAGTCATATTAAGAGGAGCGTCGCATTCAGTAACCCCATGGGATCTGTGTTGAGGAAATCAGCCTGGGCTCAGTTCTTAGTTGAGTTGTTCAGCTGAGAAAGAGTTCTCAGACAATGAAAACAGGGTAAATTCCAACCCCCGACTCTCCATGACATAGCGATGGATTTTCAGAATTTTCAGGGGAGGCTCTTTATTTTCAATCTGGGGCTCAGGACAGTGTAAGTTACCATTGTCTCACTGTTGCAAGGCACAGAGCCTCTTTCACTCAGTTTTGAACTCCTTGGAGGGTTCTGGCTCTATAACAGGATCTCCATTACAATCGCCTTCCTGGCGGAGGTCCAAGGCTCCAGGTCTCATCCTCAGGGACCTCGATCTCAAGACTGAAACTGTTGTCTGCTCCTTACCGCAGGCCCAGGGACACTGAAGAGTTAGCTCATCCTGCCAACTTTTCAGTACATCCATGGGGATATCTCTTACTATCTTTGGAGCTATGTCTTTAAAAGGATGTTTGCCATATTTTATCTGGTATCCCTAGATGTTTATAATAGACAGGTTTTTAGGTAATTTAATCATCTGGGATCTTCTAGATGAAATTTCAAAGACTGTCAAGTTTAAACATCCAGTTGATACATATTTCAGTCGAGAGACATGGGAACACAGAACTGGAAAGAATATTACAATCCATTAAGGTAACTCATGCAGGACCTATCATTTTAGAGAAGCAGAGACCAAGACCAGGGTAACTGTGACCTTCCCAAGGCCACACAATTGGCTACTGATAGAGTCAGGACAGCACATCAGGTCTCCTGAACCCTGGTCTAGCACCTCTCCCACCAAATATTTCCTCCTACTGCTTAGAATTGGGGCAGTGCCACATGTGATGTTGGACACATGTCACCGTGTATTTGCTTTTGCGTTCTTTTTTCAGGAGGTGAACACCAGTCCCTGGGAGAAGATAACCAAAATGTCCAGTAGAGCAGAGGCCAAGGCAGCGGGCGAGATTTCCAGTGATGGTAATTTCAATATGGCTCAAGTGCAAACCTCGAGGAAAGGTAAATTCAGGAGTCTGGGTCACCATGACTTCCCTTTTGGTGACACACAGCATCCTCTTGCTACTATCAATTGCCAAGGATTCTGTATAGCTATAAAGCATTTTTTATTGAGAATTACTTCACTTCTTGCAAGAAACCTTGAAGGTACATAGGACAGGTAGGTATCGAACATTATTTACAGATAAATGAAAATCCAGAGCAGATGCTAAGTAGAAAACATGGAGACCAGTCTTGGTTTCTCTGATTCTAAGCCTGGGAGCATCCCAGTAGATCTCTCTGCCCAGACAGATCCCAGCCTGCCTCAGAGAGAGGCTTGTCCTTTCCCCCGTGTCCTAGAAGTCATGTTCCCTCCTCCATGTTGTCTAGAGCACACCTGAGTGCTTCTCACACAGAAAAATTGCTGAACAACTTATTTTACTCTAAATTCCTAATGACTCAATGCTACGTGATTCATTAGTATTTTTTAAACAGATATAAGCTTTTCATAAGATACTGCCTTCAAGGGGGCACCTGGGTGGCTCAGCGGGTAAAGTGTCAGACTCTTGATCTCGGCTCAGGTCATGATCTCACGGTTTGTGAGTTCAAACCCCACCTGGAGCTCTGCGCAGATGGCAAAGAGCATGCTGAGGATTGTCTCTCCCTCTCTGCCCCTCCCCCATGTATGTGCATGCTTATTCTCTCCTGATCTCAAAATTAATAAATAAACCTAAAAAAAAAAAGATACTGCCTTTGAAAAGCCAAGCACTAACCAAGACGGGATGCTTTGCAACACCCAACATGTCGGTCCGTGTGTCTGCCGGGAAGCGAGCATATCTCAAGGACAGGAGGCTTCTCCAAATCTTGCCCACAAAGAAGAAATCAGGAAATGCGCCTTCCAAAGCTCCACCTACAGTTAGCTATGAGCCATCTGACCTGGAATGTATACGATTCCATCGCCTCAGCTTCCTCATCTGCAAAATGGGAGAGTCTGACTCTTGTATCTTTAAGACCTCATCCATTTCTAAGCACTTCAGAGTCTATAGGACTATACCATCGGCCAAATTCTCCTATCCGAACTCTCTCTCTCCAAAATCAGAAATATAGGGGACTTATGTATGAACAGTTTTCATGTTTGCCATCCCGATTTTGCCATTTATGAGCTGTGTGACCTTAGGAAAGTTACTTAAACTTTGTGTGTATCTCCAATTAGGTTAAAACTAGGGAACTGTCCCAGGCCTCCTGGATGGCTCAGTCGGGTAAGCGTCTGATTTCGGCTCAGGTCATGATCTCACAGTCTGTGGGTTCAAGCCTCGCGTCGGGCTCTGTGCTGACAGCTCAGAGCCTGGAGCCTGCTTCCAATTCTGTGTCTCCTTCTCTCTGCCCCTCCCCTATGTGCTCGCTCTCTCTCTCTCTCTCTCTCTCTCTCTCTCTCTCTCTCTCTCTTTCTCTCTCAAATATAAACATTAAAAAAAATTTTAGTGGAAGAGTAGTTACTTCCCTTGAATTGGTGAAGGAATTCCAAGAGGCCATCCTTCCCCCCTCCCCGCCCCCCCACGCTGTCACCACCACACGACAGCAGGGCCTCAGGCCACAAAGCTGGCCACGGCAAGGGTTTCAACATGTGGGCACTAAATTACAAATGATTGACCTTTATGGTAATGAAGGGATGAAGCATGAGGGACCCATGTCAATGCTTTAACACAAAAAGGAATAAAAAGAACGTATTAGATACAAGAGCGATCATCACATAGTAAGTGTGTGCTTTGTGCCAGGCAGTGTTCTGAACACTTTACATGGATCGATTCACTGAATCCTCACAACAACCCCTCAAGGAAGGTGCTGCTAACCTCATCTCCATTGTACTGGAGCCAGAATTCAAGCACAGAGGAAGTAAGGTTTAAACCTTCAAGGCACAAAGAGGTGTCATCTGGATTTAAAGCCGGGCGGTGTGATTGCTAACCATTATACCACACTGCTGCGCTTGTTTTATCTGGGGACACTGAAGAATATTTTCATTTCTAATTTAAGTTCTCAAGAATAAGAAGCAGCTTAGGGAGTAGGAAGTAGATCAACAGGAGAATGTGAAAGAACAAGGCGCTATAGATGTGATAGGACACTAAAGAGGAAAATACACGACTTCAGAGTGAAAATGGAATTAGCAGCAGCAAGGAGGGAAATCATCACCACAGAAAATCGGATCAGTGACACAGAGCCGAGGCATAAAAAAGTCATGGAAGAGGCAGAGGGGTAGCAAGCCTCGTGGATCAGAAGACGATCGGTATGAAGAAGGGAAGAAAATGAAGATTGTATAAGAATGAATGAAAGCAACTTAATTATGAATCCAGTTCACTGCATTTACAACTTCAAGTATAGTATGTGGAAAAACAGAACAGACAACACAAATGTAGAAAAAAGTAGACTCAGATCACGAAGGAAATTGCAATGGAAACTACACATGAGAGCTGACTTGTAGCAGACGGGGACAAGGGAGACAGAGCATTTAAAATGTAGACGGTGTTAGTTACAGGGAAAGAGAGAATGTCCATAATTTCTATGAAAATATAGTTTGTAATTTGAGTTAAGAAAAATTGTTCATATCACAAAAACCCATGTAAGAAGTGACGTAGGTTGTCAAAAAGTTAACTCTTCTAAAACAAAGTAGATCTGGGTGGTTTCACTAGAAAAATTCGGTGAGATTTTATGGAACAGAAAATGTCTATGTAACCAGTGCAGAAGAAGTCAAAACTATTTATGTAGATGCTCACCTGAAGGAGGGGGATGTAGCTCCTCACTCCTTCAGTGGGGACTGTGCATGTGACTTCTTCCAGAGGACCGTCTGGAAAGGGAGAAAACAGGAGGAATTGCCCAGGGAGAAACTGATACTACCTCAAACCAGGTGAGTTAAGGCTAAGTGATAAGTCATGTTGATAGTATGGATCCTTGATATGTGATGAGAATGGCCGTCTTCCTCTCAAAAACACATTGTCTTGGTCCAATTATGAAACAAAATCAGACAAATCCCAGTTGAGGCACATTCTACAAAATATCTGACCACTATTCTTCAAACCGTGAAGGTCATTAGCAACCAAGAAAGTCTGAGAAACTGTCATACCCAAACATATTCCAAGGACATGTGACTATTAAATTTACTATGCTATCCTGAATGGGATTCTAGAACAGAAAATAGACATCAGGTAAAGACCAAGAAGTCTGAATCAAGTGTGGACTTTAGCTAATGCTAACACATCACAGTAGGTTCATCAAGTGTGACAAACATATCATAGTAAGAGATGTTTGTCACAGGGGCACCTGTGTGGCTTAGTTGGTTGAGGTCAAGATTTCAGAGTCATGGGATCGATCCCCTTGACAGGCTTTGCACTGGGCATGGAGCCTGCTTAAGATTCTCTCTCTCTCTCTCTCTCTCTCTCTCTCTCTCTCTCTCTCTCTCTCAAAAAAAAAAAAAAATGTCCATAACAGAAGAAAGTGGGTGTGAGATGTACAGGAACTCAGTAATTCTGTTAAGTCTAAAACTGTTCAAAAATAAACAGTATATTAAGAAAAAACAAAACGGTTATGTACCTAAAATACTTCAGGTCATAGGTTGAAATGTAAAGCCTAAAACTAACTTTCTTTACAAAGCTAACAGGTCAAAAACTACACACACACAATTATTCACAATAGCATTCACCTGAATTCAATCATATATGCTAATGTAAAATTACAGACAAAATACTTGGAAAATAAATCATGTTTCATCAAAACATCCCATTAAGAAGAGATCATTTCAAGGAAGTAAGGAGACTCAAATGCTACTCGTAATAATTATAATGAACTTACATAAACTCAATTTTCACTCAGGGTCTTGAGGTAGGCTCTATTGTTAGCCCCATTTCACAGATGGAATACTGAGGCTACAGATAGTTCAGTAACTTGCCCAGGAGCACACAGCTGTTACAAGAGCAGATCCAGGCATTTGACTGTATGATTCAAATACATTTCATAAAACTCATGAATTCACTTAAAAATAATAAGAAATGGGACCAGGATAGCTTCACACAATAAAAATGTCACCAGTCTATTTAATGGCGTGACATGAGAAACATTCCCAGAAACCCAGATATGGCAGGAGTGGCCACTCTCACTGCTCCTGTTTAACAGGTAGAAATTGCTGGTCAATAAATTACCCAAGAGAATGAAATAAATGGTACATATGACAAAAATAATCACCTATTTTTTCCTCATTATTAGTACTTCACACGTATGTAGGTTTGGTTTTCTGGTCTAGCTCAAAGGAAGAAAATACGAAAATAAAAGGGAAAAGGACTGTTGTGGAAACAATAAAAAGTACCTTAAGAAACCTGTGTGGGACTTAACTGAAGATCACTGTCAAATGTCACCTTGGGCCAGAGAAGTAGACGTGAATCCTCAGGGAGCCATCGCTGTGTTGGCTGGGAGAAGACAATGCCATGAACATGGCAATCCTTCTCTATTTAATCTGCCCTCTCTACACGATGTCCCTCAAAATTCCAACGTCAATTCTTGTGGAGGGGGGAGGGGAGAGTCTCAACTAAATGCTCCCTGAGTTAAACCTGGTGATCTGTCTGTCCACTGCGGGAACCTGACAGGAGGGTCCCCACATAGCAGGAGATGGTGCTGGCCATTGGGACTGTGTTTGTCAGGAGCCAGGGAAGGGGGCACCAATATGCCTCAAGGGGGTCATTTCCAACAACTCGTCTCTCTTACTATCAACCATCCCATCTTACCATCCCATCAACCACGGCTTCCAGCCAGTTCTTTGTCCAATTCTACTTCTTCTTCTTTTTTTAAAAAATGTTTGTTTATTTTTGAAAGGGGAGGGCAGGGTGGAGGACAATGGATCCGAAGTGGGCTCAGTGCTGTCAGCACAGGGCTCGAACCCACAAACTGTGAGATCATGACCTGGGCCAAAGTCGGATGCTCAACCAACTGAGCCACCCAGGCGCCCCCCAATCTCACTTCTTTCCAGCCCCTCTCATGAGCTCATCCCAGAGCTGCCTAGAAAACGTTCCTAATGCTTGCTCTGGCCAGTTCCACACCTTCTCCAAGTCTCCACTCAAGGAATGGTTCTGAGGAAGTTCCTGACCCCCTCACCTTCTCTCCATTTCTGCCTCACAGATACACTGCAATCGTCTCCCTTTTCCAGACTTAGGAAAGATGGGAGAAAAGCACCCCAATTTTAAGACTTTCTGTGTCCCCCCATCTCAGGGTTTTGTTCAGTCCGACATGGGCTGGCCCTCATTGTGCATCTCTGCAATTTTTCGGTTCTCGCCCAACAAATGAACCTGAGCATTGCCATCCCAGCCATGGTGAACAGCACGGCCCTGGCCGGCCCACCCAACACCTCCACGGAAAGGCCTCCCACCTCCCAGGGCAGCTGGAATGAAACTCTAAAGGAATTTAAGCCCGTGGTAAGTTTAATGAGACTCTAGACCCTTTGACCTAAAGGGTTATTTATTTATTTATTTATTTATTTATTTGTTTGTTTGTTTATTAAGCACCTACTATGTTCAATGAACTCTATTACACATGAACATACTATATCGCGAAGCAGATTATATCTCTACTTGGAGTCTAGGAGTGCAACCAGGGACGAAGTTAGTGTGCAGGAAACCATCCAACCCATCAGGGGATACACATTTTCCCCTCACAAGGATGAAAATCACCACACAATTAAGTTCCACAGATTAATGTTACTTTTGCTTTCTTCCTTTGCATATCTTAAAAAATCACCTTGCCTACAATGCTTCCTTCTTTGTAGCCTTTCTCTCTTTATGGGATCCCTTACATCATGATTGGTCGTTAACTGTGTCGCCAGGGAAATTTCATAAAGGTGAAGAGTACGTTGGGCATATGCTTGGGTTTTCTTAACGAACTCGGCAGACTGGAGGCACTGGGGAGAAGCGGCCGAAGATCAACAGTGAGATCCTCTTTGTCACCTAGGCCCCTACCTATGACTGGAGTCCTGGGACGCAGGGGATCGTTCTCAGCTCTCTCAACTATGGCTCCTTCCTGGCTCCAGTCCCTGCCGGCTACATGTCCGGGATATTTGGAGCCAAGTACTTGGTGGGCGTTGGCCTGTTTCTTTCCTCGGTCTTGACTTTCTTCATTCCACTGGCAGCTGACGCTGGAGTGGCCTTGCTCATCGTCATTCGGAGCATTCAAGGCATAGCCCAGGTACCAAGATGCTTTCTAAGTATAAGTGGAATAAGATAGGTTCCCAAATGACCTCAGATAGTCAAGAATGGAACTTTTTGGTTTTGTTTTTTTCAGGGTACGATGTTAACAAGTCAATATTCAATTTGGGTCAAATGGGCTCCCCCGCTGGAGAAGAATCAACTCATCAACATTGCCATATCAGGTAACTGATCCCTTAAATTGTCGGCTCACGTGCACTGTCTAAGAGAACTCTACAACAGCCTATCAACAGAAGCAAGACTTCACACTCTGACTACCCTGGCTCCTTTCTCTCAAGCGCCACTACCCTGCAGTATCTTTTTCCAAATCATAACTGGATGCCAACTGTGCACCAACCATTGTTGTAAGTGCTTTGCACATATTAATTCCATTTTAGCCTCAGAACATTCTTATAATTCAGTTGTATGTCTTTATTTTCTTTTCACACAGAAGGGAATTTGAGCTACAAATAGACTAGTACCTTGTCCAGCATCACACAGCTCCTGAGAGAAGGAGCAGGGTTTGAACCAAGGTAGCTTGGATCACGGCTCATAACTTTAATCGCTGTGCAACTCGGCTTTGGGAAGGGGTCAGTCTGGAGGAAGTCAGAGTCCCAAGCCTGACTCTCTCACCCCAAACATCCTCACATCTTCTGTCCAGGACAGATGCTGGGATCCTTCATCACTTTCCTCTTTGGCGGTTTACTGTGCCAGACTATCGGGTGGCCTTATGTCTTCTACATCTGTGGTGAGTGGTGACTTTTCAAATCTCAGGATTTTGTTTTACGGCAGAGAATGCTGGCATGATTCTTGTGCTACGAGTCATCTATGCTTAGGCAAATCTTAATAGATAGGAATATTTATATAACTAAAGTAAATAATGCTCACAGCTAATCAGGTTGTGAATCTTGCAAAATGACACTTAAACCTCACTAGCCTGAATGTGGAGCTAGAAAAACCTGATGACTTTAAAGGCATCATAACATTCCACCCCGCTTCTAAATTGAACCCACGAAGAACCCAGAGATGTTTCTTCCACATGATGTTGAAAATATTATCTTGGTGGGGTTATATTTTTAGTTATGCTTATTTATTTAATTCATTTTTTAATTCTCTTATTATTACAACCAGAAAATTGTGAGACTGTGACCTAACCACAAAATGCCAATGGGGGTAAAGAATCAACCAGTAGAACCTGCAGGACAGGGCAGACCCTCTGAGGCTCTAGCATGGCCATAATGCACTCAGAGAGGCTGCAGAAGCTTCCAAAGACACATGGACTATTCTAGAAGCAATATTGTACATTTCACAATATTGCCTTCGCTCCGCCCTGGTTGGGATCAGCCAGGCTGCTCTTGGCTGATGTTTGTGTTTGATATTTTAAAACTTTCTCTGAAACCCCACCTGCAAGCTGTCTGATTCCCTTAAGACCACTGAGCCCCACGGACTCCTCCATTCCAGGAGAAGACGTTAGATCAAGGGTGCCTGTAACGTCAGGTCAATATATTCACTAGAAAACACAGTGTGTGAAGATGGATTATGAAAGCATGGCAGCCTTCAAAGGCTTTGTCATGGAAACTTCAAAGGGTAGTTTACAAAAATTATTCAAGCAATCTGAGAGGCTTACTCTGCTCATGGTTTTCAGAAATAGTAAGCAGGAACTCGGTACACTATTCGTTGGCTTCCTCCATCCTCAATGAACAATGGGGGTCATTTTCGTAACTGCTCCTCCCTGCTTGATTTTAAGTCTCTTGATGGCAAAATTGTTTCTTTGTATTCTTCTATCCTCAAAACCTAGCTGAATACCAGTGTGTGGTAGTTCTGTACTCTATGATAGCTCCTCACACTGTATTTGTGAAAAATAATGTGTAAAAGACCAATTAGCAAGTAAAAAAGAGCTGTTGAGACTTTAAGACCCTAAAAGAGACAATTTTAAGATGAATTTTGTTTCCACTCAATGCTAATCATGCTGGGTTGTCCAACACTGTCCTAATGTGTGTGTAGGTGGTGGGAAAGCAACCTCCACCAATGATAAGGCCGCGCCAGAGAGTGCAGATACAGGGAGGAGAGGAGTCGTGGGGTCAGTCGTTCTGTCGACCACAGCAACCATCTCAGTGTGGCGTCACACCCTCCCATCGAGGGCTAACTGGATCCTCTTCCTAGGTGGAATTGGCTGCATCTGTTCTTTGCTCTGGTTTCCTCTCGTTTACGACGATCCCGTAAATCATCCGTTCATCAGCGCTGGTGAGAAGGAATACATCGTGTGTTCTCTGGCTCAACAGGTGCATTGATGAACTTCTGGGCCATTTGCCTGTGTCTATCCGGGTGTCGCAGGAGTGGAGAGGGCATTGGAGCAAAGCTCTGTCTTCTGACGGAAGGGTATTGATAGATGCTTTCTTCCAGGACTGTTCGCCAGTCTGGTCTCTACCCATTAAGGCTATGATGAGATCCCTACCACTCTGGACCATTTTAGTCTTTCATTTCACTGAATTCTGGACTTTGTATATTTTTATGGACTACACACCAACATACCTCAGCACCGTACTGCAAGCTAGCCTCAGAGACGTAAGTACAGAGGAGAGCCAATTCTGTTCTTCCGTTTTAAATGTTTCGTTAGGTAAATCTCTGTCCCACTTATGGCCACAAAAGCAGAGGAAATGGGCCCAGGACTTTTGTGTAGGAAACGCAACCAGGTTCACTCGAATTCTAATTCATCTCACCGTGACCTGCGGCTTTTTGGGGAAGATTGGTAGGGTTCTAGGTAAGCCTGGCCTTCACAGAATCTCATAATTTCTAAGGGACCTATGCAAACATGTTATGTTCAAAGCAATTGACATTTGCAAACAGGACACTCTGTTGGCAGCATACACAAGACAGCGTTAACAGAACAAATTTTGCCTTGGAGAAGGTTTCGCGGGGGACACACACAACAAATGCTGAAGACAAAAGAGTATTAATAGGACATAAAGTTCCAAATGAGGCTTCTACCAGAAAGGTGACGGTAATGCTCTTTAACAATCTTTTTATTCAAATATGACACATACAGGGAAAAGTGCACATATGTGTATAGCTTTCTGTTCAGATGCTGTGATAGTCTGGTAGGAGCCTTTCAATTCCTACAAGATGGAGGTCTTTTGTTTCTCTATATTTTTAATACTTTTATTTATTTTTGAGAGACAGAGTTTGAGCAGGGGAGGGTCAGAGAGAAAGGGAGACAAAGAATCTGAAGCAGGTTCCAGGCTCTGAGCTGTCAGCACAGGCCCGACCCAGGGCTTGAACCCACAAATCATGAGATTGTGACCTGAGCTTAAGTCGGACGCGTAACGGACTGAGCCACCCAGGCGCCCCACATAAATATTTATAACTATTGTCAAATTTCCCCCACGGGGCACTGGTAATATTTGCAAGTTCCTGATTACCTACAGCATCACCACTGATCATGTCCAAAAACTGTTGGACCCCTGCCAGGTCTCTCCTGTTAGACCTATGAATGCAAACATACGGTATCTATCCTCTGGCAGGGGACCATGGGGAGAGGAAGGGGGAAAGAGAGCGGGGGAGAGTGAGGGACACAGATCAAGGGAGACTACTGAATACTGAAAACGAACCAAGGACTGAAGGGGGAGGGGGAGGGAGGGAGGGGGTGATGGTCATGGAGGGGGGCACTTGTGGGAAGAAGCACTGGGTGTTATATGGAAACCAATTTGACAATAAATTATTAAAGAATTAAAAAAAACAACTGTTGGATTTTTGCCAGTTTGATCCATGAAAAATGGCATTCTGACAGCTTTTTGTTTTTGTTTTTGTTTTGTTTTACTTTACACTATTTTGTTTTACCTTTTAATATGTTTAGGAATCACTCATTTTTCTTTCCTGGTAAACTGTTCCTATCCTTTGCCTATTGGGTTTTGTTCTTTTAAAAACTGATGTCCAGGTGACCTTTACATGCGAAGAGAACATTAGCATGTTTTTTTTTTTCAAAGTGAACTACATGCATAATTTTCCTCAGGCACCAAAACTAAGTTGGCTCAGTCCAGTAACAGGGAATTTGCATTAAACGTGAGATACGTATAAAGAAAAGCTAAATCATTAAAAAAATACTTTTTAAAAAAAGAGGCAGCCACCTGGGTGGCTCAGTCAGTTAAATGTCCAACACTCGACCCACATCATGATCTCACAGTTCATGGGTTTGAGCCCTGCGTCGGGCTCTGTGCTGACAGCTCAGAGCCTGGAGCCCTACTTCGGATTCTGTGTCCCCTTTTCGCTCTGCTCCCACCTTTGCTCACACACTGTTTCCCCCTGTCCTCTTTCTCTCTCTCTCAAAAATAAACAAATGTTTTAAAATTTTAAAAAGAAAACGAAAAGCTATAGGTGTAGACACGCCACCTTGCCAGTCTGTGTCACGGCGTGGGGCGGGAGGCGCGCTGCTCACCTCTCTCTGGTCCTCAGAGTGGGCTCCTCATGTCCCTGCTGCTGGCGGCTGCCTTCATCTGCACTATCCTTGAAGGTCTATCGGCAGACTTCCTTCTTTCCAGAAAACTCCTCCGACTCATCACCATCAGGAAGCTGTCCACCGCCATAGGTAAGGACCAAGGATACGGGCATGGAGGTGGGAGGCTCGGGGCAGTTGCTTAGTCTCTGTGTCTATCCCGACGCAGGGGTTCTCGTGCCGTCCGCGGTCCTCGTGTCCTTGCACTGGTGCAGATCCAGCCTGAGCGCCACCATGGCCCTCTTGGTACTGTCTCATGCTGCCACCACCTTCTGCCAGATAGGAGCCTTTGTTAACTTCTTGGACATCGCTCCTCGGTAGGAATCTTTCTGCCTCATCCCCCCAGAGGCTCAGTTCAGGCCCATCTGCCCTGAATGTGCTCTGACGCACGTGTGACAGCTCGCAGGAGGCGTCAGCGCCTGCGCTGCACGCAGATAACTTCCGGACGGGATCCACGCTGGCCAGCCCCTGGGAACTTAGTGTTCCAGGGCAGACCAGGGGAGAGCAGGGCCAGGCAGTGGTCACACTTACAGCTCAGCCAGGGGTGAGGTGGGGGCGTCCAAGCTCTCTGTCACACAGGGGTGGGTCCCTGGAGGGCCCACAAGGCTCATGTACAGCTTTAATAAAGGTCAAGCTCGAGTAACAAGACAAAAAGAGAAACACGGGTCTCGCATTGAGTTGGTATCAGTGATGGCTGGGAACTCCACAGGTGGCTCCGGGGAGCCTTTCTCGGTCAGTAGAGCACACGCCGGCTTTAGACACAAGGGAGTGGCCTTGGTCTCTGGGGAGACAACGTCTTGTCCGGTGAGGAGTCTTTTTTGCCCAAAAACAAGGCCACAAGATGAAGTTCCAGAGAAGGAACTAAGGGAACCCACAAATGAGGTACGAACCATCCATCCACGTTTCCTAGCAACCGCGCTGAGCGGTGCGCACAGCTTGCCCTTGGGAGTCTCAGGGCCTGGCACAGGGTTGTGCTGATCGCCGGTCACCCAGCTCGAGCCGAGGGTCCGCGCCGGGCGTCCCTGGACACGGGCACAGGGTTGCGCCAAGTACTCGGAGATTAGCGGCTTCCTTCTGCTGGAATATTCTTTTCTGTCTCAGGTACACTGGCTTTCTCAAAGGACTATCACAAGTCTTCGTTTACCTCTCCGGAGCCATTTCTTCCACTGTCGCTGGATTTATGCTAAGTCAGGTGAGGTCAAACGCTCTGCTGCAAATATGCATGAGAGAAACCTATAGATGTTACTCAGCAGAAGTCAGACCAAAGACATTTTTGTTCCCCCCTCGACGTGGCTCAGCTTAAAGCTCCAGAGTCCTGAGCCCTGTCGTGATCCAACCCCCCTCGGGATGTAACCCCGGGCTCAGCTCATTCGGGCAGTTACCACGTTGAGGGTGTGAAGCGATGAAGGCTCAGTGTTATGACTTATGCTCTAAGACAGAGTCTGTAGAAGAGGAGCTTGTCCTGCTAATCATCAGAACCTCCAACAATAATCATGACACTGGTGGCAAGTATCCCGTGGCCAACCGTTCTGGTGTGTCTGGGACGGAGGGTTTCCCCTCGAGCCGCTGACTAATACATAGTCAGGAAATGGTTTTTATCACGGGCGTTCTCAAACTGAATTTGCTTCCCTCGTTATGCATTCGTTTGTTCATTCATCCGCTAATTCCACATTAGCATGTGCCGTGCACTGTTTGAGGGTATGAAGCAAACAAGAACCCCTGCTCTGGTGAAGCTTAATATTGTAGCGGCCAGAAAACCAGTGACATAAGTAAAATATACAGGATATGGAACAGTGGCCAAGTGCTCAGAGAAAAATAAAGCAGGAGAGAATAGGGCACATTGAAGGGGTGGGATTTCAATGTCAAGTAGGGTGGTCACGGAAGGACTCGCTGAGAAGTAACACTTAAGTAAAGACTAGAAACAAATAAGGGAGACACATGGCTATCTGGGGAGGAATATTCCAGCTGAGCCAGAGGCCAGGGCAGAGGACATGACCTGCGTGTTTGGGATGGACCAGGAAGCCCACAGTGGCAGGAGCAGAGCAAGGGTAGGGAGGGGGGACAGGCGCCAGAGCCTTCCTGACTCGGAGGGGCAAGAGTGAGGGGACCATTGACACTTTGTCACTTCCTGCTTCCAGGATTCCGAGTTTGGCTGGAGAAACGTCTTCCTGATTTCAGCATCCGTGAGCATATCAGGCCTGGTCTTCTTCCTCATCTTTGGCCGAGCAGACGTCCAGGACTGGGCCACAGAGCAGACGCTCACTCAGCTCTGAGCAAACCAGATGCCAGAGCTCTTGATGTCCAGCCAGTCACAGGTGGCCCTCGTGGGCATTCCCCCGTAGCACCTGCTCGGCTGGTTAGCCATTTAATTTGAGTTGACTTTGTTTCCAGTATCTTCTCAGAGACCTTGGCTGCGTAGTACTGAAGGTGATGTTTGCAGATTTTACAGGGGTGGGTCGGAGGTGGGGAGCTGTGAGCTCCTGAAAGCACTGAATTTCTAGTGTTCTGCACTCTTCCCACTATTATTGTGACATAGGAAAAAATATATAATTGGGGAGATGCCTGGGTGGCTCAGTCAGTTAAGCATATGACTTCGACTTAGGTTATCATCTCACAGTTTGTGAGTTCGAGCCCCGAATTGGGCTCTGTGCTGTCACTGTGGAACCTGCTTAGGAGTCTCTCTCTCCCTCCCTCTCTCAGCCCCTTTTCCTCTCTCTCTCTCTCTCTCTCTCAAAAAAAAGTAAACTTAAAAAAAAATACATATTTTGTCTCTGCCCCCACTTTCCGGCACAGAGCTCCGGAAGTTCAGACCTGTCATTTCCCGAGTGAGAGAGATGATAGGGGCACCTGTTGTCATCATATCGGGACTCGGCTGCTGGTCCCGAAAGAACTTCTAAGACCCTTGGACTTTGTGGAGCTATGACAGTGTCTCTGCTCTTCTAATGAGATGCCTGGGGGCTGGGGCGCTGGGAGCCTCCGGACGGGGCTGGTCTCCGGAAAGACCGAGGCACCACTGGAAGGTCAGAACTTTCAGTTCCACCATCTCTTCTCCAGGAGGGAAGAGGGCCCGGAGAGCGAGCTATTCATCAACTGCCAATCATGTCACCAATCATGCCTAAACAAGAAAGCCCCTACAAACACCTGAAACAAAGGGGTTCTGAGAGCATCTGGTTTGGTGAGCATCTGGAGCAGTGGGGGGCCTGGGGGGGACACGGGAGCTCTGCGCCCCTGCCCACCCTGCTCGCCCTCAGCAGCTTTCCCGTGTGGCTGTTCCTGGGTTGCATCCTTTCTAAGGCACAAGCAAGAGTTCTGTGAATCATGGCAGCACGTTTTCAAACCCGAGGAGGGGGTCATGGGCACCCACAACCTTGGAGCTTGGTCAGACAGAAGCGTGGGTACCTTGGGCATCCGCTGCCTTAACTGGTGTCCAAGGTGGGCGCAGGGGTGTGGGATGGAGCCCCCCTTAGCCGGTGGGCTCTAGGCTAATTCCAGGGAGTTAGTGTCAGAGTTGAATCCCCCTGTTGGATGCCCGCTGGTGCGCACAGAGATTTGGAGAACTGCTTGGGGCGGAAAACCCACACCCCTGGTGTCACAGGTATTCTGAGCGCAGACACTACTTTCCCTTAGTCATCTGGGTAAAAGCATCAGGGGCCCAGGACAATGTCTCACCAAAACAAAGCAGGAAGCTGAGATCCTGGGAGTCAGAACAGGAGGAACTGTGTCCAAACCTCCAGAAGACGAACCCCGGGAGCGGCCTTCAGCAGTGTGCCCCAGACAACGGAGGCCGTAGTGCATGCCGTCCAAAGTCCGAGGCCAGCAGGTCAGAGCAGGTCTGGCTGCCCGCACACCACGTGAGGAGGGGCCTAGGCCATTCCAAGGCTTCACATGAGCGAGACGCCCGGGTGAAAAATACCCTGGAGGGAAGGACAATGAAGGCCAAATCCTCTGTGTCCAGAGCGATGCCTGAGACCAAGAGCAGTGAGTAAACGTCAACCACTTCAGATAACCTGGTTCCTTGGAATCAGAGCCACTTCCATAAAGTGTGTGGTGCTCAGGCCTCCCCCCGGACTCCACTTCCCACAGCTACCTTCCTCCTGGCCATCTTGACTCTGCCCCACATCTGGATTGTGGGTCCAGGTAGATCCCTTGCCTCTGGTTTCCTTGATGTGCCCTCAAACATGTGCTTACGCCCCCACCTCTGTGTCGATGCCCTTCCTCCGCTCCCCTGACTGCTGGAATCCTCCTTCCCTCCCGCCAGCCTCACTCAATGATCACTTCCTCCAAAAAAAACCTGTATTCAACACCTGTGCTGGCTTGATCCTATTCCAAATGTCCGGGGAGTGTGTGCGGTGTGTCCGCTTTCGTTAACCCTCCATGGGGGCAGTACCAGGGCCGTGAACAGGAGCTTGAGCATTAAGCACCAAACGAGTATTAGGGAACATACAACATGGGGGCATGACAGAGACCGAAGTCAGAGCTGGCCTCGGGGAGGACAGGGTCTCGGGGAGTGGGTGACACAATGACCCTGGAGAATGGAACACCGAGGGCTACGCCGGCCGCAAGGGTGGACAATGACAGCAGGCGCGCGGGTCTGAGGGGGGGGGGAGGCCCCACCGCACAGTTTCATCTGAGCTGGGACTTAAAGTCAACAGTGAACAGATGCGGGAGGGAGAGGGGGAGGCCGGCGAGGAAGAGGGCGGGAGGGAAGGATCCAGCTTCCAGAGCCCAGGGGATGAGCGACGCCTGGTCTGTGAAGACGCTGCAGACGTGGGCAGAGCGAGAAATTATTGTGGAGTCAGGAAGCGTGTTGGTCTTCTATCCGGAAATCAACAGTGTCCGTGGAAGGGCTGTAATCAGGGTTCTAGGGCTCCAAGGCTTTTGCGTGAGGGACCAGGAGCACGTAGGATTTCGCGGTGTAACCCACGAGCAAACACTGGGCCCTGGACATGAGCGCTCGTATGGTGTGGCGTAAACACATTGTTTGCCGTAGGAGATACGCCGGGCAAGACTCAGATACTAAACGGGATGGAAGGTGTCTGGGTGACTTCGAGGTCTGGGTTTGCTGCCTGATGGAGGGAGACGCCTCTGACACAGAGTTCTTCCCCAAGTAAAGATGACAAGAAGGAAGATCTAGGCTTTGCGCAAGGGATCGGAGCTGCACGTGGAAATCTAGGAAGCATCTCGATAAACGTGGTGCTTGAAATGCTCAGCATGGCCGAGGGTGCCCTGGGGGACAGGATGCACAAGGGAGGGACATCCCGAGAAGGAGCCTCACTGAACTCCAACTCTGACTGGCCAGCCTGGGTGATAATTCGTCTTTTTAAGTAAAAGGGGAAAAAATGACTAGAAAGAGAGAAGGAAAACCAAGAGAATATGGTGCTAAGAGTGGGAAGAAAGAGCCCATGTTTTAGAAAAGAGTGCGGTCGCCCATGCCATGCGCGGGGAAGGGCAGGTCAGGGGGTGAGGCTGTGGGAAGAGGAGCCGGCTGGATCAGGCCTGGTCCCGGAAGGGAAAGAGGAGGCCAGGGGGGCAGCCGCAGGAGGGCACGGGATCGAGAAAGGAGCGTCCAGGGGCTCCTGGAAGGCTCAGTCAGTTGAGCGTCTGACTCTTGATTTCGGCTCAGATCATGATCTCACGGTTCATGGGATGGAGCCCCACATTGGACTCTGTGCTGACAGTGTGGAACCTGCTTAGGATTCTCTCTGTCCCTCTCTTTCTCTCTCTCTCTCAAGGTAAATAAATAAGCCTTTAAAAGAAGGAAGGAAGGAAGGAAGGAAGGAAGGAAGGAAGGAAGGATGGAAGGAAGGAAAGAAAGAAAGAAAGAAAGAAAGAAAGAAAGAAAGAAAGAAGGAAAGAAGGAAAGAAAGAGAAAGGAAGGAGCTTACAGCAAACCTGAGGGTGGAAATCTAGTTAAAGGAAAAAACCAATCTCTGCTAAAACACACATGAGTGGCAGGTTCCAGAAAAGCTGAGGTATGGGAGGGGCCCTGGGTCCCAAAGCCCAGGTGGATGGATGATGAGTGACACGTGAGGGTGCCAGACAGGCCAAGGCTGCGTCCTGCCCTCTAGCAGGAGTCCAGGGGGCTGTCGTCGGGGTAGGTGGCTTCTCTTGCCTCCCAGTTGAGAGGACAGCGTGTGGGTCAGAGAAAGGTCTGCAGTGCTCCTGGGAGACAAGGGGGAAGTGAGTCGTGAGACACCAAGACACCCCGTGGGTGGCCGCCTCCCTGGGGCACCTCGGAGTTCTGCCCCCCACCGCCCCCTTTGTTTAGGATAGTCTCCCTGTGCAAGAACCATGGCATATGTTATTTTGTAGTATCTGTCACACAAGAGCTGCAACTCGCACACAGTGTCGATAGAAGTGCATGTGTGGGTGTGTGCGTTCAGGCCCCGTACAGCTCCCTGAATGGAACCGAATGGCCTGGGGGGTGTGGGAGACCAGTTAGCCAAGAAATCAGTGAGACGGAAAACGACCCAATTTTCCTTCATTTTCCTCTGTTTTTCAGAACCCAGAACTCTCTAAACCTACGAATTCCATTCCTCGTCCCATCTGGTGTGGAGACAGGCGACGGGGCACCAGCACTGCGCTCCTGCAGCAGGCGGGGACCGTGGTGCGCCCACCAGGCCACAGACTGCCCATCGGCTCGCACCCTCCCCTTTCCGTCCGCGCACTCTCCTGGTTTCTCCGCGTCTGTCACTCAGAGTTGCTGCTGAAAGAAGTTCGGCTTCTCCCTGGGCCTGAGCAGTGGGTGCAGTTTCCCCCCAACAAGCTTCTGTAAAGTACAGAAAGCTTCTCATCTACCACACAGCAGAGTGAACGTTGAAAATTGTAGGAAAGTTCTTTTACCAAATCTTGAGTAAAATGTGCTTCCTTGGGCGTGTTTGCTGGTTTGCTCGACAATCATTTACAAAGGACCTGATGCAGAGGTGAAGACAGATACCCCCACGTGTCAAATCCAGGCCCGCCACGTGGCACAGGCGACTTCTGGTGCAAACGAGATGCACATGGGCTGTGGGCGGGCCTGGCCCCCCAGGAAGGCACGGGCCCTCTTCTTCCTGGACCGGGACTGCCCCGCAGGTCCAGCTCCTGGGCTGGACCCTCCTCCCTTCAATGAGGACGTCAGTCCCGGGCTCTGGCAGGGTTCTGTCGGACACGGAATGTTGTCGGGAAAGAAAAGAGTGCACACAAATGTCTCTGGTGGGTCCCGGAACCTGGCGGATATAAGAAGGCGTTAACACAGTTTGAAGGAATACTCTGTATTCACTTATTTTTGAGAGAGAGACAGAGCATGAGCAGGGGAGAGACATAGGGAGAGGGAGATACAGGAGTCAAAGCAGCTCTAGGGTCCAAGCTGTCAGCACAGAGCCCGCTGTGGGGCTCGAACTCTCGAACCAGAGATCATGACCTGATGATGTCAGCTGCTTAACCGACCGGCCCCTGGGAGTCCCTGGCTGAGTACATTCTCAAGCTGGCTTCCTTGTCCCAGGGACACTGATCCTGGGCATCCGACCCGCTTCTCCCCTCCCCATAAAGAATAAAGAAATACTAACAATAGAGAAAAAAGAAATACTAAGAGAGAAGAAAAAAGAGATAAAATACCAAAAGGGAGGAAGGAAAGTCATTTGCAGACGATATGATCATCTGCCTACAAACCAGAGATTCAACTCACACACCATCCTAGCAAGGTCTCTGGGCCAGTTAAGTTTCTCAGTTAAAATAATAAGTATACTCAAATAATATCTTCCCTATATGCCAGCCCAAACTTGTAAGAAAATATAGTAAGTAAAAATCACACTCAGGAAATATAAAGTAAATTTGATAAGAAATGCGTAGCAAATACATAAAGCAAACGGCAGCACTGGGCTGAAGAAAAACCGAACCCTCATTTGGGGTGGGGGGGTCTTATCATGTTCTCCTAAGGCAGAGCGTGCCCTTATAGAAATCTTAATTTCTCCCACATAGACTCGGTGTAATTAAACACTGCTCTAAGTCTTTATGAAAATGGCCCAGTAATTATAAACTTTCCTGGGATTACAAACCCTTGATACTGTACATTATCGTCCTCAAAAATAAGAAGGATAAAGGGGGTGTGATCAGCCTGATAGTTACATCTATTAAAAATTTAGACCAACCAATACACGAATAACCAGTCCTTGTAACAATAGATGTTAAACTATATATTAAGCCCAGAAACACATCTAAATATATAGTTTATTTTACCAAAAGCGGGGATTTTAAATCAGAAGAAACAAATGTGAATTATTTTTTTAAAATGCTGGTAAAACTCAATCACTTGGAAAACAAGTCCAAATCCCGACTTAAGTGCACAACCAACATGTGTAGATGGAGTAGAGACAATTAGGGGACCATGAGCTTTCAGGAAGGAACCGTCTATGCTGTAGGCGGTTTCCCTTCTTCCCCTCCCTGTTCCCTCCCCAGAGCCTGATGACGGCCAGGTCACCGACCGCCCTCACTGGTCAACGTGGCCCCTTCCTAAGGCTGCGGGGAGCTCAGGGTAACGCGTGGACGCGGTGACTCAGTGTACCGTACTCGGAAACTACCATAACCTGGTTGTTAACTGTACTGGAATTAAAGTAGAAAATAATAAAAATGAATAAAAATCAAAAATCAAATAAAAAGCTTTCAGGAGATTCAAGTCTGCCACCAGCCTTGGACGCCCGTTGGTAGTGTCAGAGGGAGACGGGAAGATGCAAGGCCACCAAGGTGAACAGGGAGCTCCATTTATGCTGTGTGTGGGAAATGGCGTGCTCAGAGAGATGCCATCCTAGGAGGAGGAAATTACTAGAAAAGTCCAAGGTGTGAGAGATATTTTGGAGGGGAAAAGAAGGGAGCAAAAGACTATTACATGCTAGTGAAAAATAGACACATTTTTCATCAGAGCCTGTAACCACAATCAACACTTGAAATTTTCCCTACACCTTCTGAATTATTAGGGGGCGAGGGGGCAAGAGGAGGCGGCCCCCAGAGATAAGGAGGACATGGTGTTAGGGGAATATAAAATACAGTGACGAAAATAAAGCGTATTTGTAGTGATAACAAAGGCTGTTGGGTCAAACGCATCCCTACAAAGGAGCCCGCGCTCAGAGTGGGGGAAGTGCTCATAAGAAACACAGATTAAGTGAAACGACTCAGAAAGGTGGGATTTAAAGGTGACAGAACTGTATTCCCGAGAATCTGAAGCAAGCACACACAAGAGTGCAATCATTTTAGATAATTTTAGAAAATCAAAGTTAAGTTTCTAGTGGAGATACACTTACCAAATCGTTTTTGATATTATAACATCAGGATGTTCAAGAAAACCTGCTCGGAGGGGCGCCTCGTGGCTCAGTCGGTTAAGCCTCTGACCTTTGACCTCAGCTCAGGTCACAATGTCACGATTTGTGTGTTGAGCCCCGTGTTGGGCTCTGCGCTGACAGCACAGAGCCTGCTTGGGATCCCCTCTCTTTCTGCCTCTCCCTTTCTCTCTCTGTCTCAAAATAAGTAAACATTAACATTTTTTTTAACTGGACATAAATGGAAATTAAAAGAAATAATAATGGAAAACATCAGTATGCCTTGCAGATTTTATTTAATAGGTCAACTATGTAGAAACAAGTAAGATTTGGGGTCTGAATAAAGTAACATGATTACTTTATTTACTTTGCCCGGGCTCCATATCTTGGAAATAGAGGATAAACCTTTGCCAGCACCTTCGCTGACGGATACGGAGTATCTCCTGGCACTGTGACGTGCTTACTCATCAGGACAGCCTCAGTAGTTTCTATATTAAGATATTTGTATGAGCTCCCATGTTTTTTGGCTTCTGGTTGTATTTCATTCACTTACACAAAATTTATTAACGAAGACGCGTTTAATTCCAGATCCAGAGTTTTGCCATTTTTTAATCAGCAACCTCGCATATAAATGCATCTTGATGACTTTTTGTGATTTATGGAAACTCCCACTGCTGGCAATACTGAGCCCACTGAATTTTTGATGGAAACCCACCATTTCCCTCCAACTGTCATGTGGATCATTTCTTTCTAAATTTGCTAACCAGTCATTATCACTTAATGTGAAAAAGTTTATTTCTGTATTAACGGCTGGTCAGGAAAGTGACTTTGCGTGTTTGCTGTTTCTGTAGCTTTCTGGTCAACCCGCTTCGATTTTTTTTTTCTAGGGAAGCCATCTTGCCATTTACCCATAACCTGAGTTTCTCCCTTTCCCAGTGTCGATTCCTTTGTTTTGCTCTCTCTCAAATCCGTCTTCTTAAGTGAGAACCTCAGTGCTTTTTGCACAGATGAAATGCCAACCCATGTACTGGCCCGCGCCTGGGTGCCTATAAATCCCACCTTCTCCGGGCCACTGGGGGGTATTAACTCTAGGTAATTTCCAAGGTGAATGCCTGCACTGTGCTCAGGGTTCCTCCCCTCTGGGTGACTCACACTTCCACTGTGCATGTGACCTTCTCTCCCAAGGTGTGAAACTGCATGATTGGGTGTCATTGGCTTCCGTATTACTGTACCTAATTCAAGACAGACAGACCATCCACCCTCCCCCGCAGGGACTGTCATCGAACTGCTCCCTCTTCCTTACATTCGCTCCTCCCCCTCCCCCTTCCCTCTCTCCTCCTCCTCCCCCTCCCCTTCCATCCTCCCTCCTTCCTTGTAAAACACAAGTAGAGAAAACTGCCTGAAGCAAATGTGTAACTCAGTGAACACTCTTTTAATCACCACCGTGGACAGAAAAGTAGAACTTTGCCGGAACCCCCGAAGTTTTCCATGCGGTCGGTCCTAATGGCGTCTCCCTCCCCTTAAAAGTGATAACTATCCTGACATTTAGAACAATGTCTTTTCTGCCCGTCCTTACAGATTTGTCACCCATGTCACCTGGCCCCTCCCCCCCATAGTGTTGCCAGTTTTTAAAAATTTAATGCTTTTAAAGTCGCCTTTAATCAAGAGGCTCCTCCTTCTGTCTCTTTTTCTTTATAATTTATCTGTTAAAAAAATCTAATAAGGCTTTGACTTGTAACATTTCCACAGTTTGGATTTGCTGACGACGTCCTTAGGATTTTGTTCAACGCATTCCGCATTCTCGCGTCTCCGTCTTCCTTGCAAAATAGCCGCTTTTATTTACAGGCTTGATCGTACTCAGTTGATGTGTCCGGCAGGCCCCTGGTGGTGGGGGGTGCTTGCCTCGGGATGCACACGGCATGCCTGGACCTCCCTTTGCGACATTCACTGCTGTTGGGACAAAAACCAAAACCAAAACAAAAAACAGATCCCATAATTCATTGGGGTTTTCACAGTGAAGATATATATCCTACATATATCAATTCTTATTTATACATTAGGGGAAATAATTCTATAAAGACACATGTCTACTCTACAGAGTTTAGAGAAGAAAGACACAGTATCAGACACTCCTTGAACTTGAATGTGCCCTTAGTCTCCATCATTCCTTCTAGTCAGGGTCACTTTTAAGGTACCTCTCGCCAGACCCATCAGTAAATTCTAGACCTTATGTAATCTGACCCCTTGGTAACATTTCCGGGGGGTGGGGGGTGGGGAGGGATGCCACATGCTCTTCCTGCCCGGTGCCCCTTGCAAGTGCCCCTTCCCTTCCTCACCCTTAATGTTGGAAAGGTCTGGCTCCCAAGTACCTATGTGCCAGCCCCATGGGTTCCCCAGAATCTCAGAGCGACACCTCTTCTGGGCTGCGTGCTGTCACCATCCCCACACCAGGGAGTTTAGACTTTACATGGTCCCCGTCTCCCCGCAAACCCAAACTGGTCCCCCGCCCAGCACCACAGTCTGTTCAGGGGGACCCTCAACCCCGCCCTCTCCCGCACCCCCACTTCTGAAATCAGACCTCATGGCTCAATCAGACCTCAATCAGATCACTTCTTACCTTTAGAGGCGTGTGTGTTCCTGTTGGTCTTTAGCCCAGTCCTGAATTTCCGCTTTCCCAAATATGAGACAGAAAACTAGGCTCATCACACTAACGCCTGCCGTCAGGATGAAAATTTTAAACCAGGCAGATTCCGGATCCTGGGGATTATAGTGCAAAGTAATTAGAAGTTCGTGGGCTCCAGGCACGCTGTAACACTGCCAAAGGCGTGTAAAACCAGCGGCATGGGTCCCTGAACCGACATGGAAAAGCAGACTCACAAGGAACAAAAAAATTTATAATCTCACTCTACAAAGATAATTACCATGGATCTTTCTCTCTTTTTGATTTATGTCTATATGCATGTAATTTTTCATATATACAATTGGCATTATGATGAACATAATTCTTGCCCAAGCCAAGAATCCATATGTTTTTTATTTAGAAATATAACCATGTTTAGAAAATATATATAAACACATTTGCATATCAAGAAATATTCAACTGTATCAGAACCTTTTCTGACTGATTAGTAATTGAGAGTCTAGATTTATAAAATTTATCAAACATCCCTTATTTCTTTTTATAATTTTTAAAATATATTTTATTTTATTTTTGAGAGACAGAGAGAGACAGCGTAAGCAGGGGAGGGTCAGAGAGAGAGGAAGACACAGAATCTCCTCCCCCTAGCTGTCAGCACAGAGCCCAATGTGGGGCTCGGACCCACGAACCTGAGATCATGACCTGAGCCGAAGCTGGACGCTTAACTGACTGAGCCACCCACGTGCCCCACACTTTTTTTTAATTAAAAAAATTTTTTTAATGTTTATTTGTTTTTGAAAGAGAGAGGAGGGGAGAGGGAGGGACAGAGGGAGAGAGAGACCCAGAATCCAAAGCAGGCTCTAGGCTCTAAGCCGTCAGCACAGAGCCCGATGGGGGGGCCCAAACCCACAAACCCCAAGATCATGACCTGAGCTGAAGTTGGACACTTAAGCTACTGAGCTACCCAGTGCCCCCAAAACATCCCTTATTTCTTTATATTTAAGTCGTTTTTCACTTTTTGCTGCTAAAAATTTGAGTACTTTTGAATACACTTTATCAAATACCTTTTCTTTATACCACATTTTTTCTTTAAGCCTCTAATATGATCAGTTTCATTAATAGATCCTGTAATATTCAGCCACTTTAACTTTCATAGAAAATGGCTGACTGAATCATGGACTCACAGGCATATATTTTAATCTGCTGGTGGATTCTCGGCACAGGTAATTTATTTCATTTTTGTATCTATATTCAAAGATGACATTGAATTTTAACTACGTTTGAGATCTGTTTTACCATTTTGCTTTCTAACTTTTTTATCAGTCAAAATTAAGTTTTATGTAGTTGAATATATAATGTATTTTTCTACAAGTGGCTTTGCCACTATGTTTTTTTAAAAACATAGCTCCATGCTCTTGCTTTGAAATGAAGCGTTATCATCCAGAATGTATTTTTTTCACAACTTGACCAAACCATCATCAGTTTTATTTAAAATATAATCAGGAGTAGACACTGAGAAAATAAACCAATATGTTTCCAGACTAGACATTAAGTATATTTAATTAAACTAATTAAAACCTGTCACACTTGACAGGTCATTGGCAAAGTCAAGAAAAGGAGCGAGACAAGCCCAGAAATTTAACGATAGATAGTAAAGCTCACGATGATTTGACGTTAATCGAGTTCCTTGTGATTTGGAATTGAAGTCCAGCATAGAAACTCGATGTGCCTCTTTCTTCATGTCTTTTCACTGATGTTGTTTACGAGATGTGTAGTTTTCTTCCTACGGGACTTTGCGTGAATTTCAGTGTTTTTCCCCCATGGGAATTTTGTAATATTGGTTGATACTGTGCTTTAGAGTTTTCCACAATATATACTGACTTTGATCTTTTTTCCCCCAGGAAGGCAATCTATTCTGTGTATATAATGTTATTTTGTTGCTCTGCATTTACACTCTGTATACCTGTAACTTACTTTTCTTGACTAATTGGGTTTGCTAGCATTCCGCTGCAGAATAAGATAGATAGCAAACATGTTTTTGTTTTTCCTAATTTCAAAGGGTCGGCATATAATGGTACTAAGAGCTGTCATGGGTTGAATACATGAGCGTCTGATACTTGCCTGCACGATCAGATTCAGTAAACCCTAAACCCGTGACGATTTTAGGTCATTTTGGCCAGTTATAACTGGAGATACCAAGTATTAGAGTCAGAGATGTTCCTGGGTCACACAGCTACTTCTAGTAGCTGAATAAGATAGTTTGCCAGAGAAATACATACTCAAAACAGCTAAGTAGCTGACTCTCAATTGTTTCTACTTGGGGCTCCTGAGTGGCTCAGTCGATTGAGCCTCTGACTTTGGCTCAGGTCATGATCTCACAGTCTGTGGGTTCGAGCCCCATGTCGGGCTCTGTGCTGACGGCCCAGAGCCTGGAGCCTACTTCAGATCTTTGTCTCCCTCTCTCTC
Source organism: Mungos mungo (assembly GCA_004023785.1). Classification (NCBI taxonomy): domain Eukaryota; kingdom Metazoa; phylum Chordata; class Mammalia; order Carnivora; family Herpestidae; genus Mungos; species Mungos mungo. The sequence continues at coordinate 202,399 of PISW01001908.1, forward strand.
TGCCCCTCCCCCAAACACTCTCTGTCTCTCAAAATAAAATAAAGACAAAAAAAATTGGTTTTGCTTAAAGAAAACTTTGGTCCTGATCATATAATAATACCATCTTTCTTTGGTTAATGTTTTCTTCATTCTTTTTTATGCATCCTTACAACTTCCAATATTCCTGTCTCTTTATTCTAGGCAGGTATCTTATATATAAATGGCTATGAGTGGATTGAGTTTTTAATCCAGTCTTAAAAAGTGTGTCCTTTAACCACAGAGGTTATTTGCATTTATTTGCTACCTTTTCTGTGCTTTTTTCTTTGCATTTATTACTAAATATCTGTGTTTTCAATCTGTTCTATGTTTTACTTATATTCTTACTCACCCCCTACACATCATTTCTTCTTTCAAATTGAGGGGATTTTGCTTTTGTTTTTTTTTTCCCCACTGCATTTTCTTCCTTTACCCTGGCTTAAAAGTTTCACATTCTGCCTCTTTTGAATGGTTACCCTTGAAATTTTGACTCATATGCCAAATAAAAAGGTCACCTTACTCCCTATATTTAACGAAAACAGAAAGACTAGGAGGAGGGGAAAACAGGGAGTTGTTCAGTGAGGAAAAAGTTTCAGTCATGCGAGAGACAAGTTCTAAAGATGTACAACACTGTACGCATAGTTAACAGCACTCTTTTTTAAAAAAATTTTTTTTTATTTATTTTTGAGAGAGAGAGACAGTGCGAGCAGGAGAGGGTCAGAGAGAGAGGGAGATACAGAATCCGAAGCAGGCTCCAGGCTCTGAGCTGTCAGCACAGAGCCTGACACGGGGCTCAAACCCAGAACCGTGAGATCATGCCCTGAGCTGAAGCCGGATGCTTAACCTACTGAGCCACCCAGGGGCCCCAACAGCACTCTTAACTAATACTATAATGTACACTTAAAGATTAAGAAGATACATTTATGTGGGGGGGGGGTTACTACAATAAAAAACAATTTTTTTAAGTCCCAGAAGGGTCCTATAGTCTCTGAATAACTACTCTCTCACTAAAAAATATTGAGCTTTTAGTCTCCCATCAGTGTCTCTTTAATTATTTAACTATTTTTTCTTATACTTTAGCTCTGTCTTGTTTTTACTTATAATTGTACATGTTGTATTATTAATAGTTTTATAAAGACAGTATTTAAAATTTTTTCTAATGTTTATTTATTTTTGAGAGAGAGAGAGGGAGAGAGTATGAGCAGGGGAGGGTCAGAGAGAGAGGGAGACACAGAATCTGAAGCAGGCTCCAGGCTCTGAGCTGTCAGCACAGAGCCCAACATGGGGGCTTGAACCCACAACGATGAGATCATGACCTGAGCCAAAGTTGGATGTTTAACCAACTGAGCCACCCAGGTGCCTCTATAAAGACAATATTTTTAAAAAATCTCTCCAGGGCCCCTGGGTGGCTCAGTTGGTTAAGCGTCCCGCTTGGGCTCAGGTCATGATCTCATGGGTGGGTTTGAGCCCCACATCAGGCTCTGTGCTGACAGCTCAGAGCCTGGAGCCTGCTTGGGATTCTGTGTCTCCCTCTCCCTGACCCTCCCCTGCTCGCGCGCTCTCTCTCTGTCTCTCAAAAATAAATAAAAAAACATTAAAAAAAATTTTTAATTAAAAAATTAAAAAATCTCTCCATTATGATCTTGCATATTTTGGGGTATATTCTAATTCCAATTCAATTCCTTTTGTTAGTCATGTGAATAGCATTTATTTATATATTTGTTTTTCCTAGATAACATTTCTGGTATTTGTAAATGCTATTTAAGTGTGTTGATTTCATTTTGAGCAAACTAACTGAACTCTAACTTTTTTCCATTTTCTATTTTGTATCGACTGTGTTGGTTTTCCTAAGTGAATGATTATAAAATCGTTGAAAAGCTGAGGCCTTATTTTATTCTTTCTGATTCTTATTTTTCTTTCCTTTTAAAACAATGTCTAGAAATTCCAGTGCAATGTTAAAAAAAAGTTGATAAATAGTATAAGAATGAGCATCGTTTCCTCATTTCTCACCTTAAGGAGTGAGGGAATACGTCATTACTCCGCACCGGCTGATGTCACCTCGACAATTGTTTGTATGTACATTACCTTCTTTCTCTGTGCAATTAATATTAGAAAAGTAACCGCGCATGTCTGGATGCTCCTTACCTCATTCAGGATCATTCCACACAAAATAGAGGAAACCAGCCCTCCAACCATTCCAAAGACAGACGTCACTGCCTTAAGAAATCCGTAATAACTGTGAAAAACAACAAGACACAGGTGTAAAGTCACACGAATGCTGCAGGGAAAGCCAGCCCGATGAGATGAGGAGAGCCTACTGTCAATTTCCAGAATTTTTCCTCCTCAAAGTCCATTAAAATGTCAAAAGAGCATGTCGATATAAGTAACTTTCTGGTTGCAGTACAGAGTCAGAAAGGTTGGCTTTCACAAAAAAAAAAAAAAAAAAAAACAAACATTAAGAGATTGAGAAAATGAGACCATAGTCAAGTGAAAGCCAGCAGGATCGAGAAATCTATAATACAGTAGAGGAATTCAGACAGCGATGTTATTGGTAATAGGAAGTGGCATAGGGTCAGTCCAGAACTGAAGGGCTCTGCATTCACCTGGTCTGTCCCCACACCCCCAGGTCCTGGTCTGTCCCCTGGCCCCAGTGCTCACTCCCGGCCCTCAGACAAGGAAGGCAGAAGCGTCATTTCCAAACAACAGCGCTTGGCCAGTCCTGGGCACCCAGACCCGGCTCCGCAGAAAGTGAACCACAAAAGCAAGGAAGCCACAAAGAATGATCAGTAGACTAAAATCCATCAAGCCACAGGGAACAAGGAATGCCTTTCGGAGAACAGAATCGGTGTTGTACCAAGAAATGAGTCCTATCCAGGACAGAGAGTCTCTGTCTTTCCTGCCTCCAGATCTCACCATTAAATGTTCTGTGTTTTCTTTTCTTCCCTTTTATGAGAGTGAGGGTTTTCTGTTGGTTTTGTTCTGCGTACTTCGATATTACTGATATCAATAATTTTTGTTTTTCTTAATCAGTCTTCATTATTTTATTGATTTTATTAATTCCCAAAGAACCAACTTGTGGCATCATTGATTTTCTGTATGACCTTTTCCCCTAATCTTCATAATTTGAGAGGCAGAGTTAATTCGCTGCTTTTTTTCCTAGCTTCCTGAGATGAAAACATGATTATTGATTTGAAGACTTAATGGTCTTTCAATATATATGTTTAAAGCTACACATTTCTCTCTGGGCATGATTTTAAAAGCACCCCACACGGTTTGAAATGTCATATTTCATTATAATTTATTAAAGTATGTTCTACTTCCAATGGTGATTTCTTCTCAGCCTCAGACATTAATTTGGAAACAATGGGTTATGTGTCATTTGCTTTTCATGGCAACGTTAATTCACTGTGATCTAACAATATGCAGTACGACTGTGGTTTGCGAGCGTCACTCATTCCAGAAACATGCTTGTCATCCAAAGTTCTCGTACATCAAAGCGAACTTCCAGAACCATTGGCTCGGTTGTGATCATGTGACGTTTGGCGTCACGTACAACCTCGTACCGCAAGACATCACTCATTTATCAAGTTAACATTTATTGCAAACGTTTGCTCGTCTTGCAGAGCACTCGCAGAACAAGTTACTCGCAGTCCAAGGTTTTACTATTCTGAATGATTTCAATCATTTAAGTTAATTGCAGCTTGCTTTATGACCCAACATACTGTTGGTTTCCATAACTGTCCCATAGGCAACTGTCCTCTCCTCTCTGAGCGCAGTGAGGTGTGTTCCACGCACGTCAATTAGGTCAAGCCTGTTGCCTTTTGTTCTTGGCACTCTAGTCATCCATGTCCTTGCTAACTTCGTACCTCCCTCTAGTTCTGTACAAGCTATTGAAAGAGGTTATGAAAATTTCTCCCTTTGTTGTACATTTGTCTAGTTCTTTGAGTCCTCTCCATTCATGATGAATATAAATTAAAGCCATATTCTTGGATTCAAACAGAGGTATAATTCTGATAGTTTTCTCTTCACCATTGTGAACTAACACTTTATTTCTAGTAGTGTTGCATTTTTTTCTGGTACCAGCATAGTTGTTTCAGGTTTCTTTAGGTTAATATTTGCTTGGGATCCTCTCTCTATCCTTTAATTGCATCCGTGCTACGTCCTCATGTTTATTGTGTGTCTTTTGTTCGTAGTAGGCTGCGATTTCCTTTATTACTGAGCTTGACAATCTTGATACTTATTTGGAATATTTCATCCATATTGGTTTCACATAATAACTGTGTACTTGTAATTGTCTTTATCTGTTCACTATTTTCTTTTTGACCTCCTCTTTCACTTTCCACTTTTTCTTTCTTCTGGACTCATCTGTTTTATTGTGTTTTTCCTTCTCTGACATTTTTTCACTGTTGTTTACAAGCATTGAAGATATTATAGCATGTCCTTTTTACTTAAGTTTATTATGATTTATGCTTTTACTCTTTTCTCTATAACATCAGAAGCTTAGAACATTTTTAAGATTTTAATATTTTAACATTTCTGTGTATCTCCCTCTTTGCATTATTGCCTCCTGTATTTTAATTCCTTAATGCAATTTGTTTTGATACGCATTTCAACTTACAAGGTAGTCTCTACCATTTTGCAAATCAATAATCTCTAAAATTACACACATATTTACCCTCCCTAACTGCTCCTAAGTCCTTCTGGCATAAGCAGGTTTCAATAGGGATAATTTCTTTTTACCTGAAAATTTTCTTTTAGTATCTCTTTTAGTGAATATCCACTGGTGACAATTTCTCCATTTGTCTGAAAACATTTTTAGTTTGCTTTGACTTTCGAAGAGTATTTCCACAGGGCATAAAATTCTAGGTTGACATTTATTTGTTTTTTGGCACTTATAGAGCTCATATCATTACCTCTGGGTTTCACGGTTTCTACTGAAACCAGATGTCAGGCTGACAACTGTACTGCTTGAAGGTGGCATGCCTTTTCTCTCTAGTTCCTTTTAAGACTTTTTTCTTTGTCTTTGTATTTTGGCATTCCTACTATATATTATAATTTTCATTTCACATGGTTGAAATTCACAGAGCTCTGTGTGTGTGTAGTTTACTGTCTTTCATTAGTTTCATATTATTTGGGGCTGTTTTCTCGTAGAATATGGCTTATGTCACATTTTATCTCTCCTTTCCTTCTGAGACTCAAGTACAGATTTGTTAGCCTTTTTACTTCATTCCACATTTCTGTTTATTTGCTATTCTTCTTTTTTTATGTTTCAATGTGGACATTTCTTTTGATGCGCCTTCCTATTTCCCACTCTCATCTTCTCCTGTGGCCAATTTGTCAGTAACCATATCTATTAAGATTATAATTGCAGACATTTTATTTTTCAGCTTCAGGAATTTCCATTTGATTGTTTTTTAGATTCCAATGCTGGTCAAACTCTTTATCTTTTCATCTCTTTTCTTGAGCTTTCCCCCTGGTTTCTTGGGTATATTAATCATAGCTATTGTGAAGTTTTTCTTACTGATAACTTCAATATCTGTATCAGTTGTAGGACTATTTCTGATGCATGTTATAGTTATAGATCACATGGCCCTATTCCTTGTCATGCCTAGTAATTTTTTATTAAATGCTGGACATCGTGAATAAGAGCCAAAGGGACTCCAAGAATATGTCATACTTGGCGAGAAAAGATTCACCCTTTCCTTTAATAGATTTGGAGGGGAGGGAATGGATCACAAATCTAACAAGGGAATGAACTAAGATGAGGTTAGGCCTCAATTTTGCTAAGATTCCGTTTACCTCTAGTCCCCACCCTAGGTATTGGACTTCAGGTTGTTAAACGGAGAGTTCAGTATATTCAGTCAGCTCCCTCCAGGCTTTGGTAGATCTCGTCACCTTAGTACAGGTAGTTTAGGAAATTCTGCCACTTGTCTCATCGAACTTCAGAATTCAACAAGTATCTCAAGGAGAGACATGGACTTGATGTTTAAGTTCTCTTAATTTCCAGTGCAGTCGCTCCAGCCTGTGTAACTGGAATGCTTGGCTAATTTCTCTATCTCGAGCGGCAGCCTGGTCCCAGGGCCCAACCTGGATCATCAGCCATTTGCCGATTGGCAGGTGGCCCCAAGGAAAAAGTCGCAGGGATTGTCCGCTCACCTCAGAGGTGCCAGCGTCTCGTATCTTCGGCCTTATTGGCCTTCGCTGCAACCTGCTGTCTTTTAGTTAATACTTTGGGGTGTGTTTATTTTGTTAAGATCTTTTTAAAGTAATCTCTACACCCTACTTGGGGGTCCAACCTACAACCCCAAGACCAAGAGTTGCACACTCTCCTGACTGAGCCAGCCAGGCGTCCCTGCTTGTGGCACTTCATCCGGCCTTGTCATATTTTTCCCACCTGGAATGTCAGTCATCCCCAGCTGCTCAGTCATATGTGGAAGCTGAACAGTTTTCTCAAATTTTGCTTTGCAGTTGGAACATGTTAGGTGCATGGAAACTTAGAAAACTATATCTTCTAGTGAATTAAAGTAACTTTTAAAAATTCTTATCTCTAGTAATGCATCTTGACTTAAAGTCTAATTTGGCTGGTCTGTTTTCCTTTATTTTGCTTTTAATCTATTATATTTTGGGTTCTTTTTAATTTTAATCTAGTTTAAGTTAATTTGGAAGATATAGTCCTTTTATGTTTTATATTTTTCTGATACATTTGACTTAAAATGATCATCATTCTCTTTTTCCCACCAATTTTATGTTCCTTTTTAAACTTCACTCTTTCTTTTTCATTGTTTTTAAAATATTCCCTTTATACTTTTATTATCATTCAATAGTTACCCTAGAGATTAAAATATATATTCTTGACTTATTTTAGTTTAATGTAAATTAATATTTTTGCAAATTCCCATTAATGAAAGCATCTTAGAACACATATTCATTTATGCCTTTTTATCTGTTGTGCTATTTAGTGTTGTGCACTTTAATTTACATATTTTGATACTCTAATGATACTATCTTCATTTTGTGAGTTCAGTAATTATTACATTTATTCTATATTTTTCTTTTTATGTCTCTTTGTTTGTTCCTGTATTTCTTTTTATTTTTAATGTTTATTTATCTCTGAGAGAGAGACAGAGTATGACCAGGGGAGGGGCAGAGAGAGAAGGAGACACAGAATCTGAAGCAGGATCCAGGCTCTGAGACGTTAGCACAGAGCCCACCACGGGGCCCGAACTCACAGACCGTGAGATCATGACCTGAGCTAAAGTCGGACAATTAACCGACTGAGCCACTGAGGCTCCCCTTGTTCCTATATTTCTATGCTTTATCTGTGATTATTTTTCTTCGGTCCAAAGAATTCCCATTTAATAAGTTTTCAATGGGTGTTTATTGCTGATGAATTCTCATAATTTGCCTGAAAATATTTTTATATGACCTTAATTCTTGAAGGAACTTTTTGCTGAATGTAGATTTCTAGTTAACAGTGATTATATTTTTTTTTCATTTTTTTTTTTTTACATATTCGAGACTGGCTTCTAGCTTTCACGGCGTCCGTTGAGAAGGCAGCTGCCAGTCTTATCATTTCTTCTTTGAAAGCAACGTGCCTTTTGCATCTGGCTGTTTTTAAGAGATCTCTCTCCTCTCTCTCTGCCTTTCTCGTTGGGCGAGAGCAGGAGCAGTTTTCTTTATGTTTTTCCTATTATACATTCGGTAACTATGACATCGCTGGCGGCTGTGTTTCTCTTTCCAGATACTGAAGTCTTTAGCATGCTGCGGCTATGGGAAAGGATGTGGCCCATTTTTACTAACAGAGGTGATTTGATCCGTAGTTGGAGAAATAAACAGACTCCTCGGTGTCAGGAATCCTGAATGCCTTGACAATTCCTCTGAAAACAATGTCTCATCCATAGGGTGGAGCCGTTCTTCTGAGCCGAGAGGGGCCGGGAGAGGAACGTGTTATGCTCTCATCCTCCTGTCATTCGGAGGTGTTTGATATGGTGTTTGATGTTGTTCTGACACAGGAAAGTTTTCTAGACAACAATCTGCTCTAAACTTGCTCATTCCTGAGCTGCAACAGTCTGTGGTAAAAAGCATTTGGGAAGTTTAAAACAGTCACTGAAGTAGACTTTCGGCTTTATCAATTTTGTATTTTGACATACTATGATTTAATAGAGCCCAAATAAGATTCTGACATGGAGGGAAATTCAGGGTACACAATCCACCCAGTCAAAAATTACTAAAAGGGGGGCACCTGGGTGGCTCAGTCAGTTAAGCATGTCACAGCTCATGAGTTCGAGCCCCACATTGGGCTCTGTGCTGACAGTGCAGAGCCCAGAGTCTGTTTCAGATTCTGTGTCTCCCTCTTTCTCTGCCCCTCCCTCCCTTGCTTGCATTGTCTCTATCTCAAAAATACATGAACATTTTTTTAAATTTTTAATAAAAAATAAAATTAAATTAAAAAGGCAGAACAGTAAAGGGAGCAAAAGATCTTGCTAGACGATCTGGATTAAAATCCTAAGTAAAATCTTAAACCAGTGCTGAGATCTTAGGCTGACAAGTATCGGATCCTCAGTTCCCTTAGTTATTAAATAAGTATCTTTACTAAGTTGGGGGTTGTCATGAAGATTCATAATGTATACACGTGTATCCGCCAACAAAGGCAATGTAGCAACTAACCTTTATATGGTCTTCGCTCAGGCGCTCTTCTGAGCATTTGACCTCTGTTAACTTATTTAATCCTCTCATAACCCTGTGAGGTAAGCGTTCTCTAATTGCCCCCGGTGTATGGGTGTGAAACAGGGACAGGCAGGGTAAGCAATTTGCTTGAGCAAAGTGTTCATGGCGTTATTGAAAGCAAACCTTCCGACTTTAGAATCTGTGTTCTGAATCACTGGGCAACACTTTGTCTACATAAGAGTTGCAAACATTAATATGTCATTAGGTACATAATCATGACTTCCGGCATATGTCTGAACTCCACTGATGCTTCTTCAGGGAGCATTTTGGCCTGCTTACCATGAACTCCAAAATAGTGGACATCTTAAAACGCTCTTGAGAGCCTGAATACACGAAAGAGATGTTTGCAACCATACCTGGGAGCGATATCCATGCCATTTATAAGTAGCCCGGCCATACAGAAACTTCCTGTGGAAGCAGTGAGTATCAGGAAAATGATGGTGCTGTAGAAGCTGAAACTCAGGTACATCAGGCACAGACCGAAGAAGGGAGGCAGGAGAAGCCCTGGGGAGGGAGGCAGACGACACAGTTAGGGCGTCTCGAAGGTGGCGGGAAGTAACTCCAAGGGCGTCCTGGCTGTTCCTTACCTAGTGTGTTGAAGAGTTTCCGGATGGTATTTAAGCGGAGAATGTTCCTGGACAGGAAGAAGTCTGAAGTGTGACCAGCGAGGATGCCAAAGCTCCAGGCAAACAAATAGGGGAGGGCCGACAGCAGCCCATTCTGAGGAGGAAATGTCCCTGTGAGGCCGGGGGTGGGAGAGAGAGCCGTCCCCACACTGAACGTTGGGACCGCCTTACGAGAACCCATCTTCATGCAACCCCAGAACTCCGACTTGAGGCCACACCGCCCAAAAGAAAGAGGAAAATAGTTTTGAGGTCAAAACAGTTGTCACAGGGCGCCTGGGGGGCTCAGTCAGTTGAGTGTCTGCCCCTTGATTTAGGCTCAGGTCATGATTCCAGGGTTGTGGGATCGAGTCCCTCGTTGGGCTCTGTGCGAAGCATGGAGCCTTTTTGGGATTCTCTCTCCCTCTGCCCTTCTTTCCAACTTGTGTGCTCTCTCTCTCTCTCTCTCTTTAAAATAAATAAATAACTAAATATGTAAATAGTTGTTACAGTATGTCTAGTTTTCTATTTTTAGTATCATGGGAACTGAAAGTTCTGGATAATAGACATGAAGACTACACTTGGAATGGAGAAAGCTGACTCTGGGGAGAAACAGTGACGATAACAATGACAAACATTCTTCGGGTGCTTATTTGGGACACTGCTCTTAATCCTATCAATCCCTCTATGGTCTCGTAGAGGACAACATTGAATCAGAAAGAGCTTAAATGACCTCACTGTCACGTTGGCCCCTCGGCTGGGGTCCTGGACGTGCACTGCAGAATGCCACTCTGGGCATTCCATTTCTGAAGGAGACTTTTCTGGTTACCATGGCATCAAACATAAGTTCCAGGCACCAGTGATTCTCCGAATCAGACAAGCAGTGAGAGTGCCTATGCTTTCAAAGCAAGACCCGAGTCATGGGTTCTCAACCCGGACTCACTGCCTTTTCCCAGGAGACAGGTTGGGTGTGAGCGGGACAGGGTGGCAGGGAAGGAGCAGTCCCTGTAGGGGACGATGGTGCTGACTCTTCAGTATTACGTTAGGGCGTGAATGGCGGCAAGGCACTGCGGGAACAGGAGTGTGTTTTGTGGAGGCCAGAAACTGTGCCTCCACCTTTTCTTCCAGGAAAGGTTGACACTAAAATTGGGAACAGTGAGTCCCCAGGTGCAGAGCATCGGCCAGACAGTGTAGAGCGGCCAAGAGCCAGGGGTAGCGTCATGAGAAATTTCATCAAGTTCAAAGGAGAACAAAGTGATACTTACCTCTTTTATATTCACGTGAAGCCTGGAGTTGACAAACGTGGGCGTGTAGAAGAGCATGATGGTGTTCGTCCAGTGAAAACCGAAAGAGCCAACAACAATGGCCCAGAGTGGGAGAGACTTGATCATGGCCTTGATCGGCAGAGGCTGTGAACGTGAGCTGCTCTGGGAACAAACAAACAGACAGACGAACATGAACTGTTAGCACCTTGGGAGAAGCTGGCACGCAGTCTCTTCCGGCGCGGGCTCTGGGAGCTGGCACCGGGGCGGCTGTGTCCTACCTGCTCCTGGTTGAGGGACGACACGATGTAGTTCCGCTCGCTGATGCTGATGCACGGGTGGGTCTTGGGGTCGTCGTAGAACAGAAGGAACCAGAGAAGGCTTACGCCACAGCCACAGGCGCCTACCAAAGCAGGACAGGTTAGAACGGAAATTACTTCTGTCCGTAGGGTCCTTCCCACACTGGCAGTTTTCATGATCGGTCCTGGACCTCCTTTCTTCTTTACAACGTTACAACAAGGCTTGTTTTTGGTGACACTCTCTGTATCTAAGGCTGCTGGATTTTGCAGAAAGGGCAGGAAGCCCTCTGGCCTCTCTGACCGAGCCTCTGTACCCCTCCGCTCATGAGAGGGGCCTCCCTGCTCGTAGACCCTCACCCCTGCCCCTCCCCGACGTGCTCCACCCTGAGAAGAGGACACAGCCGAGTCCTCAAAGGGCTTGACAATCAGCTGGCTTTGGGAGATTGGCTCTTGGCCACGCTCCGAGACACAGCCCAGGCCTGAGGGATTACACAGTCCTTCGTGACTTTGCCAAATGATTGGTTGTTTTCGAGTGTTTTGTACTAATGACTTCCATGAGGAATCCTCTGTTAGGACAGGGGGTGTCGTGCCCATCAGTCTGTCTTCCAGAAGTGCCTTCATTCTTTGACAAAGAGTGATTAAATGCTCATTATGTGCCCTTCACTATTCTAGGTCCTGGGGATGCGGCAGTGGGTGAAGCAGACAGAAATTTCTGTCTTGGTGCAGTTTAATTTCTAGTGGGTAAGAAAAGAGAGCATGGAAAGTAAAGAGGTAAAAGGTGTTAAATGTCAGTGGCAAGAGCAGCGGGGAGACGTTGCCGGGGAGGAGGCGAGGCGTGTCATGCTCCGGGGAGGCTGGGGCACGGGTGTGGGGCAAGGACACGCCAGGGAGCGGGGGCAGAGAGCACCAAAGCCTTAGGATATGAGGCTAGGCTAGTGTGACTGGAGAGGAAGCGGGGGGAGGGGAGGATCTGGATAATGAGGGTGACGTGTGATAGGACCAGACCACATGGAAACCTGGAGCCGTGGTAAGATCTCAGACTTTTACAACACTGTTTCAGCAACATTCACACTGTTTACAGGGGCACCTGGGTGGCTCAGTCAGTTAAGCATCCCACTTGGGCTCAGGTCATGATCTCACGGTTCACGAGTTCAAACCCCGCATCAAGCTCTGTGCTGACAGCTCAGAGCCTGGAGCCTGCTTCCGATTCTGTGTCTCCCTCTCTCTCTGCCCCTCTCCTGCCCATGCTCTGCCTCTCTCTCTCAAAAATAAACAAACATTAAAAAAAAATGTTACAGCATATTGACAATATACAATTCCCACCTCATTCTGTGGCCTGAGGACCTAATCCCAAGGTGAGACGGAAGTGGAGAGAAGCGAACAGCTAACACGTGAGCGATACAGACATTTCTCTATAACATTTTCAACACTCAGAAACCTCCTCTGGTGCTGTCAGCTCGTTTTCAAAATGAGAATATTGATGTGCAGAGAGGCCAGCTTGCTTGTGCGGGACGTGTGGCTAGTAAGTGGTCACTGACCCCTAGCATGAATTATGTTTGTAGGCAAGGACCACGGTCTTCGAGGAGTAGCCTGGGGCAGAGCTTCGAAGGACAAGGGTCCACGGCAAGGAGAAGAGCAAAAGTCTGCAGAAGACTGAGCAGGGGGCCAGGCCGAGGCCCGCCGCCACTGCTGGACACGACTGACAGCTCAGGTCTGATGTGGACCGAAGAACTTCCACTTGACTTACGGGCCTGGAGGTTTGGCCAGCTCTAACACTGGGGAGGCCCGGGGCAAAAGGCGACCTTTAGAAGTTGTAAATAAAGCTATTGATTGGTAATCCACTTGCATGCCACATGCCTTCTCATCCTGAGTTAACTGCTATAACTTCAGAGTGACCTGGAGAAAGACTTCTGGTTTCTGATCCAGCACGTAAGGAACTTGGAAGTCACCCCTCCCTCCCATCCTCATGGCCAGAAAAATGTTTAACAGACTAAAAGTCAACAGCTCTTCTTGGATCCCTCAGAGAATGGAGGTCAAGGCAAGCTATTGCTCCCAAAATTGGAGAGACGGACAGGTGGATACAGAGAATTACAACCCCCTGGAAGAGAGACCTGAGCATAAAACCGCATGGGAGCCGGTACCAGGGGAGGAAAACCCATTAAAGGGTTAATTGTGATAGGCTGTGTGGACAAATTTAGGAGGCAAATAATCTGGGGTGGGAAGGAGTTCTAGAGGGACCCTCACGCTTACTGTGAGTTTTATGAGACCTACCAGATTCACAGTGAAGATCAAAGAAAAATTCCTACCTCCTAACAGCAGGGGAAAGGGAGAGTAGCAGTTTGAATTATGTCTAGAACATTCTGTTCTTAGCAAAGCCTGTTGTCAAGGGAAAGTTTTATGAGAGCCTAACCAGCTTAAGGGACGGGAAGAACCTACCTCCAACCCCTCTGGCCTTCCCGTCTCACCTAACGGGTGGAAAACAGAGAAGCCCAGAGGCATAGCTCACTGGAAGGTTGAGACTAATCCTATGACTATAGAACACTCTATGCCCCACACATCTTACCACCCCTCAGTAGGTTCCCCTTATGTAAATAGGAATACAAGTAGAAAAACTGCATGTCTCAAACTTTATTTAAGGAGCCTATAAAAACACAAAAACGAAGAGGAAATTGTAGCCTCTGAAACTGAACAGCTACTGCAAACAGCAAGCAACACCTAACTTCTAGCCAAGCCAGATAAACATAAAATCTCACAGCAAGGGGAGCCTGGGTGGCTCAATCGATTGAGCGTCCGACTCTTGATTTCAGCTCAGTCGTGATCTCACGGTTTGTGGGATCGATCCCCGTGTGGGATTGATCCCTGCTTGGGATTCTCTCTCCATCTCTCTCTGCCCCTCTCCCACTCTCTCTCTCTCTGTCTCAAAGAAATGTGACTGAGTAGGAGATGGCACTCTAGATCACGTGTAGGGTGTTAATATAAACAGTATAGTCATCATATCATCTTTCTGGAATCTGAAAAATGATCTATCATCCCCTTCTCCAAGAGTTTCATATAAGGGTACGAATCTGTACATTATAGAATTGTGGAGGTTAGGTCCAGGAACATGTGTATAGTTCTGCTTGGAATGTGAAATTAATGAAGAGATTCATGATTTTTAATATAATTAATTTTATATAAATTATTACATATACGTCAGGTTTTTTGATGTTTTCTTCAATTCTGAATAATGACGGGGATTTTACAGACACTCACCAAAAATATAAAAGACCATGGGCCAGCCCAGGGATCGGCAGATGAACCCAGTCACGAGCAGAACAATGAAGGACCCCAGCAGGACTCCTGATCAGAAAGCACAAAGAACACGCCTAAGGAGCACGGGCATTTGAACATAGAGATAATGTCGCATCATGGTAGCAATGAACAATTTCCAGTGAAATACGTTTGTAGAGCAAAACACTGGGCAGAAGAAATGAATAAAATATTTGCTTCTCTCTCTCTGTTGTTCGAGATAAAGAAGTCTCTTCTTCATTCCAACCAGTTTCCACATCTTTAAAGGGAGGTTGCCGGAATAGAAGGTTTGCAAAGCCCTGGACAGTTCAAACCCCACGTCCTTCACAGCTCTGGAAGAACCCGGTACAGTGAGGCGGCAGAGGCCTTCGAACCTTCTAGGTAAAGGTCATTACCTGATAGACTCAGGGACGTAAGTCGTCCTCGTTCCAACGGAGGAGCCCACTTGACCCATATTGTGTGCTGCGCTATAAATGCCGACCCCTGAAATTACAAGGATTAGGACATCTGCTCTCCGATGCTTTCTGTGGATTTAAACCCTGTTCACTTGCTGCATTATCTTAGTACCTGGGAGACGCCCTGGGCCGCCCGGCATGCGATGATCCACGTTTCTCCGCCTTCAGCGGCCATCGGCAGGATCAGGCAAAATAGAGAGCTGAGGAATAACGCAGAGCCAAATATTTTCCTGACGGAGTATTTTTCAGACAAGTATCCCGCAGGAATCTGGATGATGAGAATGCCGTAGAAGATGGAACTGAAGATGATGCCCTGGGTTTTAGGACTCCAGTTGTACACGGGGTTCTGGGGGGAAACAAAAGAGGAGACGCGTGGAGGCCTTCTGCATCCTGGTGAGGGACCGACCGTCCCGTCTGGGGTGCAGGGACACCGGTCTGCGGGCTTCCTCAGGGTAGAGGAGCCCCCCTCTACCTCATTCTCTATCTTGGGACCTTTGCTGCTCCTTTATAACATCATTTCCTATGTGTGCTGACATTTCACATTGGTCTCTTCAAGTCTGATGTCAAGTCCCTGCTCCGTCTCTACCGTCGGCACAGTGTAGACATTTAATACTTATTCCTGGAACACTGCTATTCTGCACGTCAAGTCTTCTGTGGAACACTTCGCTTCGCACAATCGTTAATTGCCTCTTGCCTTCTGTCTTCCTCCGACTCCTCCGTTAACTTACCCTCATTCCCCAAACAGACATTTCCCCAGATATATACTACTCCTGGGGAGAAAAACAGTCATCGATCAAATCGTGAAGAGAAGGTGTCAAGCCGAACTATGAAGATCATTAGATGAAACAGTGAAGGAAGATGGCCAACTCTCTTTTTGTGCTTGGTTCTCTCCTTTTCTAGAATGTACTGTCTTGTTTTTCCAAAATCCTCCCCTGAGTCCTGTCCATCTGCTTGTATTCGCTGCTCTACTGCCTGAGCCATCTCTGCTCTTAACTCCTGTGCCTACAGCCCTGCAGTGTTCCACCCATAAATATAATTGCCTCCCTAGAGGTTTTAGGTGCATTTTTGTAATTGTAGGTTACAATTCAGATCTGCTCTGTGGAAACAATTTTCTGGTGAGCTTTCATGGTTGGGAATAATGACATGCTGTATTCTCTCTCTCTCTCTCTCTCTCCCTCTGTCTGTCTCTCTCTCCCTTTCTCTCTTTTTCCCATCTAGTACCTTTGTATGACAGTGAAGAGAATTCCTTTTGTGTGACTTTGATGTGAAATAGATCAGTTTCCCTGGATTATAGCAGGATCTTTGAGAGGGGCTCTTTTGTTAGAGTGAAGGATTCAGCATTCGGCCCCTGTGAGTATCCATTTCTCTAGACTATGGTGTTCTCAATATTTAAACCAAAGCAATGGAATACTACAAATGTTTCAGAAGATCATTCAAGAAAAAAATTAGACAAAAAGATTTTAACACATTTTTGAAAGACAAACAATGCAATAAACTGCATACTTAATCTTTGGCATAAAGTGTACAACTTGATACATGTTTAATTATGTTCACACTCACAAAACCATCACTGTAGTCAAGGCAATGAATGTATTCTTCACCTCCAAAAGTTTCCTCAGTTATTTTTGTAACTCCTCCGCCCTGTTCTCCCACCACTGACCTTCTGCCTGTCACTATGGTGTAGTTTTTATTTTCTATAAATTCGGCATACTTATTTTGAGTTTCATCCATTTATTTTTATCATTCATTTACGTTTAGTGCTAAGTAGTACTCTGTTTTATGACTGTACTATAGTTTGTGCATGCATCATCTTTATTCATTCATTTTTATTGTTTGCAGTTTGGGGCTGTTACAAATAAAGCTACTGTAAGCCTTCATGTAGAAGTCTCTGTATGGACATATGCTTTCATTTCTCTTCAGCAGATGCCTGGCATGGGATGGGGGATCATACGGTAGGTGTATGCTTAACGGAAGTGATTATACCATTTACATCCTCCCCAGCGATGTCAGAGGCTTCCAGTTCCTCCACATTCTTGCTGACACTTGGTATGTGTGATCTTTATCATTTTAGCCATTTAAATTGGTGTGTAGTAATAAACCTTTATGGATTTAATTTGCGTGTCCCTAATGACTAATGATGCGGAATATTGTTTCATGAGCATTTGCCATCCATCCCTGTATCTTCCTTGGTGAAAAGACTGTTCACATTTTCCTCATCGTTTTGCTGGACTTTGTTTCATTTTTATTGAATTTGATAGAATTCCTTTATTAGATAGAATTTGGAGACATTTATCCCTGTCTCTGGTCTTTTTATTCTGTCAACAGTTCTTTTGAATGGAAAGGAATGGAATGGAGTGGAATGGACTAGAATGGAATGGAGTCCAATTTTATGTCTTTTCTTTTGTGGATCATGAAAAAATCAGGAGTTTATATCTGTGTGAGTCTATTTCCTAACTCTCTGTTCTGTTTCACTGACCATCCTTTGAGAGCTATACTATACTGTTTTTACTACTATAGCTTTAACACAGGTCTTAAAATCAAGTGGGTGGTATTAGTCCTACAAATACTGACTTTTCAACAAACATCCAAAGACAATTCAGTGGAAACGAAAGAGTCTTTTCAACAAATGGTGTTAGAACAATTGTATATCTATGTGTAAAAAAGAACACAATGTATATAGAAGTTAAGTCTAAATGAATCCTATATTTAAACATAAAACCTGAAATTATAAAACTTCTAGAAGAAAACATAGCAAAAAAAGGTGGTTTTTTGCCTTGGGTTATGCAAAGATTTCTTAGACATAAAAATGAAAACATTATCCACAGAAGAAATTTCAATAAAAGTTCTTTCTGCAGAAGGAAATGAAATAGCTGTATATTTAAAAAGGAAGAGCATCGGAAAAGAATAGATGAAGGGAAAAAATATTTTATTTTGGTGGTTCCTGGGTGGCTCAGTCAGTTGAGCATCTGACTCCTGATTTTGGCTCCGGTCATGATCCCAGGGTTGTTGGGCCCCACCCTGCATTGGGCTCTGTGCTGAGCATGGAGACTGCTTAGGATTCTCTCTCTCTCCCTCTGCCTCTCTCTCTCTCTCTCTCTAAATGTAAGTAAAGAAAAAGAATATTTCATTTTGAGTTGATCTAAAAGATAACTATTTGTTTAAAGCAGTAATGTAATCATGTTTTTATTGCATGAAATTAATAACAGCTCTTTCCCAAGAGATGGGAGAGCAAAATTAGGAATATTGTGTTATAAGGAATCTGCAATGCGCATGAAGCAGTTTAGTATTATTTGACGGTGGATTTAGATGATTAAAAATGTCTATCATTAATGCTGGGAAACTACTAAAACAGGTTTCTTTTGGGGGTGCCTAAGTGGCTCAGTTGGTTAAGCATCTTGACTCTTCATTTTGACTCAGGTCATGATCTCACAGTTCAGGAATTTGAGCCCCACGTCGGGTTCTCACTGACATTTCAGTTTTTATTTGTTTTTATTTACCAATCCCTCCTTGGGATTCTCTCTCTCCCTTTCTCTCTGCTCTCCCCTGCTTGCTCTCACTCAAAATATATAAACTTAAAAAAAAATAAAGCAGGTGTTTTTTTTTAAGTATAAATGATACAAGGAAAGAAGAAATAAAATTGAATCATGTAAAATAATCAAAGCCAGAGAAGACAAAACAGAGAATTAAAAAAGGAAACAAAGAAGAGATGTAACAAATAGAAAACAGGTACCAATTTTATATTTGTCTCTTTCTCATTTCAGTTCTAACAGTTTTCGCCTTCTGTATTTTGCTGCTCTGTTTTCAGGGACACGCATGTTCAGGATTCTTACATCTATTTGGAGAATTGACTCCTTTATCATTAGGTAATACCCCTTTATCTCTGATAATCTTCCTTGCTATAGATTCTGCTTTGTCTGAAATTCATAGGGCTACTTAAATTTACTATTGAGTAGTGTTTTCATGGTTGGATAATGTTTACATCTTTCTTTATCCTTTTACTTTTAATCTATCTGAGTCTTTGTATTTAAGACGAGTTTCTTGTAGACTCAATATGTTAGGAACTTTATTTCTTATCAGTATCTGATCATTTCTGTCTTTTAACTGGTATGTGTAGACCATTCTTAATTACAATGATTATTGATATAGTTGGATTAAAATCTACCATTTTTTAACATTTCTTGTATGACCAGCCTGCTGGCAATAAATTACCTTGGTTTTTATTTACCTGAAATAGTCCTTATTCTCTTTCACTTTGGGGGTAATTTCATCGGATATAGAATTCTATTTTGGCAGATTCTTTTTTCTTTCAACACTTTAAAGATTTTTTTCCCTTCTCTTCTTGTTTGATATGGTTTCTGATAAGAAGTCTTCTATAATTCATATCCTTGTTCTTCTGTAGGTCAGATATTTTTCTCTCTGGCTTTATGTAGGATGATCTCTTTGTCTTGGTTCTCTGCAATTTAAATATGTCCAGTTGGTTTTTCTTGTAGTTCGTTATTTGCCCTTTTTGGTATTTATCCTGTTCAGTGTTCTCTGAGCTCCTTGGACTTGTGATTTGGTGCCTGCCAGTGATTTTGGAAAGTTCTCAGCCATGAGCTTGTCAAATATTACCTCTTGAGATTCTTTCTATCTGCCCCTCCCCCACTCAGGTGTGCTCCCCCCTCTCTCTCAAAATAAATAATAAAAACATTAAGGAAAACAAGTGTTACTTCTTGCCACTCTCTGTTTTCCTTCTGGTATTCTAACCACTCACATGTTATACACATCCTGATATTACCCACAATTCTGGGGTATTCTATTGAGCTTCCCTCCCAACCCCTCCGTGCTCTCATTTCAGCTTTGGAAGTTTCTTCTGACCCATATTCAAGTTCACTGATTATTTCTTCAGCTGTGTTGAGACTACTTATGAGCTTGTCAAGACACTCTTTTTTTTTTTTAATGTTTTTATTTATTTTTGAGAGAGACAGAGAGAGAGAGAGACAGCGTGAGCAGGGGAGGGTCAGAGAGAGAAGGAGTTACAGGATCTGAAGACAGGCTCTAGGCTCTGAGCTGTCAGCACAGAGCCCAACACGGGGCTCAAACCTACGAACTGTGAGATGATGACCCGAGCCAAAGTCGGACGCTTAACCGACTGAGCCACTCAGGCACCCCTTATTTAAAAAAAATTTTTTTAATGTTTTTATTTAGTCACGACATTCTTTACTTCTACTACAGTTGCCTTGATTTCTATTATTTCTTTTAATTCTTCCTTATAGTTTCCACCTCTGCTGACCTTACCTATATGGCAACTTTTTCCAGTAGACCTCTTAATATATTAATTAGTGCCAGTTTAAATCCCGTCTGGGAATGCCTACATATGTGTCATACCTAAGCCTGGTTCTGATGATGATGCCAAAAAAATTAAGGTGTGGTACATTGCATATAACATGGTACTTTTTAATGTAAAAAAAATGGTGACAATAAGAAAATATGTTCACGTTTGCCTATGCATTCATAAAAGAAGGTAGGAAGAGTCTAGTGAAAAAACATTCTCCCCCTTCATTTCCATTCTTTCCGTGAACTATATCTTCTGACAACTAACCACTCATGACCTTATTACCTTCCAGAGATGAAATTAGTGAAACATGTAAATATACTGCATATTCGGAAGCTTTACATAAACTGTACCTTGACCTCCACTCGGGTTGAAAATGCTTTCTTTTTTTTCACTGGTTCAAACTTCTTAATTCTAGACTCCCTAATGCCTGTTTTTATTCTTCTTCACACGGAAGCAAACAAACACACCAAACCCCTTTACAAATACTGAGGAACGCTGTAATCGTGGTACATGTTTAGTTAGGTTATTATCAGCAAGGTAGATGACGACTTAAACCCCTTTTTCTAATTATTAATGTCCCATCAGTTATGATAACACTCAATCTCCACACAACTTAATTAGAAGATAGGATTTTAAACGTGACTATGGCCAATATCTTTCATATACCTTTATGAGATCCAGGTTCTTCTCCGTGGAGGTGTTGGGCACACCTTGTGGCTCCGTGCTGTTCACCATGACTACCACCGTGAGGCTCAGACACATGCGCTGTGACATTAGGATGCTGTTACAGGCGTGCAAGAGGAGAGACAGTCCATAGCGGAAGGAACAAAAACTTGGGACTAAGGAGTAAAACAGAGAGTGTTCATTGTTAACATAGGTGAGGAAAAACATATAGTAACTTTGGGAAGGGCACTCAAACATTGGGAGCTGTATATGTTAAATATAATATAATTATAATAATATATATAATATGATATACAATATGATTATATATTATTATATTACCATGTTATATAATTATATATTATGTATTATATTATATCATATTATATTATAAAGAAATTATGATATCACCAGAAGCTGTGTGAATGAAATAAGAATCCTGTGCCTCCCTAAAATATAATCCCAACAAGAGTGTCCTAGAAAATTAAACCAGATACTTTGGCTCATTTCCATTTTATAGCGAGCACTTACAAATACTCTGGGTTAGTCTTGGAAGGAAGTCCCCATCAAGAATAGCAAAGACTTTCTCTCAAGGAAACTGGTTCATTCTCTAAAGTTGTATGAATAGTTGTATGAGAAACTCAAATATGCACTTTGCAGAGAAAAATTGCATTAAAAACTTACTTATTGAGGTCATTTCAGGCTACAATAATCCGTGTAGAATAAACGCACTATGCAATTCAACAGAGGCAAATAGTCTTTTTCAACAAACGACATTTTCCAACAGAAATAACAATATACGTCTACAAAAAGACATGCCAAAATGTTTATGGCGGCTTGTTCAAAGCAGCTGAATGTTTGGAATGGATGAACATACCGAGTTATAGTAATACAATGGACATTACTCAGAAATAAAAAGGAAGGAAATGCATACTCAACAATCTGGATGAATTGCAAAAAAAAATATGCTCAGTTTCAGAATCTACAGACACCCCAGAGGGCATACTAGCGAGATCTATTCTTATGAATTTCAAAAACAGGCAAGATTAATTTGTGTGGTTAGATATTAGAATAGCAATTTCCTCTAGGTGAAGAGAACCAGAAAGAAACCTGATGGGACTTTTAAAGTAATGTAATGTTCTAAGTCTTGTTCACAAAAGTATCCATTTGTCAAAACTCATCTAACGGTACACCTGAGACCTGTGATTTTCTCGTGTGTAGTCTACTTCAATCAATCTCAGGTACTGAGCATCCATGGTTATATATCGGATTGACATAGATCCCAAAGTACATTGGTTGGCCAGCCCCAAAGAAGAGAGAACCTAATCTTTACAAACCAATGGAGTGTAATTTGATGTCTCTTTAACTACATCTTTTAATTGCCTGTGGCTGGTATAGAGAAAGGAATTAGGCAGTGCCTGGGTGGTTCAGTCAGTTAAGTGCGCTGGACTTCAGCTCAGGTCATGATCTTGCCTTTCGTGGCGTCGAGCCCCGCGTTGGCCTCTGTGCTGACAGCTCAGAGCTTGGAGCCTGCTTCGGATGCTGTGTCTTCCTCTCCCTGTCCCTCCCGGCCTCACACTTTGTCTCTCAACAATGAATAGACATTTTAACAAATTTTTCAAAAAAGAAAGGAATTAGACTTTCAAAGATTGGTATTGTATCCAGACAGCTGGCCAAGAGTCCCTGTTGTTTCTAAAAACACATCTGCTAATTTGGGGAGGTTTTCTATGTGGGGAATATGCACATAATGATGATATTACCGGTTCTTTTGCTATCCTCAAGTCTTTGATTTCCTGTTTTCATTGGATCAGAACCACCGGTGAAACGTTGACTGCGCTTGGCCTCCTGGGTCTTCATACTCCTGTTCCTGACTCACACGGAGTAGATCTAGCGTTTCCACAGTTCAGATAATGCTCCCTGAAGGTTTTGTGGTAGATGGGATTTACTAAGCGTGCTCCTTTCCTATTGCTATGTAAAAAAAAAAAGTCTGCAAACCTAATGGCTAAAAACAACACCCATTTATTAACACGATTCTGCAGTTGAGAAGTTTTAGCCTAGAGTTGGCACAGGACGGTTGGGTTTTGTGGTCATGGTCTCAACGGCTAAAGTCAAGGGATCAGCCGGGCTGAGCTCTCAGCTGAAGGCTCTAAGCAAGGACCTATTTCCATTCTCGCTCAGGGTATTGTAAGAATTCAGTTTCCCAGGGGCGCGGTACTGAGGTCGCCATCTCCCCCATGGCTGTCAGCGGGGAGACATGTACAGTTCCAGAAGGTCGTTCAACTGACTTGTCACATGGTTTCCTCCAGTTCCACAACCAGCCAGGAAGAGTCTGTCTTACGTTGAATCCTGTCACACTTGGACTCTCCCTAGCTCCTTGGTCTCTGACCTCTAAACCCAAATCTAAGGGCTGGGCAACTTCCGGGATAATTTCCCTACTTTAAGATCAGCTCATTTGGTCCCCTATTTAAATCTGCTAAATCCCTTCAGGTGGCACCTCGCCATAGTATTTGCTTAAATGACTGGCTGAAGGTGCGTACACACCAGGGCCAGACTCTTAGAGGTAGTCTTAGATTTCTAGCCACCATGGTCCACCCTCCGGTCCTTAAAGGTTCATGTTCATCCCCCATGCAAGCCACTTTCGCCCCCTTTTACGGTTCCTTAAAAGTCTCATCTCATAATACAACATCGACTCAAGTCCACCGCCTCCTCAGAATCTCATGAGCTCAACATCACAGACCTCATCATCGAAATGAGTTTGAACCCACGTGAAGGAGGGTCCTGGCAAAAACCCCCTCCCCTCGCCCTGGGCACAACATTTCTGTATCTGTGAACTTAGGGGGAGGCAAGTTACCCGTCCCCAGAGCCCTGCCACACGACCTGCGGCAGACACTGCAGAATCGCTACAGATGTTTCAGTTCCGGAAGGGGGAGAGAGCGGGTAAAAGGGCATTGCTGACTCCGGACTGTTCTGAAGTTCAGCTAAACAAATGTTGGATTTGCTGCTACGTTAGAAAAAAAAGGCACTAATGCCTAGAAAATTAGTTTTCTGCACTGATCTCCCTTTTTAAACAGATAAAACTATTAGATGAAATATATTCAAAATTAAATACATCCTTAAAAATATGTCTGATCTGCCAGGAAAAAAGAAATATTCAGGCCAAGGGTTTAGTGAAGACGGACTCCTCAAGGCAGCGGGAAGAAAACCACTCTCATCAGCCAGTCCTTCCTCTGGCACAGCCTAAAACTGACTGTCCGGGGGCCGTCTGAAAAACGTCTCCCACCACACATGTATGCACACACCCTGTCAATGGTTGCTCCAAAGCTTTCTAAACCTTTCTTTAAAATCAAAAGGAAAGGGGCGCCTGGGTGGCTCAGTCGGTTAGTGATTCAGGTCATGATCTCACAGTCCGTGAGTTCAAGCCCCGAGTCTTGCTGACAGCTCAGCGCCTGGAGTCTGCTTCGAATGCTGTGTTTCCCTCTCTCTCTCTCTCTCTCTCTCTCTCTCTCTCTCTCTCTGCCCCTTTCCTGCTCGCACTCTGTCTCTCTCTCAAAAATAAATAAACAAGAATAAATAAAAAAGAAAGCAAATGGACCTGGAAAATGAATAGAACCACTAGGGGGAAAACGCCCCGTGAGAACAAGGCGGAAGCAGTCCTCACCGGGTGCAAAGGAGGGCGTCCCGTCAGGGTCCGTCGGGGGGGCCCTTTGTAGTTTACGCAGTTGCTCCAGAAAGAACGTGAATTACTTCTAAATAAGTCTCAAGTTAAAAACAAACCACAAGGAAGTTCTAAAGTCCTCGGGATGTGCAGGAGGAGGCTGCATGTCCAGCTCGTGGACAGTGAGAGCAAAAGGTACAGCCCTGAGGAGATTCACCAGAAGAGAAGAGAAAACTCAAGGTCATGGGAAATTAACAGAGGGACACACCCCAAGAGCCTAACCGGAAGGAAATGTTCAACATAAGGGCAGAATCAGTGACAGATGCATGTCCGTTTATATGTTTATTGTGCTTTTACTTTTATATGTTTAATACATTCATATGTAAATTTGAATATCCATTAAATGGACAATAGAAAACTATGATCCAAATCAGAAGGAACACAAATAATACAAGAAGAAATTTGAAATATATAGACCCCTCATCCTTACATAAATTATTTGTTGGCCACCCCCAGCGTCCGGGATTGTGTTCCCTGTGACATACACTAGGCTACCTTACACAACACTGCGACCTTAGTGCTAATTTCTTCTTGTCCTTCCTCTGCCCCGCTCACAATAAGCAGTTTGTCTACAAGTTTTCAGCCAATATCCACGTGTTGACATCCGAGGATGTAGTGACTCAAGAACATTCATCCTGTCTCGCGTCCATCCGTGGCTCTGTCTCTTTCTCCTTGAGATGAAGCAAAAATAGTTCACCTCTTTCAGGTCCTCGCCACCACATGGTTAAGCAGACAGGTATATAAGAATTGAAATAAAAAAATATGAATGGTTTTTCTTTAGGGTTTTTCTTTTTTTTAAGTTTATTTATTTTGAAGGAGAGAGAGAGAAAAGTAGGCAGAGAGAGAGGGAGAGAGCACCCCGAGCAGGCTCCGCACCATGAGTGCTCACAGCCTGACGTGGGGCTCAAACTCACGAACCCGTGATATCACGACCTGAGCCGAAAGGAAGAGTCAGCCACTCAGGTGCCCCTAGGGATTTTCTAAGGAAAACTACTGCGGGACTAACTTTTTCACCTCTTTTCCTGAACATTTCTAAGACCCTTTGTATGTTTTCTATGGGAAAATGCGCTCACCTAGAAGAGCACCTAGAAGATGTGGTGTAAGAAGGAGAAAGCGTGGCCAGTGGGACAGAGAGTGGTCTCTACCTTTCCTAGGAGGGGACTGGTTATCCATCTGCACAGAGGCCTTCCAGGGTCTTCTCTTCGCGAGGAAGGGTTAGGTCTGCAGTGCAAGGGCAAAGCATTTGGTGTCAGCATGACCCGGGGAAGAGCTGACCAGAGCCACAGGCTACTCCCTCCTGACCGAAAACACACGTCAGCGGGAAACTCCCCTCATACCCCCAAACCCATTTAACCCAATCGTGTGTTTCCTTTGACATGGTACTTTTACGCTTTTCTGGTAAAAATAGATTAAAATCTATAACCCCCTGGAAACTATTTTTTAAAAGACATAGATTAATTTAATGTAATTAATTAAGATATAGATTATTTTTAAAAATATAGATTAAAAATCTTTAACTCCCTGAAAACTATTTTTTAAAATAGTAAAAGCCCTGCTGACCCATAATCCTATGTCCCGTGAAAATATCCCTCAAAAGTAAACCAAACAGGCAAAAACTGAGGGAATTCACTGGCAGAAGACCTGCCTGACATGGATGTTAAAAGATGTTTTATGACTGCACTTTTACAGCAAAGAAAAAATAAAGATGTTCTTCAGGCAGGAAAAGATTGCTAAAGGTCAGAAACGGGAATGTACAAAAAAGAACGTTGGGAAAGGAATACAAAAACGTAAAATAAATTATTTTTTCTTATATCTTAATAGAGCCAAAAGGAAACTATCTGCCTGGTAATTTTGCCTTCTCACAGAGAGGCGGGACATCCCGCCCATGACATCCGCCGCAGCTCCGGCCGCACTTACCGCCCGCAGACCCTGGTCCTGTGCCGTCTACGACTTGGGATTTGGCCACATCACCTTAGATGACCAGATGCTTGAAACACAAATTCCTAAGGTTGGATTTGCAAACGAGTTTTGAATGAACAGTTGGTCAACCACCATTATCATACGCTGTAATGTCTTCTAGGCTGCTGTTTATTTCAAAATACACACACGCACAAATGTACCCACACACCACACTCATGCTATACAAACACACGTGGGCTCTGCACCCACATACCACCACACATATGAACACATCGCAACACAACACACACATACAAACTCCGCACACCACACACATCACAGACACAGTTACGCGCACCTTCCGCCGTGCGCACCACCGGCACCCGCACCACTCGCAAATACCAAGCCCCAGGCAGCACACAACACATGCTTCCTCTCCTCTGTCGGCACAGCTGCTCACCTCACAGTAATCCCTAGAAATAGGCTCTTTGTACTTTCCCTTGGGAAAAATCTGTGGAAATAGTTTCCCCCCAAATTTCCGCAGTCTTCTAAGCACCCTTGATAGGATCTTTAGGAGAGAAGCCCCACCGTGACCACCATCGCTCTGAGGAACTGTTAATTTTAGTTAATGAGTAGCAATTTAAGAGTAAGACTGACCTGATTCAGGACAGAAAAGCAATTCCTTCTTCCCTTTGAAGACTTTGAACTTTCAAAAGTACTGAGTTTCTGGATTTACCAATTTTAGCCCCATTAATCCTTCACCAAATCTTTGTTATGACCTCGTTATGTCAAAGTTAAAACCTTAATTTTTAACTTTGCTTTCACCTATCCATGCATCTTCAGGGGAGGCGTGCGAGTGTTAACAATTTCCCGTGGACTGGAAACCTGGGAATCTGCCATCAAGTTCATGACCGTAGTAGACAACATCGCTGGTCTCCTCCTGCCAGGAGGGGACAACCAGCTTCCTGAGAAGTGCTCCCAGCATAGATGGCGTCTATTGAGGATGGCTCTGGGTACACGGGACTATTCCCACAGGAACGCTGTGGCTTTTTATGCGTCCCATAAACGCCCGATTAGCTTTTTGCCGCCCTGCCTTCCTTTTCCTTCTCTCTGTCCAGCTTCCCTTCCCTTCCTTCCCCTTTCCCTTCCCTTCCCTTTTCCTTCCCTTCCCTTCTCTTCCTTCCCCTCTCTTTTGCAAAGGCCATATCTGTCTGACATTCAAGCTACCCCGAGAGAGACGCATTTTATTAAAGCATGTCCTCCAAAGGAAGTGACGTCCCCATGGCTTCTGCACTGGCCAGATTCTCCTGGTTCCACCACCTCTCCATAGATACACCCAAGAGTGCTTTGACCTTGGAATTTTGTGAAGGCGGACGATTGATCAGATAGGAACATCGAAGTCTTTAAATCAGGGCTTTTGCAGGATAGTTTCTCACATACATAACATTACTGTTTTAAAAGATGTGTTAGTATGTTTATAATAAATATAAAGTGCCTAATATATGCTTGGCACGTAGCAGATACTCTAGAAATTGAACCAGTTATTATCTCTCTAAAAAATGTTGAAATTTTTTTATGATTATTTTTGAGAAAGAGAGAGAGTATGAGCAGGGGAGGGGCAGAGAGAGAGGGAGACACAGAATCCGAAGGAGAAACACAGAATCTGTCAGTACAGAGCTTGATGCAGGGCTTAAACCGTGAGACATGGAATCATGACCTGAGCCGAACTTGGACACTTAACCAACGGAGCCACCCAGGCACCCCAGGAAGCACTGAGAACTTTAACTTGCTTGCCCAGGAGACTTTGACGTCTTATATATTCAGCTGGATTTTTTTTGGTCAGAATTCCAGATTTGGGCTATTCCCGCATGTTTGTACGGTTTGAGGCCAAGGCTGGCAGTTTCTGGCATTTTCCGGCCATTTAGTGGTTGGAAGCCCCAGATCACCAGCTGTTCAATGTCCATGTTTTAAATAAACAGTGTTCCCATCTGCTGTCAACCTCTCCTGTTTTGGTTACTGATTACCCGGAGGGAACGGTCCTTTTGTGTGCTGGGTCCAAAGCTTTATGTTGCTTTGTGATATGCTTTGAAATCACCTCTGGATTCTACATTTGGATTCTATGCTTTTCTTATTAAGTTTTTTAAATTTAACATGACATTGGAATTTTCAAACACGTGAAAAAAGTAGAATAGTCTAATATAACCACATACCCATTAACTAGCTTCAATAATTATCAATGTTTGGCCATTGGAGACATATATAGGTACATCTCCAGTGGTTGTTTTCTATAGTATTTTAAAGTAAATTTCAGATATTATGTTACTCCTCCATAAAAATACAGCATGGATATATAACTCATTGACGTGTTAAAAGGAAACATAACTAGCACTCCATCGGTGCTTCTAGTAAACAATAATCCCTTAATATCATCAGATGGCCAGTCATTATGAAAATGTTTCCAGTCGCTGCAGAGTTGTCCTTTTATACTTGATTTATTTAAATGAGGACCCAAACAAGATGCACCCGCGGCACTTGAGTGTTATGACTCTCACCTCTCTTTAATTTTGTGGCCGTTCCTTCCTTCACTGTGTATTTGCTGTTACGTAAAAACGACGACAGCAAAATCATAACAAAACAAGGCCTGTGCAGAGTGGCTTTCATAATCGATTTGGTTAATTCCTTCCTTTTTGTGTCATTTGATAAATTTCTTTATCCCTTATATCCTAAAAACTGCCCATGTATGGAAAGGCTGGCTTAGATCCAGGACAAGAATAAGTTGTGGGGAGCTGGAGACTTCCCCGGGGGAGCAGCGTGGCTCACTCTGGGTGATTGCTCAGGGGGTTCAGATATCCTCAGTTTGATTTGTCCACTAATGAGGTTCTCAACCTCCATGGCCTTTGACGGTTGTTGGTAAATGCTGCATTGCCAAATGATCTGTTATTTTATCGCAGGTTGCAAAACAGTGATTTTCTAATTCTAGAGTGCCTTCCTCAGGTAGGAGCTGAATTAGGAGCGAATTAAGAAATTTGCCTAATCTAATATTTGGCTACCCTCAAATACAGATTTAATAGGAAAGTCAGGATGCATTATGAAGTTGGAGAATAATAAGTTAGTGCCTTAGCAAAGATGACCAAGGAAAATTATGGCCTCATAGGTTTTACTGGATGTGGTTCAATCTGTCAGGTCCCTATTTTTTGATGCTTAAATTGTCCCTTCTTTGGCCAGTAGGAAGCTATTCAAGCTACTCTCTATTGTCCTTAAGATCTGACCTAGTTGTCTAGGATAGTCTCCTTGTTTTCTAACACACACACACACACACACACACACACACACACACCCCATGAGATCATGACCTGAGCCAAAATCTGTAGTTGGGTGCTCAACCTACTGAGCCACGAAGGTGCCCCAGAATCCATCCCATTTTTTGTTTCCGTGCTTTTGTACAAGTTGGCCTCCAATGCGGGAAATCTTAACATAAAACTCTCTATTTAGCTTCAGAATTCCTTCCAGAAGGATCCTTCCCTCCTCCCCCACTGTGAATCATAACTATTCATGAGGTCTCCCTTCACAGACGCTACATTCCCCTACTCTTGTGCCTAAGACAATGCACTGGCAGCCATTATGTCCGTCCTCCACACTGGACTGGAGAATAGTGACTCTCATATCCCAAGGGCCTTGATTCGACTAGAGCAAGAGCTCAGTAACCGTTTTTGGGTTTATTCAAATTTGACTTCTATCTTCTTGCCCTGACTCTTCATTCAGAACTGTGCCCATCGCATCACCTCTGTATGAAATGACTTGATGGCTGAACTGTCTACATGGTAAAGATCACCACAGGAAGCAACTAGAAAATGGCCCTGGCCTCTCTGTGCGTGCTCTGACCCAGTGATCCCTATAAATTACCATTTTACAAAAACATTGATCCATTTCATGTTGTGCGCTTTATATGTGAGTGAACCCTGAATTAGTTGGTTCCTGGAAGGAACATACAGCAGATTCACACTAGGTAATTTGAAAACAGTGTTAAAAGAGGCCATTTAGACAGCACTGGAAATGTAGTGAAGGCCAAAAAAAAGGCCTGAAGGCACAGGAGAAGAGAGAAGCAACCAGGATGCATAGAGGGCCTGGCAGCCAGGCACTGTGAACAGTAGTGGAAGCATCAGCCGCCGGCAGATGCCACAGGGAGGGACCATAGAGACCTGTCCTCACTCTTTGGCCTCCATTGAAAACCCAGCAGAGGCCAGTGGACAAGGCAGTGTGGATACAAAATAGGTAGTCAGCATCCCGGGGCCTAAGCAGGATGAAGACGGGAACACACAAATGCAGGGGCATGTGGATAATATCCAATCCAACAAATATAAACTGATATTCAGTTTTACGAATAGGAAAATTCATTGCCCTAGTGAGGTTACCTCCCCGGGTTCAGAGCTTCAGAACATTGATTCCTGTTTTGAGATCCAGAAACTGTGAGCCTGGCCAATTGGCCTCTAAATCCATTGTGAATTCCATGAAGATGACAACTTTGTTCATGGTTATCACTTTATTTGAATTTCCATTCATCGGATATTTTCCTCATAAAGAACTGATCTCAGCAAACAAGATTCTTTCTGCTCGTGTTCTCATCACCAAAGGCTTCTCCTTTGTGAAGGGAGGTGCCCAGTGACTTTCCATCATACTGAGGTGGGATAACTAAGGAAGAAAAGGGACATTAAATTAAAATTTAAATAGTGCCTGTCTGGTTAAACCCATTGAAATCATTATCCTTTACCTTCATAAACGAGTGAGTTTCCTCTCTTTAGCCCAGTCCTGGATAACGGCATCTCCAAACACAAGGTAGAAAGTCAGTGCTGATAGGTTAATGGCAAACAGCAACAAGTAGACGTTTCTCCACCCGAATTCAGGGTCCTGAGGACACAAAACCTCAAGTAAATATTACCCCTTTGAAAGCACATTCATAGTTTAGAAGGCCCTGTTTGCTAGTGGGTCTCCATGCAGATGCAAGCGGGCATGTAGGCACGGAAGTACCATCTCACGGCATCTGTGTGGCTGTGTGGTTTCAGTCTTGAAGACTGAGTATTGCCAGAGGATCATCACCTCTTCAGATCAGGAGAGACTGAGGTCATGAGAGGGATTGTTCTACATTTTTCTTTGCCAGGTGGATCTCATGACCAAGGTTACCGAACACTCAGCTTTATTTTCTACGACGTGCACGCGTTCTTCAGGGATGCGACGACCTTTACGAATTTGAGAGTCCTTGACAGGAAAATGCTACCTGGCTGAGGAGAAACCCGCTGACGGTGGGCGCCAGGATGGCCGCTAGTAATCCGAATCCCCTTGAGACTCCCATGAGAAAACTGGAATGTCTGTGGATGACAGGAATGTTCCAGACTAGATCCAGAGCCGTTTCACAGTATCCTTCAGCCTTGCTCATGTAATTACATCAGAAAGGACTTGCGCTGTGTACATCCAATGAGAGGCACTGAGTCAAATCAGTAAAACCCCTCCCCCCACATACCTGAATAAATGGCCACAGGTCTGTCTGTGGTCCTTGCCTGTGATTTATTACATCCCAAAGTTTGGCGCTCCCAGAAAGCTTCGGGCTAAATCTTTCTCAGAAAAGGTGAGATATGAGAGTGGAGATTCCCATCCTACCTTGGAGCAATATCTAGGGGGTTGATATAGACCCCTGACTGACAGATGGGGCTGAGGCCACAGGAGACCGTGAGGAGGATCACTGTGGTGACGTAGCTGGGGGTGAGGTGGGGCAGAGCCAGAAGGAGCGCTGTAGAGGGGAAATTTCCTAGGAAACGAGGAACAGACAAATTAAACAACGTGATACATCTGTGGCTGTTGTATTTGTGTGCTTTGTGAATCACCTGGCCCTCAAGCCCTGCTCTTACCAAGAAATGTGGCAATTTTCCTCACGGTCACGAGCCTAAAGTTCTTGGTCAGAAGGAAGTCTGCCAGTTGGCCTGCCAGGATGCCAGTGACCCAGGAGATGACAAAGGGGAAGGCAGACAGGAGCCCATTCTGAGGAGGGAAAGATTGAGTAAACCATCCTGATGGGGCAGTGAGCTCACACTTTTTATTGAGAAACCACTGATAACCATACGGACAACCCTGAAATCATACTTAATTTTTTTTTAATTTTTAAATTTATTTTTTGAGAGAGTGAGCAAGGGAGGGGCAGAGAGAGAGAGAGAGAGAGATGGACAGAGGCTCCAAAGTGGGCTGTGAGCTCCATGCTGATGGGCCAATGACAGACCGCAGGATCCAGGGCTGGAACTCACCAACCATGAGATCATGACCTGAGCTCAACCGACTAAGCCACCCAGGTGCCCTGAGACCATACTTTCTTTTCTCTTTTTGTTTTTTAATGTCCATTTTTTTTTTTTTGAGAGAGAGAGAGAGAGAGAGAGAGAGAGACAGAGCACGGGCCAGGGAAGGGGCAGAGAGGGAGACACAGAATCCAAAGCAGGCTCCAGGCTCCAAGCTGTCAGCACAGAGCCCACGTGGGGCTCGAACCCACCAATGGCAGGATCGTGACCTGAGCCAAAGTCATATGCTCAACCGACTGAGCCACCCGGGTATCCTTGAAATCATACTTTCTTAAGAAAGTAGCCTTTTCAGTCATATCCTTAGAGAAACTACCAGCATGAATGTTAAATATTAGGTTATTTCGGGGAGGGTACTGTAGGATAAAGTTTCCCGAATGGAACGATTTGGGAAGACGAAGTGATGGGGGAGCTGTGCAGGCTGGGGGAAGGCCCGGAAGGCAAGGCACTCACGTCTCTGATGTTAATGTTGAACACAGAGCTGACGTAGGTCGGCGTGTACACAATCAGTATGGTGACTAGCCACTGATGGCCGAAACCGCACAGACAGATGGACCACAGGGGCAGAGACCGGAACATGGCCTTGATGGGAAGGGGCTGCTTCTGAGGGCTGACCTGGAAACAAACGTACTGATGAGGATGGTAAGCTCTGAGACGTGCGCATGCATGCACCTTAATCACCCCTAGACACGCAGAGGCCTGCGCAGCTCTCAGCAGGCGGTCGGAGCCCTCCCGGTACCTGTTGGGCCAGGGAGGCTACGATATATTCTCTCTCTGTGACGTTTATCCACGGGTGAGCGACGGGGTCGTCATACACGAGCACAAACCAGAGAAGGGAGTAGACGCAGCCAATGCCACCTAGAAGCAGAAGGTGACAGTGGTAACCACAGTGGTTTCTGCGGGGATTTCTCTTATGTTGGCGCATTTTGGAGCCCAAGTCCT
This sequence comes from Mungos mungo, assembly GCA_004023785.1. Classification (NCBI taxonomy): domain Eukaryota; kingdom Metazoa; phylum Chordata; class Mammalia; order Carnivora; family Herpestidae; genus Mungos; species Mungos mungo. Next base: position 235,918 of record PISW01001908.1, read on the forward strand.
GGGGAAAGGCCTTGCTCATAATATCCCCTTTCTGTTTCTCAAAAATGAAAAGCGGCACACGAATATCACAATTTTCTAGAACCTTTTTTTTTTTTTACATCACTTGATTATTCATATGTATGGAAATCAAAGATCCTAGGAATGGCAGAAAACTTGGTATTTCAACTTTTTTAATATTACCCAAGGAAAGCTATCTCTTTCAATATTGCTGACAGCAAACGTGTAGGTTTATCACAGTAAGCAACCCTCCGAATTGTCTAAAGCATCAGCTTGGGCTCCTGTTTGACACTAACTACTGGTGGTTGGCACAGATCCCAGGGGGTGAGGGCTCAGTCCCACAAGGCAGCCTAAGAAGGGTTTTCTCATAGGCATTCTTCTAGGAGAATCATAAATTCGGATTTTCAAATCAGGTCCAGGACTTATTTGAGTTCATTTCTGTGTAGGGGACAAGATAATGGACCAAAGTATCCAGTTTTTGAGCACCAGCTATAAAGCCTATTCCTTCTCCATTGGGTTCTCATCGCTTTTTGTCAAAACTCAGTTTACCTTTTATGTGACCCTGTTTAAGACTGCCGTCCGCTCCATTGATGTATTTTCCACCTATGGATACGCCAACACTGTACTGTGCCGATGGCATAACCTTGGGAAGCGTGAGTCCTCCACCTTTGTAACTCATTTGCAAAATTATCTGGCTGTTCTAGAATCCTTCTCTTTTCATGAGAGCGGTTTTCAGCACATAGGTGTTTCCCATCTTTTGTCGAATTTATTCCTATGTTACGTATGTGTCCATGCTGTTGAAAATGGTACTATTTTTTATTTCAATTTCTTAGTCTCTCAACAGTAGTGTGTCTAAAAATGTCCTTATGTTGCCTCTGTTTTTGACATTTCCCCCCCTCTGGCTCCAGAATTCTATGTTGACAATTATTTTCCTCACAGGACTTGAAGACTGTTATCTTACTGTCTTCCTCCTTGCATTGCTTCCTTCAGGAAGGCTAACCTCTTCACGGTCTCTGTTGTTCTGTAGATATTATGCATTTAGCTTTCACTGCCTTTAAAGTTTTCATCTATATCACTGGCTTTCAGCCATCCGGTTACCTATAACTTGGTGCCATTTTCTTCATATTTCCTGTGCTTGAGATACATTGACCTTGGGTCTGTAAATGTATGGTTCTCATTGACTTTGGCCGCCCCTCACCCATTATTTCCTCAAAGACCTTTTCTGCCCGCTCTCTGCACCACAATTCTCTGTGCGCACTGTCCTTGCTGGTGTTCTCATTCATTAGTGTTGTTTTTCTCTACGTGGCCCATTCCGGGTGATGAATACTGCTATTTTTTAGGTTCCTTAATCTTTCCTTCTGGTGCATCTAATCTGTCCTTCATTCCATCTTGAGGTTTGATTTGTGTCTTTTAAAAAATATTTTTCCTGTCTCCACTTAACTTCTGAACTAATAGACTAATGTTATACCACAATTATAATAACTGTCTATTTTAATGCCTTTATCTGTGAATTCTAACATTGCTGTCAGTTCTGGGTGGTTTTGATTGATCTTTTTATTCTTCTTCTTACAGATTGTGTTTTCCTGCTTTTATTTTTCTGGACCTGGGAATCTATGACGGGAACCAGACGCCGTGGATGATACCCAGTTGGGTGCTGAGTGTCTTTGTCTTCTTCTACAGATTTTTGAACTTTTGTCTGCGGTTCAGTTAAGTTACATAGAAATAGTTTGATCCTTTGAGGCCTTGCATCGCCATTTGTCGCAGGGCTCCCCAGCGCCTCCCCTGGAAACTACTGGAGAAAGAAGGTGGTGGCCATTCTGCCCAACCGCCTCTGAATCGTAAATGTTTCCAGTCTGTCTGGTGGAAACAGACACTGTCTCTGATTCTCTGTAAGCGATTCTGCTCTGCAATCTTGTCAGTGATCTTCCCCACCGCAGGCTCAGACGATGTGCTCACACACGTGTCCCACAAATAACCGGGTTTCTTCTGTGTGCAGTTGTCTATATTGGGTGCTCTTTCCTGCCTCACCCTCTCCGGGCTTTTAGATTTGTCTCCTCAATTCTGTCCCTGCTACGTTCCCTCTTCTTGCACCCCCGCCCTGGACCTCCCTCCTCAGAGGTCGTGGCTCCTCATCACCTTCACCCTGTGGGTGTTTAGTGTTTTCTCTCCTTTCGGAAGCTTGTGCCTAGCCCAGAATCCTGCCCTGATGCACTTAATCGGAGACAAAGCCCACAGCGGTGGCTCACTCTCTGCACGTCTTTCTTTCCTCTCTCTCAAGCCACTGCTCTGCAAACCTGTCACCTGCAGGGGCAGGGGAGGGGGGGTAGAGCACACCCAACCACTTTGTGCTAATAATGCTTTATGGTAGATTGGTAGCATCACAGACCGATACTTGGAGACGCGCCCTGAATACGAAACCCCAGAGTGGGGAGACAGGTGCTTACCAAAGATGTAGAAGACAAAAGGCCACCCGAGGGTTTGGCTGATGATGCCGCTCAGGAGGATGATGGTGAAGGTTCCCAACATCATTCCTGCAGAGAGACAGAGAGTGCTGTGGGGCCCTGGGTCGCCACTGGCTAGACACCGACAGAACAGCAGATGATGCGTTAACGCAGCGTCACCCACCATAACCGAACGAGGGTAGTTGGGTACATGAACTTCAGATCTATCACTTAGTTCACGTGTTCTCCTGAGGATCCATTTTCCTGGCAGCCCCCTGGTAACATTGCAGACTAAAGCCATGCTCCTCCCTTCCGTGTTACTTTAATTTTTAATTACACAAGTCATGGGACATATGCGTCTTGAAAAAGCACAGGGTCCCGCTACATGCCACACCAGTCCATTCCCACTCTTGTCTCTACTGTTAGCCATTACCTACTCTGTGGCATATCAGCACATACCTTTTCTCTCTGCAGACATATACAACACGTATCTGTATACACACTTACCTGTTCGTGAAGGCATTTAAGCGGCACGTGGACAGAAAGCTCGAGTAGACAGCTCGGTTTGTTCGTGTGCTGATAACACTGTTTTAGCTTCCCTGGCTTCACGGAGCATTCTCATACACGTCGGGCACACTTCCTTCTAACAACTTTCCCAAAACTAGGCTATTATGTTTTTTATTTTCCCCATGAACATTAACATCAACTTGTCAAATTATATATACGTGAGTTTCTATTTATTCATTATCTATCTATTTAGTTTTTAATTTAATTTTTATTTTTTAAGGCTTATTTATTTTTGAGAGAGAGAGAGAGACAAGATTCATGAGCCGTGTTAATTAAAGATAAGTAATTCACTAAGAATAACATGTTTGTCTTGGAATGTAGATAGAAAAAGATGGAAAGACCAGCAGACACTTAATATGAGGTAGGCAGTCATTATAAACACAAGACTCCAGCTCTTCGTGGGCGTATGAGGCTTCCAGTCAGTGGTGTGACGGAGCTGGAGAAATGTGTGTACATCTCTTCCTAAGTAGGCATTCAGTGACTTAAAGTTGCCATCTTTAAATCAGCAGCAGTGGTGGTGTTTAGAACACAGAAATCGATAAATATTTTGAATCAGCTTTTTTTCCTTCCTAAAATAAAGCCTGTTTACCAGCAGAGTGATGGTGACTTGTGACAACATGGCCCAATTCAGCCACCTGCTGGGAATTGCCATTCGGGCCCCAAGGCACTCTGCTTGGAAACGGAAATAGCACCCATGGCAGCCATAGGTTATTTAACGAATTACATTGCGGCCCCGTCCCTGTGTCTCTCGCATAGAGCAAGTTTGTGTCGCTGGCCGGGATGCCTCTTCCCCTGTGTGGGCTCCCTGGCTTGAAGCCCAGCCCTGGTCCTCATATCCACACCATCAATGGGCGGGATAGTGCAGCAGAGAGACAGAGACAGAGACAGAGACAGAGACAGAGACAGAGAGCAAAGTTCGAACACTCAGCACACTTGAGTCACGTAGGGTGACCCTTCCGCCTGCTTTATCTTAAATGTGTTAATTTTCCCGGTTTCCCATCTTACATCTCACTTTGTGCTTTAGAGTAGATTAACTGCACAGTTATAGCACCTCCTCTGGCCCGCACACCTGTCTGTTCATGACCTCGGGACAGCTGCCAGGCGGTGTACGTGGAGCTAGCGTGGCGTCACGGCCATCCCCCCGTGCTAGACATGCTCTGTCCATTCAACATTTGTTTCTAACACCACCCATGTTGCTGTATGAAAATTGCAGGATTTTTTAAAATTTTCACTGCCGTATGATAGTGCATCATCTTCAGATTGTGTGTGTGTGCGTGTGTGTGTGTGTTTCTATCACCTATGAGGCCAGCCTCAAATATGAGATACCAGTTCTGTTTTGTCTGCTAAGTCTTCCTCCCTTCAGTGGCTTCAAAGTTTCCTGCCTACAGACGTGCCTCTATGGTTCCTTGGAGAGAAAGACATAGAATGCTGTGTCCCAGAGGCTGGCGGTATGTGGCCCTTCCACAGTTAGCGTCCTTGTGGGAAGTCTTCCTTCAGCCCCACGGGATGAGTCATTCTGTCCACCAGTGCAGCCTGTTGAGGAGCCCGAGAATCACCAGAGACGGCCGTTTCTATAAGAACTACTGAGCCCACCCCACCTGCCGAAGGGTCCCTCCAATGGCTTCCTGTTGGTCCCTCAGTCAGCGATTGGCTCTGTGTTCTCTCAAGCAGAAACGGTTTCTAGGGGCCAGTAAAGACCACCTTCTTGGGGCCACTAAGATGGTCCCCTAACTCCCCAGACAAGGAAGACTCTGGACCTTGCAGTCTTACAGATTCCCAAGATTCTTCTAGTCAGTTGACCTCCTCCAGTCGCTCTATGCCTGTGGGGCAGGAAACGAGAGGGGAGGGAGCTGCTACTTCTACGAGGTCACTGCGTTCCTCCCCCGACTTTACACTTGTCTTCCATGCTTTCCGTCCCCTGTCCTTCTGTTGTATTCTGGGGTAATCCTGCCACGTATTTGTACAACTTGCTCATTTGACGGCCATCTTCCTTCATTTAGGTATCCAGACCACCCATCGCAGTTAAAAATGTTAGCAATTATATTTTTAACTACAACTATTCTTATAGCAGTCTGTTTTTTAAATTATTTTTTAAATTTTTAATTGAAGTATGGTTGACATATATTATTATTTGTTTCAGGTGTTCAGCCTAGTGATATGACAAAATTACATTACAAAATACCACGGTACGCACAGTTACCATCTATCAGCAGTCTAAATTATTACATTTTTGAATATATTCCCTATCCTGTACTTTTTATTCCCATGACTTATTTATTTTACAACGGGAAATTTGTACCTCTTCATCTGTCCCCCTCCTCACATCACCTCTGGAAACCACTCATTTGTTCTCTATATCGGTGAGCCTGTTTCTTTTTCTTGTTCTGTTATTTGGATTTTTTTGGCTGGTTGTTTGTTTAGATCCACATATAAGTGAAATTGTATAGTAATTGTCTTTCTCTGTGTGACGTACATGACCTAGCAAAATAGCCTTTAGGTTCATTCATGTTGTTGCAAATGGCAAGATTTCATTCTCTTTTTTATGACCAAATAATATTCCATTATGTATCTCCACCACACCGTCTTCATCCGTCCATCTACTGGTGGGCACCTGGGCTGCTTTCATATCTTGCCTATTGTAAATAATGCCGCAGGAAGCACGGAAGTGCGTGTGTCTTTTGCATTAGGGATTTCATTTCCCTCGGGTAAATACGCAAATATGGAATTACTAGGTTGTGTGGTACTTTTAGTTTTAGCTTCTCAAGGAAACTCTGCACTGTTTTCCATGGTCGCTGCAGCAATTTACAGTCTCACAAATAAGGCACAAGGATTCTCCTTTCTCCACCTCCTCACCAACACTTATTATTTCTTGTCTTTTTCATACTAGTCATTCTGACGGCTTTTTCTTTTTAAATAAATGTTATGCTATATATTCCCTTAGATGTCTCCCATGTTAGTTGTTAATCATGTAAAACTTTCTTTTAATTTCTTCTTCGTTTGGGTTTGTTCTTACAGTTTTTGAGTTGGGTCTCTCTCTTTTGTGCTCTCATTTTCTTTAAAATGCTTGAGGATTTGAGTGGGGAAAGGGTCAGTCCTGATATGCTTGAGAAGCCCCATTAGTCAGCTGTGAGAATGGATGTGAGTTTCCTTATAGTCCGAATTAGTGGACTATCCTCCCATCAGTGAATATGAGCTCTGGTGACAGAAAATAATCCTCCACAGCTGTAAAGGGCTCTAGAGGGTCTAGAGGGGGGGTGAGGTCAGTCACTGTGTGTGGGTGTGGGTGTGGGTACACACGCCTCTTGTTTCCCGGGCCTGAAGACTCCCCGATTCTCTTGGTATCCATAAGTTAGCTGGGGAGTTACCCCCATTTTCTTATCCAGAAACTTCTTCATCAGTCTCCTGTTTGTTAGTCCTGTTCTTTCAGTTTTTAATTCTTCCCAAATATTGTATATACTTCTTCCTTCAGAATATTCCTTCCAGACACAGGGTCCAGGCAAATCATGATCAGAAAGCAGTTCTCAGAACAACTGAGAATTCTTCCAAAGAATATTAAGTTGGATCCATGCCTTATACATAGAATACTAATATAGACTCCAATATATTAGAAATCTAGGTATAAAAATGAAATCACAGAAGTTCAAGAAAAACACAGGTGGATGTGTTTTTATAACTTTTCCATCTATGACTCAAAGCCCAGGAGCCATAAAAGAAAAGAATGATCAGTTTAAATATGCAAGAATATATATATTTTTAAGAATAGGGAAAAATAATAAGCAAAGTCATGTTACAAATGTCAACTTGGGGAAAAATAACTGAAAGTGGGGCACCTGGGTGACTCAGTCAGTTGAGCATCTGTCTTTGGCTCAGGTCACGATCTCACGGCTCATGATTTCAAGCCCCATGTTTGGGCTCTGCGCTGACAGCTCAGAGCCTGCTTGCTTCAGGTTCTGTTTCTCCCTCTCTCTCTGTGCCTCCCCCACTCACACTCTGTCTCTCTCTCATAAAAATAAATAAACATTAAAAATTTGTTTTTAAATAACTGAAAGTCATGGCACAAAGGATCCATCTCCTTAATTTATAACTATTTAGTCAACGATGAGAAGAAAACAAAAACACATTCAACAGAGAAATGATCAAATATCCCAGTGTGAGAATGTTGGATTGAGCGGATTCATTTCAGTTCTGTGTCTCTACCTGCTAGAGAGATGCTGCAGAGCCGGCTTCGTTCCTGTGGAGGACCCCATTTCTCCCAAAGCGCATACTGGCCCCCAAATATCGATCCCTGAAATCAAAATAGTTAGAGCTCTTGGTACGTGATGCCATGTAGAAATTCACATCTGTCTCATTTTTATAAACTCTCTGGATACCTGCATTAGACCCTGGACTATTCGAGTTGCAATGAGGAAGGCCAGTCCAAGGTCAGCAGCCAGAGGGGTGAAGATAGCCAGAAGGGAGGATCCAACCAAAGAAACACCAACCACTCGCTTTGTTCCTATTCTTCCAGCCAGGTACCCACTGGGAGCCACCGTCAGCATCATGCCGTAGTTGACAGAACCAAAAATGATGCCCTGAGTTTGAGGGCTCCAGTCATACACAGGGGCCTTAAAAAACAGAGAACGCTGTAGTAAGCCGTTTACAGGAAGGCTCTTACATAACGGAACACATCTCTTTAAATCTTGCTTGCAAATCACTATTTTCCCAAATAAAATTTTTTTAAGTTTTATTTATTTATTTTGAGGGAGAGAGAGAGCATAAGCAGGGGTGGGGCAAAGAGAGAGGGAGGGAGAGAGAGAGAGAGAGAGAGAGAGAGAGAGAGAGAGAGAGAATCCCAAACGGGCTCCATGCTGTCAGCATGGGGCCCATTGCAGGGCTCAAACTCACAAACTGTGAGATCATCACCTGAGCCAAAATCAGGAATCAGGACGCCTAACTGACTGAGCCCCCCCAGGAACCCCCCAAATAAAACTTTTTAACATATAAACTCCAAACAAACAAACAAACAAACAACAAAAACAGGAGCACAGTTTAATCTCATATTGCTTACCTCTGCTGGGAGACTCTTAGGCACATCATTTGAGCCACCAACTGACTCAGTGGGCAGCGTCTCGGTGGAGCCATTAAACCGGGGCTGATGGTTTGTGCCGTTGACCATGGCTACCATGGTGATGTTGATGGCAACATACTGGGCCATCAGCATGACGTTGCAGAGATGTGTGATGAAGGCTAGTCCGTAGCGAGTGGAGCAGAAGCTTAGAACTGGAAACATTATGACATTAGGATGTTCCTTATTAAGCCATCTTTGTTCCTCACAAGTCCTACTACAGGAAGGCACCACAGACCATCACCTAATGAGGTAAATGGCTTTGCTACTGGCTTTAGGAAAGATGCGAAAGGAGAAAATCGCGGAGTTGAATCAAAGGTTGTTTTCATACCACAGTGATAGAGAGACTGACTTGCTCTGAGCATCTGTCCTCCTTATGATGCTGTCTCTCCATTTCTGGGGTTATTATATTGTATAGTCAATGAAATTACTCAGAAATGAACACATATATGGATACAATACATACATGGCAAAATATGCATTTATATACATGTGAAGAAAAATATTTATATGTACCTACTTAAGTTACATAATCTAAATAAATTTAATTGGTTAAATTATATAATATACATTATATGTCCTATATAAATTATATGAAATACAATTTTATATACATTTTATGTATAAAATGTAATTTTTTTAAACTCTAAATGAATTGTTTGTTGGGGTAGGTGATTGTTCTCCTCATATGTGTGGTCATTGAGGACACACTTTCATTTAAAGTTTAAAATCAAGGTGCGCCTGGGTGGCTCAGTCGGTTAAGCGCACGGCTTCAGCTCAGGTCATGATCTCACAGTTCGTGGGTTCAAGCCCCACTTCGGGCTCTGTGCTGACAGCTAGCTCAGAGCCTGGAGGCTGCTTCACATTCTGACCCTCCCCTGCTCGCGCTGTCTCTCTCTCTCTCTCAAAAATAAATAAATAAATAAAAATAAAAATAAAAATAAATAAAGTTTGAAATCAAACTCCTAGAAAGATTGTCTCATTAGAGAAAATGACAACCACAAACTATGAAAAAATATAGTGAAAAAAATAGTGGAAAGAGAAATGAGCACAGCGTTCAAAGCTGTTTTTGTGTTTCTGGGAAAGATGGCTATTCCCGGGAAGAAGTGATTGCAATTACGCAGAAGAGAAGTAAGGAACATTGGATTGTGGTGGGAGCAGCAGAAGCGGGAAAATAATCAGATCCCAGATGGACCCCCAGTACGGGGGAGGGGGGATGCCATGCTAAATCATGCTTTAGGTTTTGCAGACTAGTGGGGGAGGGGCATCAGAGAGGTTCTTGTCCAGGAAGTAGAAGAGTAGAGTTGAGATTCACCGAGGAAGGGAGTCGTGTGGCCAGAGCAGGGGGTTGGGGAGTGTGAGGATCAAAAGCTTATTACTGGACCCACAGAGCTCCCTTTTAGGTACTCAGAGTGTTGAGAATGTTGTTGGATACACAACTCTAGAGTTTAGAAGAGAGGTAGGGGTTGAGGTATTAGACTAGGAGTTAGTAATCTACGCATGATACCTGAAGCCATGATATTTGAGAAATGAGAACACAGAGAGAAGAGAACCAAGGACTGAGGTCTGGAGGTTTCCAGTGTTTAGAAAGGCCAAATAAAAGGGGGGAAAATCAATAAAGGAAACTGAAAGGGAATGATCAGTGGATTTGGAAGAAAACTAGGGGAGTGTGGTGTCCTGGAAGCCAACTGGAAAAGGACTTCAGGGATCAGGAAGTCAGCAGGTATGTCAGATGGCTCTGATAGGTCATGGAACATAATGACTGAGAATCAATTCACTAAATCCTCTGAGGCAGCTACCACTACTGTCCCCATTTTATGGTTGAGAAGGACATAGATACAGAGAGACCCGCTGTGTGTCAGGTGTCTATGCTCTTAACCATTGCATGGCAAGTATGTGATGGCTTTTATTTTGTCCTGGATGACCCCAGGAGAATACCTTTGCAGTAAGCCAAGTGCACTGAGCTGTGGGTTTATATGGTGTGAGACAGGAGATCAGCACCCTGTGTGTGGTCAAGAAGTCCTCAAAACTTCAAGGAAGGAGGTGCCTTGACATAACAAGAGTCTTCCCCCACAAGGACATATTGTTTTCTCTTTTAGGGAATGAGGGTGGGGGCAGAATTTGGGGGGGGGACTGTAAAATATACTGAAATCAAAGTGAGAAGTTCAAATACAATTTTTTTCTTTTATACTTTGTCAAGTTGGTTTCCAGAAAGTACAATATTTTTTGTAAAGGTTTTCCTGACTGATTCAAGGCTCAGTGGTGACTTCCTATATCAATCAAATCAACTAATAATTCATGAGTTCCCATGGTCTCTGACTTCTCCAAGTTGCCCTGGGGTCTTAGAGACCAAAGGCTACTGAAAGTAGCATCAGCAAATCAAAGGAGTAATGGCTCACAAATGAGTGGGTTGAACTTTTGTCTTATTAGTTTGCTGAAAGATTAACTAGAGGATGTTAAAAGGCTTAGCTTGGTAGTAAGTAATCCCTACAAGCTACTACATGTGTCCTTAAAGACTATTTCTGTCCTGTGTCCATTATGAATGAATCATTATGGCCATGTCCACTCTAATAGGTTGGTGCGAGTGTCATGTTGGCTGAAATATTTCCGAGGCTTACCCATAGCTACATGAGAGTGTGTGAGTTTGTATGTAAGTATGAGAGTGTGTGCAAATTAATAAATATCTTGTAGGCCTAGTATTTAAGCACTGGAAGAGAGCGCTGACACTATGAAATCATGGACTTTTGAAACTTGAAGGTTTTATGTGGAAGAATTTGGTACTACTCTAATCAGAGTCCAGGAGACTTGGTTTTAACTTGACGTGACAAACCGATCCTAGGGTGACTCCAGGGATTCTGATGTTCACAATGTGTGTAATCCCCTCCACTCGAATAGGGGCAAGACCTACGAGCTGCTTCTAGCACAGTCATGATTTCCATACAAGACTCCAAACCGAAGCTGGATACTTTACCCACGGGCTTGATAACGGAAACAGAAAGTTGGAGAAGCCCACACGGTAAGGAACTATGGGCTGCCTCTCGACAAGAGAGAGGCCTCCAGTCAAAATCCTTCCCAAACCAGGACTTTCTGCTGCACGATTGTAAGGAGATGATTTCTCCTCACAGCCTGAATGACCGTGGAAGTGGGATCTTCCCTAGTCTAGCCTCCAGATGAGAACGCAACCTGGACGACGGCTCGGTTGCAGCCTTGTGAGATTCAGAGAAGGACCAACTAAATCAAGGTGTGTCTGAACCTCTGACCCACAGAAGCTGTGATGTCATAAATGTGTGTCACTTTCGGCCATTAAGTTTGTGGTAATATGTTTGCAGGGACAGAAAATGAATACGGTTGGCAACAAATAATAAATACGAGTTATGTTATTAAGAGACTACCCAATAGGGTTTTTTTGGAGGGGAGGGCACACATTGAAAGACATTTGCATTATACAAAACTGAAATTTGTTATGAGGATAAAACACAACCTCAATAAGCAGAAAAAAATCTAAGGAACAACAGAAAAATGTCCCCCCCAAAATCATAAAGTGAGTAAAGAACATTATGGTAATTCATGGATAAAAGCTACATTATACATGTGATTCTGAGCTATCTGGTTAAATATATGGATAAATAAAGTTGGAACAGTATCTCATATTTTAAATAAAAATAAAGTCAACATAGAGTACTGTAGCAGTGCATTTTGTCAAATTAAAGCCTGCCACTGATTTTAAGATGTGTCATTTTTGTTCACTAAAAATCAATTGATAAGTTAATTAAATCAAACTTCATAGATTCCAAATCTATCCAACTGAATGTCTGAGCTCCCCTCCCAAGCTTGCTCCACACAAATTCTTTCCCAACTCAGATGATGGAAACTCTATCCTTCCCGATACTTGACTTCTTTCTTTCACATCTCGGATCCAATCTGTCTGGAACGTCCTATTGTCTTTAGAATGAAAATGTGTACAGAATTCAATCACTTCTCACCAGGGCCATGCTGTCTCTTCATTTAGAGTTACTTCCAGGGGATTCTGGCTACCACCACCTCTTGCTTGGATTTTTGCAATAGCCTTTAACTTGACTTCTTGCTTCCAATCTATTTTCTTTTTATTTTTTTAGTTTTTTAAAAAATGTTTACTTATTTTTGAGAGAGAGAGAGAGAGACAGAATGCAAGTGGGGGAAGGGCAGAGAGAGAGAGGGAGACACAGAATCTGAAGCAGGCTCCAGGCTCCAAGCCGTCAGCACAGAGCCTGATGTGGGGCTCGAACTCACAAAGTGTGAGATCTTGACCTGAGAAGAAGTCAGATGCTCAACGGACTAAGCCACCCAGGTGTCTCTCCAATCTATTTTCAACACAGCAATTGAACTTCTCTAGTCATGCCATAAGTTAGATCACCCCTCTTCCGCTCAACATCTTCCATGTGGTTTTTGTTCAGATTAAATACTGAGGTCTCTATCGTGGCCAGTGCAAAGGGAATATTTATGGCCTTTGCACCAAAATTTTAATTTCTTAGGAATAAACACTGAAGAAATAAAAATTCCAACTGCAGATAAGTGCTATGTTAAGAAATGTTTGTTATATGTTATATATGTTAAAGACTGTTGAATATATACATATTATACGTATATAATATGTATATAAAGATAGGTTAGTAGCAAAACGAAACTCTGGAACTTAAATATCCAACCACAAGAAGATGTTTCAGGTAAATAATGCTTTGTCTATTGGACATATAAAAACAATAATATGCATCCCTGAAGAAGAATAATTGTGAGTATTATAAAGCAATATAGAAAAGTATGTGTGGTCAAATTAAAGTTTTCTTACTCTGCCTAATTAAGCAACACAATAGTATTTATGATATTACATGCAACGACAAGCAAAATATACAACACTAGGTGTACGCAAATTTGGCAGCAACTATCAAAAAGTGTAAATGCACATGGACAAAGATAATCATCAAAAATAGAAGACTTTTTTTTAGAATAGTGATATTTATTTCCTTTATGTACTTGAACAGCACACTTTAATATTACCTGTTTGTTAAAAAGAATTCAACAAGGTATAGGATGTAAGTTCATTTGTCTGTATTATGACTTTGCACACAAAGAATCCACCATAAAATCCTAAACCCAAGTAGTCAAGGTTGAGTTTACCTCCCTTGGGAACAAGAGTCTCATCCACTTGTTTATCTTGGGAGAATTTACTCTTCTCCGCCGTGGGACTCAGCTCTGTCATCGTGGCCATGGTCTTCTTCCCCCTGACGTCTTTCACCTACTGAGGCAATACGCACAGGTGTCAGCCAAGAGAAAGGGACTCCTCTGATACACACACACAGCGGTCAACAAGCAAACTGAAGCTAGGCCTCTACCCTTCTTCCTGCCTTGCACTTTCTCTCTCTCTCTCAAAAAATAAAAATAAAAAATAAATAAAGAGGGAAGAGAAGGAGGTGTGGCAATGTATGGAATTCTCCCTTTAAAAGAATAATATAATGATATTAGTATCAGAAGTTTTATGTTAACTCTCATGTGGTGTTTCAAGTTTTAGTAACATGAAGTTAATTTGGAAAACTTATGCCTTTTGTAGATGATAATGTAGAATCAAACAGTTCCAATCCCTGCAACTATATAAAAAACTAAACAACAATAGAAAATTTGGACTATTGTGATTCAGAGTGCGGAAGCTGAAAATGGCTTCAGTCTGATGGATATAATCTGTATGAGAGAGAAATAGTTTGGCAGTAGATCTTCTCTGACATTTAATGACAACAAATATATTGGGAAGAATTGGCAGATTGAGATTCAATTTCATTTCTCCAATTGTTGTTGAGTTTCAGCCATAGATTGCCTACCGACACAGAGTTTGGCAAAAACACATGAAAATTTTATACCTTAGATACATAAAATGTCTGTATATTATACCTCAATAAGCCTGGAGAAGGACAGTATTGAGTGATAATCAACTGACTATACAGAACTTATAATAAGAGCATTGTATATTATTACTCACAAACCACGTGCCTCAGTTTCTATCGGTAAAATTTTTTAAAAATTTAGTTTATTTATTTATTTGAGAGAGAGTGAAGGAGCATGAGTGGGGGAAGGTCAGAAAGAGAGGGAGAGAGAGAATCCCGAGCAGGCTCCATGCTGTCAGCACAGAGCCCAATGAGGGGCTCAATCCCACAAACCCTGAGATCATGACCTGAGCCAAAATCAAGAGTCAGACGCTTAACCAACGAAGCCACCCAGATGCCCCAGTACAACTTGTGATATCCCCATATGTGTCTGTGGATGCGTTTTCCCCTCCCTGGAAAGCCAGCTGTGAAATGCCCACCGGGGTACCACCAGGGTACGGAGCCCGTCACACGCCTTCCCCTTGGGCCTCTGCATTTGGTGCAATCATTTACGGATGAACCCACATTTTTTATTTTGCCATCAGCATTTAAAATTTTTCCCAGAGGGATTTATGTCACTTGACACCCTTGTTTCAGGAATATCAGAGAGCCCATTACAGGGGTCTCCTCCCACCGCCCCCCCCAGGAAGCCAAGGGCCAGTTTCCCTGCTGAAAGAATAGACATGAAATCTGGTGTCTGGGATCCACATTTGTTCCTATTTTACGTCCTAGCAGAAGACCCTGGGACCAAACTCCTCCACAAAAATGAGTACATTGGGAGATTCATTAGGCCCTCCAACTTCCCGCAGACGTGGTGGTTCTCACTGAAAAGAACAATAAAGAGGGATTCCATCCTACACGAGTCCTGAGAGGAAATTCCGAGTGTTACTCATTTCCACCAGCTCCTGGACCAATCCTGGCAACCACGCTCCTTCCGTGTGGCGCGACGGCTGCCCCAGGACCCATGCTGTCTGATCTGTCATATCCTGAGCATCCTTTTGCTTTATGAACAAGCGTTTGTTCCCTGCCTGGGTGGTGCTCCTCAAACCACCCGGGATTAATGCCCTGCAATCTCCTTTTTGCAGCTGCTTTCGGCTGTACGCTACGCCATTTTCTGGAACACCAGAAGGACTGTGTGCTTGAGTCTCATGCCCCGAAGTTTGTCCATGATGTCCCAGCCGACCAAACTTTGCACATGATGCCATAGCCATTTCGAGGACAGGCAACAGCACAGAGCGATTCTAGAGTGATCTCGAAATTAAGAGACCTCTGCTTTCCCACAACCTGACCTATTAGGGACCTTCCTGTCATGGCAGGACAGAGCTCTTGAACTCTCCAGCTCTGAGTCTATGTATCCAGGATAGCATCCCTAGTGAAACTTCTCTATGCCACAGAAGATATTTTTGTCCATCTTCAAGTCACTTTCAAGACTTATAAATATGAAATACTGTCTCAGTATTTATGAATTATGTTCTCAGAATATCAGCTTTCTTCGAAGCAGACACCTTGACAACGTTGGTAAAGTCCTCTCAGGTACTTTTAGTTTTCTATCATGTCTATTCTAGACCACCAGACATGCCTTGTTCTGGAAACCTGACTGTCCAATCCCAGCAGATGGGACCATATGTATGATCATTCTCCCAGGAGATTTTTTAAAAAAATTATTTTACATTTATTTATTTGTGAGAGACAGAGTACAAGTTGGGGGAGGGGCAGAGAGAGAGGGAGACACAGAATCTGAAGCAGGTCCAGGCTCCGAGCTGAAGCAGAGCCCAGTGCAGGGCTCAAACCCATGGGCTGTGAAATCCTGACCTGAGTCTAAGTTGGAAACTTATTTGACTGAGCCACCACCCAGGTGCCCCATTCTCTCAGGAGATTTTATAAGCATTTACTCACACAGTGAAGCTGGTGGTTGGGCGCAGATGGTGAGTAGGAATCCACATAAAGGAAAGTTCTGAGAGCATCTGGCTGCCGGGGAAGCCTGTGAACTCCAGGAAGGCTTGGTGAGCTCCAGAAGGTTTTGTGGCTGGCTGCCCCAGGGTGGGGTTGCAACAGTAACACAGTTGTACCCTGGCTAGCCTCCAACGCCTAGGGCTGTGCAAGAAACAACCTTCAGGGGCGCCTGGGGGGCTCAGTCGGTTGAGTATCCGACTTCAGCTCAGGTCACGATCTCGCGGTTCGTGGATTTGAGCCCCGCGTCCCGCTCTGTGCTGACTGCTAGCTCAGAGTCCGGAGCCTGCTTCAGATTGTGTGTGTGTGTCTCTCTCTCCCCCTCCCCTGTTCTCACTCTGTCTCTGTCTCTCAAAAATAAATAAATGTAAAAAAAGTTTTTTAAAGAAACAACCTTCAGCTATTACACATATATTATATATCAGGGAGTTCTATATGTGTGGTGTATGTATATACGTGCCCATATGTGTGCCCATATACACCTATATGTACATAGGTATATACGTAATCTTGTCTTTAAACAGCTACCTTGATTTTCCAGGACTGGTCCAGCGGCTGCCCTGGTTGCTGGGTGGCAGACCGTCTACGGCACCCTGAGACGTGTCTCCTCCAGGCCGTGCTCACAAGGAATCGCACTGAAGCTCAGCTTCCCGAGGGGCTATCCGGCTAATAGCATCCCACTGACCCACCTGGGAGGTCCCAAGTGCCATCAACAAGTTGCAGCTCCTCCGTTCCTGCCTTGAGGACTCTCTCTGACGGTCTCCTTTCACCCGCCCGCAGCCCACCTACCATCGTGGTTGGCCCTAGGGACCTCCCTCGCCCGGCCGCATCTCTGCACTTCCTCGCTTCTCCGCCCTCTGGGTTTGGTTGCATTGTCACCATCTCAGGAGTCATGACTCAGCTCTTCTTGATGCCACCTTGGACCAGAGCCATCCCCAGCCTTGTCCTGTGTCCAAGCCCTGGACCCTCCTTGATCCGGGAGGGAAACCAAAGGGACAAACTTGATTATGAGAAGCTGGAGTCCTTCAGGACCCCAGGAATAGCCTGTTGCTCTGAATCCATCCAAGAGCAAAGCCCGGTACAAACTTCTTGGAAGGGATGGAGACGCAGCAGCCATTTTTTCTTATCTGAAATATTTCTCGGCAGCCCCTCCGTGTGCTCCCCCTGCATCCTGCCAACTGTTGACATAACGGCACTCATTCTGGCTGCTGCTTCCGACGACAGCGCCGTTTACTCTGCTGCAGGTGGAGATCGACACCCTCTTGGTCCAGGTCACCCCGTTGGTAAATAGAAGAGGTGATAGTTGTTTCACAAGCTTCTGAATTTATCTCCCCCCCCACCCCCCGCCAATTCAGCTTCTAAACCTCTCACTAGAATGCTTGTTTCTTGAAAATGTCTTGCACACTTGAGATTTTATGCACGTTTATGGACGACCAGGCACAAGACTTCAGCTCCCTGCGTGTTCCACTCTTCCCTCCGTCTTGTTCAGAAGATAGCGGTTTCACATCTGACTTCATCATGATCTCACGGTTCGTGGGTTCGGCCCCGCACCGGGCTCTGTGCTGACAGCTCGGAGCCTGGAGCCTGTTTCAGATTCTGTGTCTCCCTCTCTCTCTGCCCCTTCCCCACTCATGCTCTGTCTCTCAAAAATAAATAAACATTAAAAAAAAAAAGAAGATAGCGGTTTTTATATGTTCCCTCACCTGATTTTGAAATCAATATGAGAAACCCTGGGACTCTGGGAGTGTATAGAAATCGTCAGGTTTTACACCCTTGGAGGGGTTCGCATCCACAGCAGGGTAAGTGACTTACCGACTCAGTGTCTGAGGGACATCTTAGACTCAGACATGGCTTCTCCGTGTTCTCTCCCCTCACGCGCCAGCAGAAGGCTGAGATTTCTTTGCTACCCTGTGGCTTGAAGTGTTAATCATTAACGAGATCCATCAACAGAGATTTATACCGAAAGTCAAGTACTTTTTTTTCTTCCTTGTGTTGTTTCTCTTTGAATTTTTGTTAAGTCTTTTCTTTGATATATACGAGTGATAGTATTATAGGTTAACTTGACCTTCCCTATTGTTTTCCCTGTTTTTTTTCCTCTTTTGTACACACACACACACCATAATGACAAAAATATTTCACATAAATTCGGTGAAGTTTCTCCATGCTTCTTTATTTTTCCTATCTGTAGGTGTGTTTCTAAACGATACAAAGCAATGCCTTGTTTTGTAAGTCCACACACCTGCTGCCAGGCAGTATGGACTGTTCTGTAACTCACTTTGGACCGTAAGCAATGTGAATTTGGAACAGCCACGTGGGCACAGGGGAGGCCATAGCCTCTTAATTTCTTTTGCTTGACTTGTTTTCACCGACACCCCTCATGTGGCTGGAAACCTCGTCACTTGTGGTCGTCTCAAAGGGGAGGCAGAGCGGTTACCCCTGCCTCCTGCAGACGGTCATTTCCAGCCCTCCACACACTGCACCCCACACCCCTTTTCCCATGACAGCGTTCCAGCCTGTCTCCAGCCATCGAAAATTAAACCGGGGCTTGGGAGCCCCTCTGCTTCAGATCCTGCTCGTCGCCTTGACTTTGAGCTCCTTCTTGGTTTATGGCCCCAGAGGAGATTTTCTTCTGATTTCCAGCTTGGCTCTTTTTCACCTCTTTGAACTGGACTGGGTGGGGAGTAACCCCCTCCCAGCACCTGGGGGGGGGGGAGCGGGAGCCTGGCAGAGCGCATCCCAGAGCCCAGGAATGCAGAACCAGGGGCGGGTCTTGGAGATCCAGAGCTACTCTTTACCCAGCACTCATTATATGTCACCCTCACCCTTCTCTTAGGTAACTTTTACTATATTCTCTGTAAGAGAAGAAGAGAGAAGAAAAACGGATTTGTCCCTTTGCACTTTGGGGATTTAAGCATGGATGCTCGAAGTTCATGATGCAGGAAGGGGGGTGTAAATTTCAACTTCCTCCACAACAGGTTTGTCCCGAGTCATTTTCGAAGGACTCTGGACCCTGTGATAAATGAGTAGCAGCTTCCAAATTCAACCATCATGTGAAATGTTACCAACCCTGAATCATTATCCAAGCCAGAAATGTGGCTTTGGTTTTGCGATTTAACTTTTAACTTCTTTTTAAGATGCCCATGGGTTGTTTGTCCTTCCGTCCACAAATTTGATAGAAAGAGCCTCACATTGTTGTTGTGTGTGGGAAAATTTCAGTGTTGCAAACGTCTATAGTTAATTTTTGAAAACTAGACTCTAAGTTGAAATATATCCTTGACTCCGATTATAATGTCCACCTTTTTTAAATTTATGTTTTCCTTTTGAAAAATGTTGATTTTTAAATCACTTTGTTTGAGTCCTGAGAATTAGTGCACCCTTTTCCTTTGATACGTGTTCAAGTTGTCCTCAGTGTGGTTTTCAGAAGACGGTACACACAACTGTCATGACTAATGAGCCACGTGACGATGCCGCAGGGTGACGGCTCTGATTCTGGGTACTATTTCAGAGGACTCCAGCGCACTGTCCTATTGTGGTCCTAGAGGGCCTGTTGTTTCAAGTCCAGACGGCCAGGGTGGGCCCCGGCAGAGGAAACACCCGCATGTGCAGTCTGCCTCCCAGGGGCCGGCAGTGACCCGGGGACCCAGGAATGGCGGCCAAGCAAATGCATCAGATGCGTCTAACTCCCTAAACCAAAGGCTTGACTACATGCTTGGCATTCTCTGGAGCTTGGCAGCATTTTCAGACACACTCCTAGCCACGAACTCCATGCTGTTCCTACATCTGCTTACAGCCTTGAGTCTTCTGCGTGGTTCTGACGAATCCTTTTTTCTCTAAGTCAAACTCCCGTTTGGCCCCACCGTCTCTACAGCAAACGGGGTCAATCTGGTCAGCAAGCTCCTAGTGGAATCTATCTGTATTACTCTGCCTTCTGTCAGGACTCCAGTCACTATTCCAACATGACTTTCCATAGAACGTCTTAGCTAAATTGTATTTGCAAATAAAGATAGTGGTTAGCTCTCCATTTCCTACTCTTCTTTTAAATTATTTATTTAAAAATATTTTTAATGTCTATTTATTTTTGAGAGAGAGGGGAGGGGAGGGGCAGAGAGAGAGGGAGACACAGAATCCGAAGCAGATCCAGGCTCCGAGCTGTCAGCACAGAGCCCGACACGGGGACCCAGACCCGTAAACCGTGAGATCATGACCTGAGCCAAAGTCAGACACCCAACGGACTGAGCACCCCAGGTGCCCATCCAACTCTGTTTTTTTAAATGTTTATTTATTTTTGAGGGAGAGAGAGTGAGAGAGCGAGCACAAGTCAGAGAGAGAAGGAAACACAGAATCCAAGGAAGGCTCCAAGCTGTCAGCACGGAGCCTGACATGGGGCTCCAACCCTCAAACCGAGCCGAAGTCAGATACTTAACTGACTGAGCCCCCCAGGCGCCCCATCTTCCTTTCCAAGTCTTATTCTGCTCCCCGCTCCCACTCCCTTTTCAGTGACCCCTTCGGATGGGGTCACTTACTGAACACTAAGTACGTGCTGGGCGCTGTTGCGAACACTTTACATACGACATTTTTACTGCTCACTCACGGCACACCTGTGAGGGAAGAACCGTTACTACTTTGCCCATTTCACAGAGAAGTTAAGTAACTTGTTAGTAAGACACAGAGTTGTGAATCCAATCACCCGGGGATCTGGGATTATTTGTCATTTCTATGAAAACTTTGTTTTTCACGTATCTGATTCTTGTAAGAATCAGATGGAAGGAGGGGGAAAGAGTGAAAGGGTGAGGAGTAGATTGTCGGGACCCATAAAATTGCTGAATCGCTGTGTTGTATGCCTGAAATTTACAGTAACTCTGCATGTTAACTATAGTGGAATTTTTAAAAATTAATAACAAAAGAATGTTATTCACCTAATATTTCTGTAGTTATTCCTTTATCTAATTTAAACATTTCTACTAATACTCATCTATGTTGGGGGAGGGGCACTAGTTCTTCCATTAACTTGGGTGCTCTTTCTTTAGGGATGTTGAATTGTACTTGTTTTTTGTTGGTGGGGTTAAGTCACCAAATGCAAGAGTATATTTCCACCCCCGAAGTGTGAGTTACTACTTAGGTGTGGGTTACAAGTTTCCTGATTCTTGGAGACTCTTGAGAGAGGAGAGGAGAGGAAAGATTCGATGTGCCACTGGGCCTGGGGTGTGAGACACTGAATCCTATCTGAAACTTTTTTTTTTTTAATTTATTTTACAGAAAGAGAGAGAGCGCAAGTGGCAGAGAGAGAGAGAGGCAGGGTGGGGGGGAGAGAAAGAATCCTAAGTAAGCTCCAGGCTCCACATGGGGCTTGATCCCACAATCTTGAGATGATGACCTGAGCTGAAATCAGGAGTCAGCTGCTCAACTGACTGAGACACCCAGGCGCCCCTGAAACAGTTGGTTTATCAGGCCTCAGTGACCCTGTCAATCCTTTGAGGTGTAGCCGAATTTCAAATCTTGGGGAACAATGCATAGTTTCTTTCTATCTTCCTCTTTTTCTTTTGGTCCTTTGACCTTTATGAAGATGAGGCGTTTGTCTCTGGCTTGACGTGGCTGGTCTGAAGTTCCCAAAGCTTTCGGTTTGATTCACTCCCTTTTGATCTTTCCGTCCCCCGCTCAGAGCTCAGTCTTGCTCCTTTCTCAGTGCTGATTCAGGATGAGGAGCAAGATTGTTGAACTCAATTGTTGGAACAGAAGAGGATTAGGGGCAAACTCATTTATGGGCCTTCGCAGTGCAAGGTTGAGTTTTGATTATACTCAATTACCTGTGGCTTCTATTTGTCAGACACTTATGCTTAGAGATGAGAGGGATCCCGGGACGCCTGGGGGGCTCAGTTGGTTGAGCATCAGACTTCGGTTCAGGTCATGATCTCACAGTTTGTGGGTTCGAGTCTCCCATTGGGCTCTGTGCTGACAGCTCAGAGCTTGGAATCTGCTTCAGATTCTGTGTCTCCCTCTCTCTGTCCCTCCCCAGCTCACACTCGGTCTCTCTCTATCTCTCAAAAATTAATAAACATTAAAAAACCCCAGAAATGACAGGAATCCCAATTGAAATGACACTGAGAGAAAGAAAAGAGAAGGTGAAGTTTGTGATATGCCGTGGATGGGAAGGAGGGCAGTTAGAATATTTTCTCCCAAAGGGACAAAACAAAACAAAAGCCTTCAAACTCCTTTCTGAGGTCTGGCAACTCTGCTCCCTTTTCTCAGTCTTCTCCGAGAGCAGCAGACGTGTCTGCAGGCAATTCTGCGGTCCGGTTCTGCGTCCTCACACATCCTGACACAAGTCTGTGGTCAAACTCCAGGTCTGAAATCCCAGAAAGACTGGCATTTGCTCGGCACAGGCCACCGGCCACCATTTGGACCAAAACGTCAAGTGCTCTCACTGGCCGTTCCCATCATCCCAAGAGTTTTCAAACTACAGGTCACTATTGTCTTGTAAATTAATCCAAGACCACACGAACGGCATGTGTGGGTGTTTGTTTTTTAAAAAACAGCATCAACAATAAAAGAGACTAGGAAGAAATAGAATGGAGTAAGTCAGAGCGCATCCTACTTAGTAAGGGTAAAGATTGGTTTTGTGAAATTCTGAGTCTGAAACACGCATAAATGTATGTATGAACACGTATAGGAGTGTCGCCTCACAGTGTAAAAATGTGCGTTACTTCTTGGGGGTCAAAAGGATTGAAATTTTCTTTCTAGTACACACATTTGGTAAGTTTTTATTTCTATTAATAATGCTTCCGCTTCATTAAATCTCCCAGATTTAATGTTTTTGTTTGGCATTTCAAAAAGGGCAGGGTGGACTGGATCCTGAAAGTTCTCATCAGAAGAAAAAAATCATTCTTGTAACTTTGTATGAAGACAGATATCTAGGTGTACTGTGATGATTGCTTCACGATGTACACAAATATTGAATCACTATGTTGTACACCTGAAGCTAATATGTCATGTATAGTTTGATTTTTAAAAAAACTCTGTGGATTTACTAAAATTCAATGTATTCATACAAAAATAATAAAATATCAGGTGCCTGGGTGGCTCAGTCAATTAAGCGTCTGACTTCAGCTCAGATTCTGGAGGCTGCTTCAGATTCTGTGTCTCCCTGGAGCACCTGGGTGTTCAGTCGGCTGGGCTTCCAACTTCAGCTCAGGTCATGATCTCACTGTTTGTGAGTTTGAGCCCCGCATCAGCCTCTGTGGAGCCTGCTTCGAATTCTGTCTCTCTGTCTCTCTCTCTCTATCCCTCCCTTGCTCGTGCTCTGTCTCTCTCTGTCTCTCAAAAATAAAATAAAACATTTAAAAAATAATAAGAAAATAAATTTTTAGAACCAAAAAAGGCCAGCCTAAAAAATTAGTACTTAACCATGTACATACCTCATTTTATTGCACTTCACAGATCCTGTATTTTTTTTATTTTTTAATGTTTATTAATTTTTATACAGAGACAGATCATGAGCAGGGCAGGGGCAGAGAGATGGAGACACAGAATCTGAAGCAGCTCCAGGCTGTGAGCTGTCAGCACAGAGCCCGATGTGGGGCTCAAACTCACAAACTGTGAGATCATGACCTGAGCCCAAGGCGGATGCGCAACCGACTGAGCCAGCCAGGCGGCCCTACTCTGTCTTCCTGAGCAGCAGCAGGGCCTGGATGTTGGGCAGGATGCCGCCCTGCACGACGGTCACGCAGCCCCGGGGAAACTAATCTATACGTATATGTGTATCTTGGTCTTTCCTTCCTTAAGCAGCACAGGATCCACTATACACCATAGATATATAGTTGGTGACTCGTCCGAGCAAAAAACAAGCACGTTTCCGTGCTTTTCCATTGCAATTCATCCTATTTGGTGAGAGTGTTTTCCACGATTTCCTCTGAACACGAGGTCTAAAGATAAGACTCACTTTGTCACCTGTAAATACTTCTCTTTTCAAAGCAGTCAAGCTGGTTCGGAATATGCCTGAGGCTTTAAAGTGTTCTATTATCTCTGAAAAGGAGGCC
The DNA here is from genome assembly GCA_004023785.1 of Mungos mungo. NCBI lineage: Eukaryota > Metazoa > Chordata > Mammalia > Carnivora > Herpestidae > Mungos > Mungos mungo. The sequence continues at coordinate 259,901 of PISW01001908.1, forward strand.
AAGAAAATCATGTGTAATATGCATTTCTGCATCATTTGAGGATCCTCACTTTCTCTACAGAAGACTGAAATACAGATGGTTTGTAGATGCATGAACCGTAACACATGTTATGTATTCATGGTGGTTAATAAACAGATCGTGTGCTGGCTAAGGATAGAAGGGCCCAGAGATCCCTGACACTCGGGAGGCCTGACACAGACCTCACACACCCGGGCCCCACATACTCATGATATCCTAAACATAAGTGTGACCTGCGCTCCGTTGTGCCACTTCCCGATTACAAAAGACCTGCCTTGCTCCTGGTTTGGTTAACTGAGAAAGTCTGAAGAGGATTTTCACTTTCATGGGGACAAAAGGTGAAAAGAGGAATAAGGTTCGGTGTCCACTTTCCAGCCGGCCGCTAGGAGCCGCTAGAGAGGCCTCGCTGAGTCCCTGATCCGGGAGCCACAGCGTCTGAGGACCAAGGCGCCCTCGCTTTACCCGCGACCTGGTTGCGTATCTGCCAGCAGGGTGTGCCCTAAGGTATCCAGAAAGCCTAAGAGAGGTTATTTTGGGGGTCTGGAAATGCTAAGCATTTTTTTTTCTGTATAAATTAATGGTAATCACTTCTTCACTTTATACCATTTTGGCTTACGGAAGCTTTCATCCGATAGTAGGGGCGATGTGTATACGGGAAACGCTAACGATTCAGGTTATGCTTCGCATATATGGTCGCTCAGTATTTGTGAGTCCTTGATTCGGCCACTCGCTGGGGGAACCCATTCTGGCACCGCGTGTCCTCTGCTCAGGAAACACAAATAGAACCCATGGCATTGGGCAGACTCATTGGAGAGCCACGGTCACGGCCACCACCACGGCCAAGAGGGCTGCCCGTGTGTCTTTCCCACTGAGCAAGTGTGTGTTACGCATTCACATGACATCTTTCATCTGTGGGCTCCCTGGTTGGAATCTCAACTCGGGTCCTTCTAATCCCGCCACCAGCAGGTAAGTTAAGGTGGTGGAGAGAGACGCAGTGTTTAAATACTACTCTTGAGTTCAGTACTGTGGTCCTTCCATCTCGTTTGCTCCCTAGTGTACGTGTATAAAATCACCCGATTTCTTTCCCCCGGCTTCTGGCTGTGGGTTCCAATTGTGCAAATCTAGTATCTTAATTAGGCCTGTGAGACTGTTTTGTGGATGGTCTATCACCTTGTATCCAAGTATGACGCTCCCTGCATCGGGACAGTTTCCAACAAGCACCTCGGTTAAGATCAAGAAGGAGGAGAGAAGCAGAGGTCAGCTGGGCGGACGAGTCCGTGTACGAAGGTGCAGGACGTGGAAGCAGGCACCCTGGCACCTCGTCCAAAGTCATAGGCGTCATCGGTTCCTTCCGCAGTGGGCCTGTGAGGGACCGCCCGGTGCGTCCCCACAGATGACTGCCGTTTCCTCCAGGCTGTTCCAAAGCTCCTTTCATCAGAGGAGCACGTGGGGGGCTCAGTCGGTTAAGTGTCCAACTTCGCTCAGGTCATGAGCTCATGGTTTGTGGGCCCGAGCCCTTTGTCAGGCTCTGTGCTGACACCTCGGAGCTGGAGCCTGCTTCAGATTCTGTGTCTCCCTCTCTCTCTCTCTGCCCCTCCCCGACTTGTACTCTCTCTCTCAAAAATAAATAAACATTAAAAAAAAAGGTTCCTTTCATCAGAACCTGAATATCATAAACCAAAGACATGTTTTGCAGCCATCTTAGTTTTTAAAATTAAAATTTTACTTCATGCCTTTTCCACTAATAATTCATCGGTTATGATTCACCCAGTCAGCTAGTAACTAAACACAACTGTTCTCAGCTCTCACACCTTTCCTCATGAGCAGGTAGGTCTTTTTGCAGTTTTTTGTTTCCGAGGTTACTCTGCGTTCACGCTCTAAGGTACCGCTTAGGACATGATTGTCTCTATCCTTTAGTTTTTGATTAGAGGCTTTAAATATTATTTCATGCCATGTTTACGGCTTTCCTTCCATGTTTAAATCCCATCTTCATAATGTCCTCAACCTTTTATAGTATCTTGGCTTAAGCTGTTTCCTAATGTGCTTGTCCGACTATAAATTTTCCAGAATTTTCCACCTTACTGAGGTTTTCTATCAGTCCTGGAGATGCTGGGGCCTTGGCCCAGGTCATTCTCTTCCCCTGCATCCAATAGTTCTTGCTCAGTCTAGGGGTGGCCCTGTCTCTACCAACAGTTGACTGTAAGTGGGTAGATAGACGATCTGAACTAGGCAAGCATCATTCCTCATGGACTTCAATCAAGGAAATCAGTTCAGTGTGCGCTTGGTCGAGGCCACCCTCGGCTGCCCGGGTAGAACTTTCTGGTTGCCTTTTGCCTTCTGAATGGTTCATGCCAAAGTATTAATACTATCCAATCAGAGTGAACTCCAAGCAGCTCATTTACATGTAGTCATTCTTTACTTCTTATCCGATCAGAGATTGGGGGGCACCAATACCTCATTTGAATATAACAACTATAACCAGGCCCCACTTGGTACCAACTCTCATTCTCTTTACCCATAGCAGTGGGGGCTGGGTTTATGATGCCTGGGTCTTCATATAAGGGTTTTGCCGTCTCTATAAATGCCTCAAAGAGGGATTTTTTTTGCTACTTTTAGAAAGGATTCTGAGAAGTTCCATGCCCTGCACTGAGCCCCACTAGGAGCCTGATCCAGTAACTGTGAGATCATGACCTCGGCTAAAAATCAAAAGCTGAATGCTTAACTCACTGAGCCACCCAGGCACCCCTATGAAAAACGAAATACAATAGGATAGACCAAGGCTGGATTCAAGGCTGGATTCAACAGAATTGAAAATCTCAGAGTATATCTCATGTAATTAAGGGGATTGTTTTATAAATATACTTGTTTCGATTATTATGTTTACATTTATAAGCATATCTTGATGGAAATAAAATACTATATATTAGTCTGACACAACGCAAGTATAAAACAGCCCAAATCACAAAAACGTTTCAAAATTGGTCTCTTGATCGTTTGTTTGCCTGGAATATGTGTTGACAAGCACGTTTCTTTCCTGTACTGCAGTTTGTATGAAGTTCCGGGTGTCCTGAAGAGGCTGCATTAAAAGAATATGACTTGATCCTTAGTCACACATTCTATCACTTTTTATTACTTCGGAAAGCCATAAGTAACTTAAAATTGATAGTGTTTTAGAACTCCCCTTGACTCATAGTAGACCTGAAATAGTCACCTTATCGATATTTTTCCAGCTTTGAAACATAATGGATATGCATCATTGTGTGGGTGGAAGGTATATGACGATGGGATATACCTACACGTTGTGAAATTACTACCACAATAAGCTTAGTTGCCGTGTTCATCGCCTTGCATAGTTACCATTTGGGTGTGTGTGCGCGTGTGTGCGGTGAGAACATTTAAGATCCACTTTCTCAGAGGTTTCAAGTAGATGCCACAGTATTGTTAACTAGAGTCACTGTAATGTGCATTCCATCTCCCGAACTTATTCCTCTTATAACTGGGAGTTTTTAAGCCTTTGGCCAGTGTCTCCTCATTTCTCCCAGTCCCCGCCCCTGGAAACCAGCAGTCTACTCCCTTTCCATGCATTCAGTTTTGGTTTTTTTTTTTAGATTCCACATATAAGTGAAATTATACAGTTCTTGTCTTTTTGGATAAATCTCAGTCGTACATGATCAATATCATGTAAATGCCACCCCTACGGGGCTTGCATGTAATGTATAATTTTCCGATATAAATTCTACTTCAACAAAAATTATTTTAAATGAGATCATTGCTGTTTACTCTAAGTACTTTTAAGCTCTAAAGTTCAAACTTCTTCAGTACTGAATATTACCTATTTTGAAACAAAAGTTAAAATAGAAATAATTTATAAATTAAAAATATATAAATCAATATAATTTATTATTTGGAGCATGTAACACATTCACATGGTTTGAAATTCAAACCTACAAAAAAAAAAAGATAACTCAAAACAAGCGAACAAAATAAAAACAAATTCTGCTTGGTCAGGCTCTCTAGTCCTTCATTTCCTTCTTGAAAAAACCAGAGTCATGTTTCTCGTATCCTTTCAGAGACAATTAAAAGTATTTTTTTTCTTTTCGACAGAAAGGATGACCTGCCATCTCTTTTTCAGTGGGTTAATGTGCATACATTTTTTTCTTTTTATTGCCATTTCAAATAAATTTAGGAAACAGAAAAAATTATCCCAAATTCTTCATCCTAACACATCAAAATTGTTACATGTATTTCCCTGGTTGGCTTTTTTATCCTACTTGCTTTTTTATTTGGTTGGAAATCACAGCACAGATAAAATTTAAGGCAATTACTTTAAGATGTTCTCTTTGCTCTTTTATTACAAAACTTGGAGAGAACCAGGGAATTTAAAAATATTTATAGTCACCGTTCAAAATACTGTTACCGCACACTTCTTTTGTGCCGACCTATTTGTTAAGAACTAAGAGGGGAAACGTGGCCACCACGCTCTAGAAGATTACCTTCAGACAGAACAAATGACAGAGCAGAACTTTAAAATAAGATGTGACAAGGCGCTCTAGGGTGACTGACTCTGCCCGGCTTCCTAGGGGAGGAGTGTTTGCCAAGAGTTTCCAGGTGGGAAAGCACGTGCAATGGGAGATAAATACGAAAGACTGGCTGGCCTGGGAATCAAGGAGTCTATGCTGCACCTAGAAGAGAGTCCTGGGGGTTGATGCCCACGAAGAATTAAGGTTTGTGGGTGCTTCTGGACATATGTGATGATGGCGAGCAAGAAAGATACAAGTCAAGGGAAAAGACAATGGTGAGAAACCAGTTAAGACATGGGTGTGGGAGAGAGCCCTGGTGTCTCAGGGCGGACACGGCAGTGCCAGACTCAGAGTATAAATAAGGAGGACAGCGGCAGATGACATGAAGACCTTCCACAGGGCATCGGGCGATGACCCAGGAATTGCTGAGCCAGCAGCAGTGACTTAGGCAGTGCCAAATTATACAATGGAAAACAAATCAAATAGAGGTGGAGCAAAGCCCAGACCAGAGGAGTTTTCAGTAGTAAAGCAGACAGGAGAACCCACTCCGCTTACCTGGGTGTGGGGGTCCCTCCGGGATCCGGGAACTCGGGAACTAAAAGCCTTGGCCGTGATGGATCCGGGCATAGAGCCTGCTCACCTCTCAGCCCAGTCAGGCTCCCGCCCACCGCCCGCAGCCCCTTCCTAATGTGGCTGCTGTGTTTAGTTAGGGCGCTTGATACACTGATCAGCTGGAGAGTCATTGATTTTAGGACAGGAGAGGAGCAGCCCACCAGGTAGGTGGGGGCCGGCCTCCGGCTGCCTCCCCGCACTCCGCTGGTTCACGCCTGGAGAGCATGGTGGCTCTGGTCACGTGGTGCTCTGCTGTGTTTCGAAAGCTTTTAATGAATTAGTCTTATAAGCCTTTATTTGAAGTGAAATGCCAAATAGTAGCCTTCTGTCTTTTAAAGGAGCCATTTAACTGTAGCATGGTTTAGCCTTGGATCAAATTTTCTCCTGGCTGTTTGCTTTATTTTGGTGAATGTCTGCCTCAGGTAGAACTGGTTCTGCTCCACAATAACTAAAACAGAAGCAAAATAGATTTCATATAAACCCATTGCCAAGATTTCTTACCCCTTCTTACAAGTATCGCAACTTCATGTTGGGGAACTAGCTTCTTTTCCATTGTGTGAGAACATGGCGGTAAGGAACCACAGCGCTCTTACCTCCCTCCGGAAGCTGGCACGGTCAGCTGAGACTTTGCCCACCAGATCTTCAGATCTTCAGGCTTCATTAAAGCCAATGAGCCAGCCCTTCACCTAAAGTCCACCAATGACATTGTCTCCTGAGGCCTTAACCATTGAGGGAAGGATGGGAGAATGGGAAATGTAGAAATCAAAACCATTTATTTCACCAATGGAGCAAGCGGCTATAGCTAATCTATTCTGAGGCTGCTTTTCCTTGGGCTTCACTTCGATCCTGGGAGCAGCCCCAAGGATCAAAGTTACTTCAGCTCTTTGAATAAATCCATGGCGGCGTAGCAATCCAGTTGGATTCTATAACTATAACACCCAAATCTTCATTAACACAGTCTTCAAAAATTCTCAATATTGGGACGCCTATGTGGCTCAGTTAGTTAAGCATCTGACTTCAACTCAGGTCATGATCTCCTAGTTTGTGAGTTCAGCCCCACGTCAGGCTCTGTGCTGACAGCTCGGAGCCTGGAGCCTGCTTCGAATTCTGTGTCTCCCTCTCTGCCTCTCTCCCACGTTTGTTCTGTCTCTCTCTCCTTCAAAAATAAATAAACATTTTAAAAAAATTTTAAAGCTCAATATGAAAAAAGGAATCAATATCATGACTACAAAGGATGAACACATTTTTGCTGAGATTTTTTTTCAAGGAATTAAGAGTAATTTCTAAAACTTTGTTAAAGGACTCAAAACAAATATACATTCTATGAAGCAAGTTATAAAAATCAGACATTACACAAAGAGGAAAACCTGGGTTAGCAAGCATCTGAATGGATACTGCTGAAAAATAGACAACTTACATAGAGGAGCAGTCTTCAAATTCGTTTGTGTTCTGAATTAAAAGAATGTTGACTAGTTGGTACTTAACCTATTAATTTCTGTATAAGCCTAATTACAGGAAATAGAAGTGGGGGTTTTGATTTTTTACGTTGCTTTTCTGTTTGGAGTGTCATTGTAACTACTGTATTGTAAATGACGGAAAATAATTGCACATGTTAAAAAAATAAATTGTGTTATATTAAAAAAATAAAAAAAATATTTTTCCATTAGAATGCAAAAAAAAAAAACAAAAATAAACGTTCAAAAAAAAAATAAAAGAATGTTGAGAACTTCAGCTACCCCCTTGAACGTTTTTAACTTGACATCTAACATTTCCATCAAAAATATAAATGAGTTGTTTTATAAATAAAAGGAAACATTAAACATTTTATAAGATAAAGAAGATGAGAAATGATTGCAATTAAACTAAACATTTCATGACCTGACTGAATGGTAATAGAGAGTCGAACCACCTGATTGTTTAATTCATAAAAAATCTAGAAGCAATCACATAACTTTTTTATCTGAGGATTTTGTCATATATATCTTGGAACTTAGTGCCCTGGGGAAAATATTCCAGCTTCATTTCAAGGAACTGGTTCCTTAACCTGCCCTTTTGCTCTGAATTTTGAACATTCCAACTCTCGTCAATCTTCACCTTAAGAAAAACACATACAACACGCAAGGGAAGTCAGGAAAACCGAAAGCGAGGTGAATGTATTAATCATTAACAGGTAATCCCCAACCCGATACTTGGAATTACTTGTTGACAGTCAGGAGGTGTTTACACTCTCCATATTGCTCCATAATAAGGTGTGGATGCCTTTTTCTTTTTCTTTCTTTCTTTCTTCCTTTCTTCCTTCCTTCTTTCCTTCCTTCCTTCTTTCCTTCCTTCCTTCCTTCCTTCCTTCCTTCCTTCCTTCCTTCCTTCCTTCCTCCTTTCCTTCCTTCTTTCCTTCCTTCCTTCCTTTCTAATGGAAAGAGGGATAGTGTGGACATAGGCATATTTGCAAGCTATCTCAAGAAATAATTTGGAACTTACAGAAAATGGAGAAGAGCTTGGGAAATGTGTCCTTGTGTTTCTAGCCCTAAGAAATCCAGGGAGAAAACAAAGAGAAAGATCCAAAGATGAAGTAGGCAGAAACTGGAAAACGAAGAACAAAATCCTAGCATAGAGATAAATAGATGAGGGAATCTTAACAGATAGAGAAGAATCACTATTTTTTTTAATGAAGGAAATTCTAAGGCCACTAGATGAAAAGCAAATTACTCACGATACTCAAGGCAACATCAAATTGAAAGCGATTCCCACGTTGGACATCTTGCTGAAAGTAGGGAGTGTTCGCGAAAAGCGAGGCCCCACCACCTCTGTCTGCACACGCCTCTCCTACGAAAATCGGTCGGCTGACCAGACTTCCTTATTGCATTAGGCACCAGAAGAGACTCGTAGGAAGTTAAGACTGATTTGCAATTTTTGTGAAGCAAAAGTTTGCCTGCCTAACTTAATGTTTTTTCTCTATTAAGGCTCCATAATGATAGTATGGCATATTAAGAAAGAAATTCTCTGCTATTCTGGAACTCAGAGGATTATCCAAGCATTTTTCCAAAATAATTTCTATTAGTGGGGTGGCTGGCCGGCTCAGTCGGAAGAGCATGGGACTCCTGATCTCAGGGTTGTGAGTTCGAGCCCTGTGTTGGATGCAGAGATTACTAAAAAGAGAAAAAAAATAACCTTTAAAAAATATGCTTTGGAATATTTTGAAAAGAAGAAGGGGGAGGAGGATGGTCTTTAAAAAAAGTCGGTAGTCAGGACGAGGCTAGGGTAGGTGACCAGGGCACAGTGACGAAAGGGTACCTCAGCATGAGAAGGAGGGCCCCCTTAAATGTTGCTTCTTGGGCCCCTGGCCTGCCTCACCCTAGTGGCCCTTGAATTACATCCAAATCATAGTGACATTTAGTGACACAAAGACATTGACTGCAATAAGTTAGAGCAACATTTCAGAGAACGCATCGAAACCAAGAGGACAGACGTACTTGGGTGAGACAGCAGGATGTTCCAGGTGCAGGCCCCTCGTGTATGTAAGGGAGGAGTCGACAGGTGCTTGTTTTCCTGTAAAGCATTAAGAAAACAATGAATGGGGGACTCAACACAGCAAAATGCAATCTTCCCACGAAGGCAGACTTAGAGAAGTCCTCAGAGACTTAAATTCTCTCCATAATTAAATAAAAGCAAATGAAAATAAATGAACGCAGTATTCAAAACAAGATTTATAAGAGGTAAAACAAAAGGTAACAGGAGGTAAGACTGATGAATGATAAAGCGAGTAGGCTATAAAATAAAAAGACAACTATTTCTAAAATCAATAAATCACTGAGTGGTCTGAAGAAGCAGAAAGAAAGCCCACAATGCCTCATTTCAGGGTCCCAAAGCAGCTCACACTTCAGATACAGAATAAATGAATTATTAAAAAGATAATTTGACAAAACACTTAAATATCCTAGAAATATATTTTAAATTATGTATAAGATGAGGGATCCTCCAAAATGTCATAAGTTGTCAAAAGCGATAGGAGAAATCTAGAACTCCTTACCAAGCACATGACCATGAAGGAAACTGACAAAGTTATTGAGTCTCCTCAAAATGGCTTTCAGCCTCCATAGTTTACAAGCAAGGTTTTCAAGCCTTCAAGCAATAATAAACATTTCCATTCTAATTTTTTCAGATAACAGGGCAATAAAAAGTTTCTCACTCATTTTTTGGAATCGGCATTAAGCCTCATAACTGGATGTGACATGTATGATTCAGAGCCAATATCCATATCAACAGAACAGCCAAAGTCTGAAATAAACTATTAGTGAATCACATCTGGTGGTAGGTCATAAGAATACTCAAGGCACAGTTTGCTCAACATTAAGAAATCTATTCACATCATTCATGATATTTAACAGCCAAAGCAGAAAAAGTAGATCATATTGTTAGGTAAATGTCAATAAGCTATTTGAGAAAAGTGGATTAATGCACGACTGTTAAAATCCGAAAAGGCTCTTTAGGGAAGGAGGGATGGCCAGAGATGCTTCCTATCAGCTCACAACATCCTCCTTCCTGAAGCCTCTTGCAAATGTAAATGGGGGCACCTGGGTGGCTCAGTCGGTTGAATGTCCGACTTCAGCTCAGATCATGATCTCACGGTTCCTGGGTTCAAGCCTCACATTGGGCTCTGTGCTGACCGCTAGCTCAGAGCCTGGAGCCTGCTTCGGATTCTGTGTCTCTTTCTCTCTCTGCCTCTCCCCTGTTCACGCTCTGTCTCTCTCTGTCTCTCAAAAATAAATAAGGGGGAAAATTATATATATATATATATATATATATATATATATATATATATATATATATATAAAAGGAAACGTAAATGGTAACCCTTCCTCCAACCATCAAATGGGGAGCGGTAGCATAAGAGTCTGTGGGGCACAGCTGTTACCTGTCAGGGACTGGGTTTCTAGGGAAGCCTGAGCTCATTCAAGTTGATATTTGGGAACTTAGACTTTGACCCAAAAGCTGACAACAGGCTGTCAAGCTGACAACAGGCTGTCAGGCTGCCGTGGCTTCTGGTCTGATGCCGGAGGGTCCGTGGAGGAGGTGGAGAGGGAGAACCGGAAACCAAGGCTCCTGCCCGCCTGACCCATTTATCACACCTAAGCCGAAGATAGAAGAGAGGCTTTGAGATGGATGAAACGTTGAATCAGTTTTAGGTAAATGCTTTACTTGTTACCGACCTGAATGTAGCCTTCCCACAAAGTGAAATCCACGTTGATTCTCACCCAAGTAATAGGAGATGCCAGGACCCAGGACTCTCCTTCACGTCCCCCATCCGCTCACTACTTCTACCCCTGCCCAAGGGGAGTCTCTAACTTGATTTTTAATAGAATAAACTGGTTTTGTCTGTTTTTAAAAACTTTATTTGAGCATTTAAAAGGTGGTATCCTTTGGGGCACCTGGGGGGCTCAGACGGTTGAGAGTCTGATTCTTGATTTTGGCTCAGGTCACGGTCACAGGGTCTTGGGATCGAGCCCTGTGTCAGGCTCTGTGCTAGCGTGGAGCCTGCTTGGCATACTCACTCTCTCTCTCCTTCTGCCCGCCCCCCTTGTCCTTGTTCACACACACACTCTCTCTCTCTCAAATAAATAAAAATGAAAAAAAATTAAAGAAGGTATTCTTCATCTTCTTCCACTTAATCTTGTGTCCGTGAGGCCCATCCACGGTGTTTTGTGGTCCTTTCTTCTCCTGCTGTGTCAAGAGACCCTAATTTATTGACTCATTCATCTCTTGGCAGACAATCGAGTTGTGTCCTGTTGGGCTTCTCTGGACATCGTTGGACATCTTGTTCTGAACGTGTAGGTACGTTTCTAAGTGAAATGCCTCTCCCTGTAATGTCTACATCTGGTTGTAAGACATGTTGCCCGGCAGCTTCCCGAAGATCTAATTGACATGCAGGGCCAGTGTGTGAGAGTTTCAGGTGCCTCAGGTCCTTGCCGACCTCTGCCTTCGTCTTCTCTTACTTATTCCATTCTGTTAAAGTGCATGGTACTATCTCGCTATGGTTTCGATTTTCATTTCTCTACTGTCTAATGAAGTTGACCACCTTTTATATCTTTAGCCACTTAGAATTTCTCTTTGATGAAGTCTCTGTTCAAGACATTGACCCATTTTTCTATTGGGTTGTCTGCCGTTTTTCATTCTTTTTCCCCCCTGTATTTAATTTGCCCATCCATCATACAACTCTTTCTTTTTCTCTTCTTTTTGTTTTCTACAAACTCCCCTTCCTCTCTACATTGCAAATACCCAGAGGACAGAGCCAGAGTGTTCTCATCTTAGCATCATGCTAAAACACCTGCTCAGAAATACCTGTCGTTCCGCATTAGGAGATGTTCTTCATCCATTAAGGTGGCCCAAGTTTGGGTCCCTGAGCTTCTATGGGGCTTTGAAAGATGGTGGGAGTTTCTCCTCTAGAACAGTTGCAACAGAACTGAAGCCAGCTCAGTGTGTGAGAGTCCAACGCTCACAGCCTACAGGACGGGCCTTACGTGGTAGGAACCGAATCAATTCCTGAAGGAGGCAGTGGTGACTATTTGAGAGTGCTGGAAAATAGAAAGAAGTTCAAATGATCTTTTTCGACCCCCCAAAAGGAACTTCTTTGGTACGCGAGATCATTCTGTGCTCTCTTCCATCTGGTATAGCTTCAATAGTCTCCTTATACATCATCATTTCATTTGAAAGCACCTCCATTGTCTCTCTTCAATTCTCATTACATGGTCCAAACTAGCTTCTTTTACCTTCTGGAAGTTCCCATCTTGTCTCCACTTGAGCTTCTCAATTCTGTCTTGATTTCTACTTCACCTCATTCATCTAATCTGTACCTGCTCATTTCCTGCTCATTCATCCCCTGGCATTGAGCTAGGCTGAGTAGATATCTGTCTTGCCTGATGGAAATAATCCTAACCTAAATAACTTAAAAATGGTCTAGTCAATTTTAGCATGTGAATTTTAATAGAATTTAACCACATAAATAAACATCCATATTTCACACAATGTACACAAACAATAAAAAAGTTAATTCTGTGGATTACAGCCTTAAATTTCTGTTCCATGCTGAGCTCTATAACACTTGACCATTGCTCCTAGCAGGTCTTCTCTGTGTCCATAATCGCCCCAAGGAAGGTACGTATCAGTGATTATTTTCACATAGATTTTTATTCATCCAGCACCTCCCAGAGAGGAGACTCCAAAGGCAATAGGGTTGACTTTTCCAGTGTGTCCAGCAGTTGCCAACCCTGGCTGCGTGTAAGAAACCCCGCAGTGAGTCAAAGAACCAGGGGCACCGGGCTCTCCCACAGACCAGTTCATTCAGTGTCTCTGCGGGTGGACCCATCATCCATGTGTTCTGGAAACTTCCTAGGAACACCCAACAGGCAGTCAGAGTGAGAACCGCTGAAGCTATGGCCAAGAATATGAAGGAAGAAGGACGGTACGTAAAACATTAATGGTCAAACACAAAGTTAATGGTCAGCACTGTTACGTGTGCAACTCAGTATCCTCAGAGGCGGGTGATGGTCTTCTCTTTGGCCCAGTCCTGGATTTCTGCTTGTCCAAATGTGATGTAAAAAAACATGCCAAACATATTGACGGCAGCAGATAGGAAAAAGACATTCCTCCATCCAGACACAGAATCCTGGAGGCAGAAAACACGGAATTATGAGCCTCAGACTTCCTTCTCCACCAACCCTAGAAATCTTACATTTTGTGTAATGCAACATCAATCTCAAAGTATCTAGGGAGAGGTATGCAATAGCCAAGAAGATTTTGTGAAATTACTGGGGACAGAATGACACCAAAATGAACAGGTTCTGGGTCAAGATGGATTTTTCTTCAAATCAAAATAATTTAACCTACACTAATGTCTTTCTAGAAATTTGGATCTCAACATTCATGAAAATATCACATTCCTTATTGAAAAGTATGCCTAAAGTGACCTTTTAAAAAATGTTTATTTTTGAGAGAGAAAGAGAGAGCAAGGTGGGGAGGGACAGAGAAGGAGGGGGACAGAGGATCAAAGCTGACAGCAGACAGCCCAATGTGGGGCTCAAATCCACAAACCATGAGACCATGATCCGAGTCAAAGTCTGACGTTCAACCAACTGAACCAGCCAAAGTCTGATGCTCAATCAACTGAACCAGCCTGGCACCCTTAAAGTGACATGTTTAAGATCTCATCCTTGTGTTCTCTCTGTTGAGTTTTGGTCTTAGTTGTTGACCTCAGTGCCAATGGCCCCTTAGGTGGACACCTCTATACAACGTGAGTCGTGCTTGGCTGGGATGGCCCTTCCCCCTAGTTCATAGTTCATTTCTGGCCTGATAGTCACAGCGGATTCCTAGCAATTTGGCCAAAAATTAACCTGGAAACTAGATCACATGGAGATGTGTTAAAAACGAAACAAGGGAGAGGCACCTAGGGGGCTCAGTCGATTGAGCATCTGACTCTTGATTTCAGCTCAGGTCACGATCCCAGCATTGTGGGATCAAGCCCCGTGTTGTGGTCCACACCAAACATGGAGGCTTCTTAAGATTCTCTCTGTCTCCCTCTGCCCCCTCCCTGGCTGTATACTCTCTTTCTTGAAAAGAAGGAAGGAGGGAAGGAAGGAAGGAAGATAGAAAACTTTTTGTAAGTTGACTCTTGTCATCCTTCACCCCCACTGGCTCTGCTTTTCTCTGGGGGCCTCCTAGCCCTCACTTATTGCTGAGCGAGCCTAGCGGCCCATGCCCCCAGTCAGGACCTTTTCACCATGACTTCACCTGTTTTTTTAAACTGGCCTTGGGACACCTTGTGTTTCCATCTTGTAATTTTTTCTAAGTAGAATTAATCTGAATAGGCTTCATAATCTTTGCCTTCTGTCTCCTCTATCTTGGTCCCTTATCATCCCTTGAATGTGCCATTCACTGGTCATAACCAAGAACTGCTCCCTGTTTTGGTTCCCCCGGGAGGTCACCTGTGCTGTGTCCTCTACCCTTACTGCTCATTCTCATCAATGGAACATCCATCCATTCATGGAGGTTCAGCCTATACTGCTCTTTCCCTGGGAAACCTGACCTAGGAGACTGTCCTTCAGCGTCCCCTGTGAACAGAGTGATCGTGTTGACACCCGTGCCTGTTGTCTCCATTGGACCATGCAGTCACGGAGAGCAGGGCCCTGCGGTGAGAGGTTCCAGCACCTGAAGCAATACCTGCCACTCCCAGACGTCAATAAACTGGCCAACCTGACTGATGAGGAATCCGGTGGCGGTGGAAGAGATGATCCCCGCGATGAGCCCGAAGCCCCTTGAGATTCCCATGAGGAAACTTGCATACCTGTGGGGTGGCCGTTCACAGATGGTTTCATTTTTGTTTTTTATTTAAGTTAATTTAGTTAATTAATTTATTTATTTTAGAGGGAGAGAGAGAGGATGGGAGAGGGGCAGAGGGAGCAGGAGAATCCCAAGCAGGCTCCACACAGAACTCGACATGGGGCTCGATCCTATGACCCTAAGATCATGACCTGAGTCGAAATCAAGAGTTGGAGGCTCAACCAACCAAGCCACCAGGCGCCCCAACAGATGAGTTTATATGGGAAACTGTAGAGGGCTTTTCAACAACTCTAATACAGTTCAGTTATAATAGAAAGTCATTTTGTTTAATGCTGTGGTTTGTTCACCTAATGACATTCAGGGCAATGTCTGTTTGCCAATCCTGAAATCCTCTCTTTGCCAAGTCAACAACCAGGGATGACCTCAGTCTCCCGGGGGACCAGGATCCACCCGGATCCCCATCCCAAGGCTGCTCAGCACAGCGGGCAGTTCATGCAGCGCAAAGGACAGCAAGCTCTGGACACACTGCCTGATTCCAAATCCCGGCTCTGCCTTTGTGTGGCCGTGGGCATGTCAGTTCCCTTCTCGTGCCTCAGTCCTCTCCAGTTTAAAGTGAGGGTGCTCGGTGTACCTGGGGGGCTCAGTCAGTTAAGCACGTGACTCTTGATTTTGGCTCAGGTCTTGATGTCACGGTTGGTGGGATTGAGCCCCATGTCAGGCTCTGCACTGACAGGACAGAGCCTGCTTGGGATTCTCTCTCTCTCCCTCTCTCTCTCTTTCTGCCTCTCCCCTGATCACGCTGTCTCTCTCTCAAAATAACTAAATAAACTAAAACACAAATCATGATTTAAAGTGAAAACAAAAACAAGGTATGTCTCATGCAGTTGTGAGATCAGATGTGTTGCTATATGTCTGTCAAGTAGGGCTTGGCTCATGGCAAATACATACAGATGAGGGAGCTAACATTATCAACGCTCTGGAAGCTTTTCCAAAACACGCGTGATGGGGGACCTTCCCCGGGGCGCCCAGGTCTGTTCTCCAGTCGGAAGGCTTGGGAAGCTTCTCATCTAAATGATTCCTGGCCAAGATTGGCAACTGGTGCTCTAAAATGCCTTAGGTCATGGCCATGTAGTGACATTTCTAGTTATTTGTCATAATCTATCATACTCTCATCTTGCACATGTCATAACGTGACATCACAACGTGAAGGAGTTGCAAGAGGAGGACTGACGCCTAGCACCTCTGGAAGGCCGTGCTCGAGGGGAACAAACAGGTGTAGGTTTTTACCTGGGGGCGACATCTAAGGTGTTGATGATGAACCCCGAGTCACACAGGTTGCTGGTCCCAGGAATGAGTATCAGCAAAATAATGGTTGTCACGTAACTGGAAGCCACGAAGGGCAGGGCCACAGCACACAGGGACGGAAGGAGGAGCCCTGGGCAATGAAGTCACAGGGTCAGGAACCCTTGCAGAGCACATGTGGGAAAAGGGATTCATTAACCGAGCCCGTGCCCCTGTCCTTACCTAGGGATGAAAAGAGTTTTCGGACCGTGATTAATCTGAGAAGTTTCCTGGACAGAAGGAAGTCTGCCAACTGGCCTCCTAGAATCGTACAGCTTGAAGCAGCAATGAAGGGCAGGGATGACAGAACCCCGCTCTGAGGGAAAGAAACCTGTCCAGTGAGTGCGGGTGTGCATAGCGCACCAGTGACTGTCAGTCGGGCAGCCCACCCTTCAGACGTTACGAGTTGTTTACGGGGAATTAGCATCCTTTTCCGCAGGGGAAGAGCACTGTCTCAGGGACGAGGGCCACTCAGACCACATGGCACTGGTGTCCGGAGAAAAGTACCATTAATCTCTAAAGAAAACTGAGGAATTGGCCAGTGTGGCAGTGTTGCACAGATCTACCACTCAGTGGTTGTGTAAACCAAGCACATCATCTCACCTCTCTGGGTCCCCACATCTGCACAATGGCAATCATTACAGTGCCTCTCTCAAGGTCATTGTGAAGGTTGTATGAGGGGTTATGTTCAAGGGCAGGATGCAGTGGCAGCACAGAGCCATTTCCCCTTATCGCCAAAAGTCGTCATTTTCCCAGAAGGGCCGGAAGCACACTCACGTCTCTGATGTTAACGTGGAGCATGGAGCTGATGTAGGTCGGGAGGTATGTTATGATGATGGTGCATAACCAGAAGTGGCTGAAAAACCCCGTGAAAATGGCCCAAAGCGGTAGGCATCTGGCCATGGCCTTTATGGGGACAGATTGTCTAGGAGAACTGGACTGAAAGGAAACATCTCATCAGCGTGGGATTGGAACAGGCCCGAGGGGACTGTGCGCCCCACCTCCTGCCCAAGGGGCCTGCAACCCACAGGTAGGAGGGCTGCACGGTACCTGGTGAGCCAGTGAGGCCACGATGTGCTCCCTTTCTCGGACACTGATGCATGGGTGATGCGTGGGGTCATCATAAATCACCGTGAACCACAGGAGACAGCAGACACAGCCAATGCCACCTGGGAACCCGGAACCCAGTTAATTTTCAGGTAGGTTTGTCCACTGGGGGAAGGGAGTTTCCTCTGAAATGGTGTGTCTCTCCTTCCAAATACACTTAATCAATTCATGGTTATTCCACCACGAGGACCTAAACTTTCATTATTTCAATTCTTTTAAAGTCCCCCTTTTAACTAAAGCTCTGCAGACTCCACCACTCAAACACAGAGTGCCGTCTGGAGAGAACACGAGCATGAATGCACCATTGCCCTGCAGCTTAATTACTCCTAGGGCCCCAGTGATTATAGTGTTAGGCGTCATTGGCAGCTATTTCTTATTACACGCATTATCGTCTTACTTTGGAAGATCTGAATAGTCAGGATTGAAGAAGACGGGAATCATACATACATGAAAGACCTGCCAGAAAATCAGCGTGGCAAGGCCACATTTCCAGCGCATTTGCAAAAGACGGTGTTATTTGTGTTCAAGTAATGCATCCATTAGGGATTTCCAGAAGAAATAGTTCTTGACAGTACCCGGTTAACAGGTGTGGACCAAAAGGGCCCGCGGTTAGCATCATTCATGAGGAAGCCATACAAGCCAGAACCACACTGAATAACATCTTTTGGTCAGAACAAGAGAACAGGCACGTGTCTCATGGCTGAGATTGGTCAGCTGAAGAAGGTTCAATGGCAAAAGTCTCTGGGGACGAATGTTCTTTCCATCCTCTCTAATGACTGGATCCATCCATTCTTTTATTTATAAAGCGATAAGCCAGGCACCACGATAGTACCATAGTGATTAAAATAATTTATGGAATAGATTCCTTGCCCCCAGATTTCACAGTCTAGTGGAGAAGAAGGGGAAATAGATAAGTAAGTGCCAGCATAGCCTAGAGAAGAAATTAGCCGTGAGCATGACACAGGCAGAAAGATGGCATCTGACAGGATGAGCCTTGAACGTCTCCCAAGCCAAGGGTGCGCTTGAATAGAACTTTGCAAGATTTGCCTGGCAGAGAGCAGGTTAAAGCGTCTTTGCAGTAATAATAATTATAACAACATGCAAAGACACATTTAGAGTGTGTGTCACCAACTTTCGGTGACATTGACATGTTAACCACAAAGCAACTTGCCCCGGCATTTTGGATGGGGTGGTGGGGATTCTATAGAAGATTCCAGATGTGGGTCAGTAAGGCCGTGCTCCCCATTCCTCAGAAGCCAACCCCATGCAGAGTGTCGTCTCCTAGACTGGAGTAAGGGCCTGGAAGTACCGGTCCTCAACGATCTTCAACACCTTCTGTTCCATAAGGGGCATTTTCTCTCACATGGGAATGGGGGACAGATAATGTGCTCATCAAACCAAATGACTGGCAAACAGAGGGCTCGGGATAGAAGGGACAGTGACTCACCAAAGATGTAGAAGATAAACGGCCAGCCCAAGGCCTGTGAGATGAGCCCCCCCACACAGAGGATGATGAAGGACCCAAACGCCGCCCCTGAAGAGGGAGAAAAACACTTATGAAAAGACCGAGCGTTCTCCCTGGACTTTGTCCCAGCAGCGAGAAGGCCGACTCAGAACTACTGCATGAGCACAGGCTCTCTTCCTGCTCTCCGACCGCCCGCAGCAAAGTCACGTGAAGTAATCAGAATTGATCACTACTAATGGTATGCCTCCTGACACTTTGGTGGCTCTTGAACACCAATGAGACCAACACAAATCCTTTACTTTGTCATAAAAACTCTCTGCAATCACAGCCCACCTGTATGTCCTTATAGTCAGAGTTGATTCTGGAAGGGCGTACCCTCAATATGATGTTGAGGGCGAGAAAGGAAAGTCTTACACACATTAATAAGATACAGTCCTTGTCTGCAAGGAGCTTTGGG
Organism: Mungos mungo; assembly: GCA_004023785.1. Taxonomy (NCBI): domain Eukaryota; kingdom Metazoa; phylum Chordata; class Mammalia; order Carnivora; family Herpestidae; genus Mungos; species Mungos mungo. The sequence goes on from PISW01001908.1 coordinate 278,751, forward strand.
TTCCATTGGAGAGAAAAATGTGAGCGAAACTCACTATTACAAGTACAAGACAGTGTAGACCTTAGATTTGAATATATTTCCCAGAAACCCACAATAAGAAACGCATTTTACATGGTGACGTTATACACACACACAAAACGTTCATGAATCAATACTTAGCCTTACCATGTGCAATACACTCCAACATTTCCTATTCTAATCTAGTCTAGTCTAGTCTATTCATTTCTGTTCTCAAACATTGTGCTGACCCACTAAGTTAGTTTTATGACCCCCTAGAAGTCCCAATCTGCACTTTGGGGGAAACAGGATGTGGAATATGACTACGATAATACACTATAGTGTGGAATGGGCATATAGGCGTGGAGAATATTAAAGCTGACAATGAGACTTACAAATGATTTACGTGAGCTGAGCAGGGAAATGGGTGGACTTTTGGTAAGAGAAGGTAGGAGAAGACCTTCCAGGACACGGGCCAGGAGAGCAGAGCCTGAGAGAAGCTAAGCGCAGACTGTACGTGGTGTGACCCAAGCCTGGCTTACAGGGGGATGCTGCGTGGAAGGGCAGGCTCAGACCACATGGCAGCCCGCATGTCTCCAGGAGATAAGGATAAGTCTGTATCTGCAGTCAAGGGGACACACCGAAGCCCAAGCGTATGAGCAAAAATGCCTTATCTGTGCTTTAGGGAGATAACTTGGCTTTGACGGGAAGAGAAGTCTGCAGGACACAAAGCTGGAGGAGAGAGACTGGCCGAGAGCATTTGGAGACAGAGGAGACAGGACACCTGCAATGGAAGGAGCCAGAACCCAGGAGGCTCGTTTTGGAGTCCACATTCGTAGGCCTCGGCCATACACCGGAGCTGGGCGTGAGGGGCTCGGCGGAGTGTCACTTCCGTCCTGCAAGTAGGCACGCTCAGTGCTGCCGGTCAGGGGACCCGGCAAGGAGGTCCGTGAGCTCTGTGACCTGGTCATGTGCTGTGGGGAGCCCACCGCTCTGGCTACCTGCTGGCTACTCGCATTTGGACAGTTCATGTAACCTCCACATATAGTTCCCTCTTTTGTAAGGTGAGAGCTTAAAAAACACCCGATTATCAGACAGCTGTGGTGAAGATCAGCTCGGAAGAGCAAAGCGCTCGGAACCACACGGGCTCTTCCAGCTCTGCTTTCCGAGCTGACTTCTCTCCTGACCACTGTGCGATCTCATAGTCTTACTTCTCACCCGTGTATCTTTGCTAAAATGTTGTTTAAACACCATTAGGCAAGTATTATATAAACGCACTTGATTTTTTTACATTTATGCAAATTCAAGTTCCAAATGCTTTTCCGTGATGCTTCTCTGACCACCCCAGCTCGCGGCTCACAGCGGCTCTACCGCACGGATGTAGCGCTCCTTCCAGATGCTCTGTGACGGTTAGATTTCTTGGTCGCACTGTCTCCTTCTCCCCCAAAACATCCCAGGCAGAGAAGGAGAGATGTGTCTGGGTGCGGCAGAGTCCGAAGGCGCAGCGCACACGTCCGCCCTTACCTGAGCCCGCAATGCTGGTGAGTTTGCTTCGCTCGAGCGGGGGAGCCCACTTTGCCCAGATTGTAAACTGACCTGTCCACGCCATTCCCTGAAATGAAAATCATTAAGACCTTTGGTCTTAGTACAACTCCGGCACCCGTCTCCCACTCAGAACGAGAAAGTATGTGGATACCTGGGCCATGCCCTGGATCGTCCGGATCACAATAACCAGAATCACCCCGAAATCAGCAGCCAGCGGCGTGAAGAGGGTGAGAAGGGAGGAGGCCAGCAAGCCGGCACCAAGCATCTGTTTCGCTCCAAGTATCCCTGCCAAGTATCCACTTGGGATCAGAGTCACTATTATCCCGTAGCTGATGGAGCTAAAGATGATACCCTGAGTCTCCGGGCTCCACTCATAGACAGACGCCTGGGGGTGGAAAAAAATAAAGTTCATCGCCAAGTTCTTTCACGAAAACCTACTTTATTTTCTTTATTAAAAAAATCTTAATGTTTATTTATTTTTGAGAGAGAGACAGAGCATGAATGGGGGAGAGACAAAGAGAAGGAGACACAGAATCCAAGGCAGGCTCCAGGCTGAGCTGTCAGCACAGAGTCTGATGCGGGGCTCAAACCCATGATCTGTGAGATCATGACTGGAGCCGAAGTCAGACACTTAACTGACTGAGCCACTCAGGCACCCCATAAAAATGTACTTTAAAACCAGTGCTGCTTGGGATTGGTGGGATCCTAGTATAAAATTCACTTATCTGTATTTGTTACCTAACAAATACTCCATCTTTCCCATACATACAACCAATTATACCCCTAATTTTCTCCTTTTAGAGGGAGAGTAAAAACAAAGGAAATGAAGAAGGAAAGAGATAAATGATCACATGATAGGAAGACATAAATTTTAAAAAGCCATTGAGAGAGGTTTCATCTGAGAAAGAATTGCCTTCAACTAACGTGCTTCTGGGAAAAGTTTGGTGACAGGTTGACTTTCATTTCAAAAATATTAGAAAAGCACAACTTCACTGAATTCTCATCAAAATCTGTCCTTGAAATCAAGTTTAGGAGCCCTGGTCTGCCCTGGCGGAGATGGCTTCCCAAGGCACACGCAGCACTTTAATAGTGTCACATTCTTCTTGCGATGCAAGCCAATGAATAATTTTTGGCAGCCTGCTAGATATGCGCCAGCATGCTATGAGTGGAAGCAAAGAGCAAAACAGCATAAAATATAAAATATTTTTATCCACTTATAACTATGAATAATGCAAGATACATGATTCACGGCAGAATGCAAGTTGGAGGATAGACATAAATAAAATAAAGGCTTTGAGAAGAGGGAAAAACAACGTGCAGAGGCTCCAGGGAGGAAGCGATGCCTGGACCACCCTTTGAAGGACGCTTATGATTCGCACAAAGGGAAACAGGAAGATTCATTGTTATTGAAGAGCAAAGGAAACTCGTGGCATTTGAAGTGACGCCAAATGCGGAGAAACTACAGGACTCTGAGTGCTCAGAGCCTGGACCTTCCCTGGGCCACTGACCGCAGATATGAGAGTGCTGAGAAGTGGGACCAGACTTTGGAGGGGTGCGGCACGTCGAAAGAGAGGGAGAGAGAGAGTGGGAGCAGGGGACAGGGAAAGAAGGAGAGAGAGAGTCTTAGGCAGGCTTCCCACCCGACCTGGGACTCAATGCAGGCCTCAGTCTGACCACCATGAGATCATGACCTGGGCAGAAAGCAAGAGTCAGAGGTCTAATCAGCTGAGCCACCCGGGCACCCTGAAGCAGTCCTATATTCTTGAGCACAAGAATGTGAATGTGCAGAATGAGTGATGGAAAAAGACTGGAGGCAGAGAGGTGATTATAAATAAGCTGGGTCCGATGTAATAAAATTATGAAATACAAAGGTAACATTAGAAATCTACAGTAAGAGGCACATGGATAGCACAGCCGGTTAAGTGTCTGACTTCGGCTCAGTTCGTGATCTCACAATTCGTGGGTTGGAGCCCTGCATCAGGCCCTGTGTTGTCAGCTGGAGTCTGGAGCCTGCTTACGATTCTGTGACTCCCTCTCTCTCCACCCCTTTACTGCTTGCGCTCTCTCTCCCTGTCAAAACTAAATAAACATTTTAAAAAACTACAGTAATTGATAGTTTAAAGGAAACATTTTTTAAATACGGTATAATCCTGATTCTCATACAATCTTGTGATAAAGATTTTATTTAACTCATTGGTGAATAAAGGATTGGTAAGCTGTTAAAACTGGTTCAAGGAGAAGTCAAAGACCCCCAAGCAGGAAGTAATGCTGAACTATTCACTATACGCAAAACTGGCTTATTCAACTGAAGGCCAGTGGACAAGAGTGTCACGTGCTTTCCCACAGGCCAAGCTTCATTTTCAGAGCCAGGGCCGAAAATGGCCCGCACTGCTATTTGCTGGATAGAACTTCCAGAGTTGCAGCAAGGCCCCCGGACTAGGAAGGTGCCGAGCCCTACACGAATCTGCCAGAAGGGTGCACGACGAGCCAAGGGCTCCTTGAAGTTGCCTCGTGTTCTCTTCCTTTTTAGAAATGTTCACAATGTTCTTTTATAGTTCACCCCCCGTAATCCTAACAATCTCAGTGAAGGACTCTTTTTATGACAGAGGTAGACAATATCTCAGAAACAAAATTCCAGTCTTTTTTCAATTTGTCCTCGACGATTCAAGCCTCTCGAATTCACGGAAGCAAGATCCTTCCTTTCAAACTTCCCGTTCAACAAAGAGCCTCATTCTCCATTATACTTACCCCTGTGTTAAATTCCTTGATGGGTCTGCTGGGGTTGGCGAGGGGACCCGCGAGAGGCCCTTCCGTGGAGGCGTTGGACAGACCGTGGGGCTGAGTGCCGTTCACCATGGCAATGATCGCGATGCTCAGACTCACACGCTGGGTTATCATGGTGAAGTTTGAGAAGTGCATGATGAGAGCCAGTCCGTAGCGTAACGAACAGAAATCTGGAGCTAGAAGACAATACGGAGGGACGCGATGGGCATCCTGACCGAGGCCCCCCTCTTTCCTTGTCTCCCACGGTTACACCTGGAAAAGCATCAGGGACCTTGCTCAGCCCCACTGCCTTCTTTCACCAAAATAACCGTGACTACCATGCTCCTTGGTCACATTCTTAAATTGACTTCAAGACAATAAATCTGGTATCTTACAGTCAAGCAAAGCAAAGATGACCTTTATCCAGAGGTGTGGGAAGCAGACGGTAACCATAGGAAAGCGCTTATGTCGTATTGTCCCCCAAGTAAAGTGAATGGGGCAGGTGATGGCAGAGCTGGTGACAAACCCGTCCCCCAGCTGCAAGTCACAGGTCAGGTCCATTTTGGATATTCATTCACCATAAAGCTTGGAAGTTTATACAGCCACCAAGCTGCCTTTCAAAGAAGCTGACAGAACTTCCAAAGATTCTCTTTTAAATATCTGAGAGAGGGAGGGAGGCAAATCATGAGAGACTCTTGAATACTGAAAACAAACTGAGGGCTGAAGGGGGAGGGGAAAGGGTAAGGGAGGTGATGGTCATGGAGGAGGGCACTTGCGGGGAAGAGCACTGGGTGTTATACGGAAACCAACTTGACAATAAACTATAAATTTAAAAAAATAAAAAATAAAATAAATAAATATCTGAGAGAGAGAGAGAGAGTGTGGGAACAAGAGCCCCAGTCCTGAGTGTGCTGCTCACTTGGATACACTTTGGCCGTGTGTCACTAGACCCTGCCTTCACGTATGTCCAGCTTTTAGGAACTAACACAGCAGGGGTCCTGGGTGGCTCCGTCGGTCAAGTGTCCGAACTCAACTCAGGTCATGATCTCACATGGTTTATGCGTTCGAGCCCCAAGTCAGGCTCTGTGCAGACAGCTCAAAGCCTGGAGTCTTCTTTGGATTCTTTGTCTCCCTCTCTCTCTGCCGCTCCACTGCTTTCTCTCTGTCTCTCTCTCAAAAATAAATAAACACTAAAAATAAAAACCTAACACAGAGAGACGCTTTGACTGAGTTTGGTGGCAATGCGGTAATGGGCAAGCAGTCCGTGTGTTACAAGAGCAACCCGTGCATTAAAAAGTCCCCACAAAGTGGAACAATGGACCAATATTGCTAGAGTTTCCAAGCAAATGATGGATTCGATCTTTTCTGTAGATTTGGAGAAATGGAACTAAAGAGAACCAGAAAGAGGGCCTGTGAACAAACAAATAGAAACAGAAGGAAAGAAATCACTTGTAATGGCCAAACCGGCTCAGTGATAGGATTGGTCATCTGTGAAAGACTCCTTTCCCTGCCACAGGGGACTCCAAGCTCAGAAAACCAGGTGGCACTTGGCAATCACATTATGGCAGCAATTCATGCGCAAGTTGTTTAAAACACTTTTTCAAGACTTATTCCATTCCTTGTGTCCCAGGGGTGGTGGGTCATTTGAACTGATTTCTGAAAGGTAAGTCAGTGGGGTCCCCCCCCCCAAAAAAGCAATGGTAACAGGATGAGGGGCCAGAGCTGGTCCAGTGTTGTCCTGAGAGTCTTTATCATGGACGACATGACCAAAAAAATGAGGAGGGGGGGAGAAAGAGCCCTGGAGACAAACTTCCACCCTTCCATCAAGTAGTCTTGACAGGACGGATTTACCTTTCCTGGGCGAAGGCTTCTTGTCCATTTGGCTCCTCTGGGAAGTGGTGGCAGGCTCCCTGGTGGACTTTCCCTCTTTCCCGAATCTCTTTCCCCAAGACTGGTTTTGATCTACGGAGTGAACAATCCGAAACACGACACACAAATAACTTTCTTACGTTAACACGGTCCTCTCTCAGCATCAGTAAGAATTTGGATCCAGCACTGTTATGTGACTGCCAATTTGCCACCCACCTCTTGATTGTTATACTAATGGAAGACTCGGTTTTTACAAGAAAATCCAGCTGTAAGCACCAGCTATGTGTCTTAGAGCTTAGTCATTTAAGTTCTCCAAGTGTCCATTCCCTGTCTGTTCAATAAGAATACGCCTCTTAGGGCGCCTGGGTGGCTCAGTCGGTTAAGTGTCCAGCTTCGGCTCAGGTCATGATCTCATGGTTCATGGGTTCGAGCCCTGTATTGGGCTCTGTGCTGACAGCTCGCTCAGAGCCTGGAGCCTGTCTTCAGATTCTGTGTCTCCCTCTCTGACCTTCCCCTGTTCATGCTCGCTCTCTCTCTCTCACTCTCTCTCTCTCTTCTCTCAAAAATAAATAAAACATTGAAAAGAAAAGAATACGCCTCTTTCTGGAGTGTGCAACAAAAATTCAATGAGAAAATTGCAAACCACAGAGAACCAAAGGCAAGGCATGTTGTGGCTTAAGATGGGTCAGTGGACAGGAAGGTTAAATAAACCTCAGGAGCTGAGGAGAAAGTTCCAGAAGAGCTCTTTCTCTCCTTATGATCATGTTTCTGTCCCTTCTGTACAACCAGAACGAGGCTGTACTGTGTCTTCTCTGAATAGGAAGGGGGACTCACATGACACTTCATGTGTTGACCTTTGAGGGTCTAAAATGTTTACTGTTGCCTTTGCTACACACAATGTGGAAACTTTATAGGACTGCAAGGTTCTTCAGACCATCTGTGAAATCACACTGAGTGAGGCTTTCTAATACAATTCCAAACATATCCAGTTATTTTGACAGGAAAAGAGAATTCATGATCCTCGAATTTCATATTTGTATAGCAACCAAACCCCCTTGGTGGATACATACATCGATTTCCTCTAGAACAATTCTCGTCCTGAGAACATGTCAACATCGCAGCCATTCCTAAACTTTACAAAGACCATATCATACCTATATTTCATCACTCAAAACATTGCATTCTTTCTGCACATATATTTAACAAGACTTATCTGCGCCCGTAGGGATATTCATAACCTATGACTTTAGGATTGAGGCTCATAAGGGTTGAGAAGATGAAGAATTTTGTCCAAAAAAATTCTTTGCAGTACTAGTTATTACAGCATAATATTGGAGAGGATTAACCTAACAAGAAGGGGCTTAGTGAGTCGTTTTAATAGATTCTTATGATGGACTTTATTAAAATAATGTTGCCAAGACATCGAATAGCATTAGGGAGTTGCGTGTCCTCTCGCACACAAGGTGTCCGCCATGCCCGTGTTGAAACACGCACACCCACGAAAAGAAAGGCAGATTCACACAAGCGCCAGAGAGGCTAAGTCTGTTAATAGAACACGGTGGTCACACTATTCTTAAGGATTTTCCATACCTACTAAGTGTTTTGTTTTGTTTTACGAATTCTGGATATTCATTTTATACCCAGAAGCAGCCAGTTTGAAAGCTCGATGATTAGGCTTTATTAACAGAGACAGGATAGTCTTGTGCTCGCCAAGTGTCTCCAGAATTCTAAGAATAAGATCTCCCCACCCAAGTTTTGAAATTTTCTTTTTGTTTACCTGGACCTAGACAGACGCCCGGTTGCTAAACAAGAGAAGCTCAGCGCCAGGAAACATGGTGGCCTGCGCCCTGCGTGGAGGGCTTCCGAGTCTTGCGGACGACTGGCTGATGTAGGAGCCTGGTCAGTGCTTGTCACTCCGATTCTAGCTGAAGCAAAATGGAAAGGACACCTTGTTGACCCAGAATTTGGACCATTTTTGTCTGATTTCCCTTGTTAGGTAAGAGCCCAGGACTTACCTGGAGGGCAACTTTTTCGCTGTATGAGCCACTACAAGTCGTCATAGCCCACCGACAGCTTTCCGGCCAAGCTCTCCAATGAGTCCCACCAACCCTGAACCCCAGAGCTGAAGGACACTCTGCGGTCCTCTGCCCAGCCGTGCACCGTGCGGCTGAAAGCCTGCGTGCGGGGAGTCCGAGAAGCGGGCACAGGCCCGTCGGTCACCGGGGGCACCGGGGCTCCTGACCCCGGAGGTGGCTGCTTCTGTCTGTGAGCACCGCTTCCCCCTTCTGCTCACACGTTAAGCACAGCTTAGAATGCAGTCGGACGGCCTCTTTTAGGGGTACTCCTCGGGAGGATTTATGTGGCTGTACCTTGTTTTAGTCATTTCTTCAAGAAGGAAATTGATAGCGAAAATACTTTCTAGCTGAGCTTTGAGTATTTAAAAGAATAAAAATGACTGCTTTTTCTTGCTTTGTGTGTGTGTGTGTGTGTGTGAGTGGAATCATATCACAAACCTTTCTTTCCCTTAGTTTATGCGACTTCACATGCTGGTTTTTAATTTTTTATGTTTATTTTTGAGAGAGAGAGAGAGAGTGAGTGAGAGAGACAGCATGAGCAGGGAAGGGGCAGAAGGAGAGGGAGACGCAGAATTCAAAGCAGGTTCCAGGCTCTGTGCTGTTAGCACAAAGCTGGACACAGGGCTTGAACCCACGAACCATGAGACCATGACCTGAGCCAAAGTCAGACGCTTAACCAACTGAGCCTCCCGGTGCCTCTCACATGAGGTTTTAAATTTTGTCTCAATAGCTGATTTCAGTTGTTAATTTCCTGTTTCCTTTGCATGAGACAAACTGAGAAATTGTGCAGACATTTCAACACCGTAACCTACATCCCAACACCGTAACCTACGGTCTCTTGGGGACGTAGTAATGGAAACAAGTTTTGTAAAGTAATTACAGAAGCCCATGAAACGATGCGGTCTGCACCTTGTCATGACTGATATGCACTCAGAAACAGTGGTTCAAGTCTTAGTCCGACTATACACATTGTTGAGGACTTTTCCATTCAGTAGTGACACTTCCAAAACCTCATGTGTCAGAGCCGAAATTATAAGTAAATATAGAAAAACTGAACACACATTAAACGAAGAGTCTATCTTCTAAAAATAATTTCATGATACAGTAGGGTTGCATTTGATATAAAATTAATAATATAGGCAATATGGTTTATGCAGAAGCAAAAGAACCATTTTTTCCTATTTGTCTCCGTCTGGAACTCACTGTTTCATTACAGTAGTCTTTCTATTGCTCTTTGTTGCCCCCAACCCTCAGCCCGTCTTGCGTCATCTGTTGGTCCAGTTCCCCAGTTTACTCAGGGCAAACGTTACATGTGGCTGAAAGAGTATGAGCCTGCAGTTCAAAGGGTATCTGGGGACTACGTTCTCCTCTGCCGTTCACAAGCCGAGCAGCCCAGGGCAGGTTTCATAAGCCACCAGAGCTTTAACTGAATATGAAATAGAAAAAAAAAGGAATATGGGGATAATATTACTTCACAGGACTGTTGTGAGCGAAAAATAAGGTGTGAGGCAGGGCTTCTGACTGGGAAGTATGCATCGTACACGGCCTCTGATATTAACGACAGCAACAGTGACATTGGCGCTCGGGACCTCTCACGTTAATCACAGATTTATAGGAAATAACATACATTTCTGTAGACGTGCTTTTGATTCCTTGTTAAACTGGCTTTAAACATTTCCCTTTTAAAGGTGGGTTTTTCCAGGGGCACCTGGGGGGCTCATCGGTTGAGCGAACAACTCTCGATTGGGGTTCAGGTCATCATCCCTGGGCTGTGGGATTGAGCCCTGTGTCGGGCTCCGTGCTGAGCGGGGAGGCTGCTTGGGATTCTCTTTCTCTCCCTGTGCCTCTCCCTCACTCTCTCTCTCTCTCTCTCTCTTTCTCTCTCAAATAAAGAAAGCAACAGTTTTATGTGGGTTCCTCTGAACTAGAATCCACGAGATGGGGAAGAAGGGAGGCATCTGGCTGCAAACATCAGAGAACATGGGAAGAAGCAATTTCTTCCATGTGAGCAAAACTGAGACCCCTTTTCATCACCCGCCCTTACCTTTCTGAAAGATCGGTAGCGCTGAAATAAAACAGGTTATTCCATTAGGAAATTTATGTTATGCTGTCAATTCGTTTATAGGTTTAATCATGAAAAAAAAAGAAAAGTGTATCAGGCAGCAACAGTGGGTGAATCTAGAAAGCAGGATAACGCCAAAATCGAGAGCAGCTGGGTCAGTGCCTTGGGGGACTCAGAGCTCAGCTCGCCAGGAGATATGCAGGACTCCCCTTGACCCTTTCCTCCAAGTGACAGCCTCAGGCTGGTGTTCCAGGCCAACTGTGCTTTGGACGAGGGACCTTCTCTGGCAGGTTGGAGAAGGCACCCGCACTCAGTCTTCACCAAGAGCTTCCCATCGGAGCACGACTGGGTGCTAATCTTAACCCCTCTGCGCACCTCCCCTGAGCTGGGTGATGAGGGCAGTGAGCCAGATAAGTCCTCTTGCCCTTTCTCTTATCCCCAACTTCATCTCTCCTTTTCTTGAGACACAATTTCAAATACACCTGGGGAATCTGAAAGGACTCATCAGTCATAGTCCCCAAACCCAAGCATTGTTAGTTCTGATCCACCATGTATTTCACAGTGAAACCCACCCGGCTCCCCGAGGTGCTGCGGTCAAAACAGAGTCCTTGGCGGAGGGACCCTTGCCCAGTGCCCATGGGCGCCGGTGGCCTCCCAAGCCATGCTCTAGAATAGTGACTGAATCGATCGCACATTTTAGAAAGTCTCTTCTTCATTTTGGAACCAGAAACTATTCCCAGACGGGAGTCCTTCCGCTGTTTTCATGGTATTCCTCTGACTTCCCCTCAGACTGTTCCCTCCCTTTAATGGATCTCTGATTGATTAGTAATTATCCTCCGACCCCAAAAGAAGAAAAGCACTTACCTTCGCCATTAAACCAGTATTTTAAGCCCTAGACTAAAAGTCTACTTGAAAAAGTTTCTGTCCCTTCCTCCCTTTCAAATAATTCCGCAGGGTTTCACAAGGATAAATAATGAGCCACGTGGCAGTCAGACAGCCGCGGGTCTGGCCCCACATTCTCAGAGCAGAGAGCCTGGGTTTGACTCTGCTGCTTAATTTTTAACTTCATTTTCAAGTTCTCACTGATAAAATGAGTGTCTCGAAAAGTGACATCATGTTTTTCTGCTCTGAACTGTGCACACAACCAGAAAAGTCAATGACAGTTTTCCTGAAAGGAAGGTGCCATGGCGTGGAGGGGGGTGCAGCAAGGCTCCTGGGACTGGAGAAATGACGTCAATCCCCCCTTCACCTCCTCGTGTTTTCTGGGGCCTTGGACAAGTCACTCACCTTCTGTGAATTGGTTTCTACGTTAGTAGAGCAAGGTTCTAATATCGAACCCACGGGGGGATTGCACAAATTAAATGAAATACTTACGCTGCCTGGCGGCAGGTGCTCAATAAATGGCATGTCCCCAGGTGTTCTGTTAAGTCAGCTAGACCTTAAGCTTTTGGTGCCCACCTTCTAGTAATGTAACGGCTACTCCGATATCTACTCACGAAGCTACACTGTGTTGGGCAATGTCATCAAAAACCCGTGCCCACCGACTGACCCATGGGTTAGACCTGGGCTCTCCGAGGCGCCTTGCCCACTCCTCTGTCCTAGGGATGTGGGTCCCGCTTGCCCTTCCCGCTCCCAGAGGCTGCTCCAAGGACATAGCCTGGAGATGGTGACGTGGTGTGGAGAGCTCCCAGTTAGGGCTTCGTGAGGAACTCAGATTTGGAGGAGGGCGCGGAGAGGTGTTCATCTTACCGTGACCCAAGACAAGAGTCACATGTGCATTTCCTTCGCTCTGTCAAAACCCTCACCTCCCAACCTCAGCGGCCTGCCTCTCTGCCGTCTCTCCCTGCCCTGGGCACAGAGGCCAGGTTCCAGGGACGCTTGGGGTGCCCCCGGGAGGAGCGAACCAGCTCCCTGAACCCTTCCCTCCTGTCTCTTACCTGAGCCTTTTGTACGCCAACCTCTGCTCGACTCCTGATTCTTCCGTTGCGTCTCAGTTAGGATTCTTATGTTTTGGCCCGTGGTCACAACTGGAGACTTCCAGTTTGACTCTTTGCCCTTACAAATGAGATGGAGACCTGCCCTCTCTCGCTTTATTAGCTTCAAACCACCTTGGCTGAGTTTCCTGTCAGGTCCAACTCCCCACACTCCCCCAAAGAGCCGACTGGAATCAGCTCCTTAGTTTAGCTGCTTGGTTCCTTGGGTCCCTGTTGCTGCTGTAATAAATCAACCCAACCTTAGTGACTTAAAACAACACATATTTATTCTCAAAATTCTGGAGGTCAGAAATCTAAAATGGGTTTCACTGGGCCAAGAATCAAGGTGTCAGCGGGGCCACATTCTCCCTGGAGAACCCATTTCCCTCCCAGAGGCCACCAGCATTCCTGGGCTCACAGCCCCTTCCTACATCCTTAAAGGCAGCGGTAAAGCATCTTTAGATCTTTCTCTGTAAGTCTGACCCTCCTGCCTCCCTCTTTAGAAGGATGCTTGTAATTATATTGCGTTCACTTGGAAAATCCATCTCAAAATCCTTAAGTTAATTACGTATGTCATGTGCTCTTTGCCACGTGAAGTCACAAATTCACAGGCGCCAGGGGTCAGGATGTGGAAGTCTTGGCGCGGCAGTATTGAGTCCTCTCTTAAGGTGTGGAGGGGCAGCAGGGAAAATTGAAATAGTAGTTCCTTCCTTCCTTTATGAAAATCCTGGTTGTTCACTTACTGTAAAGTCATCAGGTACCTGATCAGCCAACGAAAATGCTTAAAAAGAAGACAAATTCGGACTTTTTTTTTTTTTTTTTTGCTTAGTCGGCCCAGAAGGTAAGATATTTTCTAATTTACTCCAAGGCACAGCATGACTTAGCAGTGACCCTAGAAGAAAAAGGAGCCAAGAGAAGATTCCCCAAATAGAAGTAAATATACTAAGGAAAAATGGCCCACAGTGTCCCATGCCAGAAGTTAGAGTCCAAGTATATTCTTCAAGCTGTGCTGTTGTTCAAATAGTGTCACGTGATAGCGGAGTTTTGCAAGCTCCCTGGAGGGTTCCTGTGTGTTTTGAAAACCGCTGTATTCACACCTCTTGGCTCAGTCTCTGGCCTATATTATGTGTTCAGTCTCTGGCCCATAGTATGTGTTCATTAAACATTAATTCATTGCACGGATGAAACCTTGAGTCACACTCACCATTAAGAATCAAGATTTCTGCAGCTGGTGGAAGCTCTCCACCCTCCGTCATGACTTGCACAAAACACAGTCTTAAATCAACCCCGGGAGCTGGATGCTCCAAGAACGAGCATCTGCAACGTCCTCAGAAATAGCAATAGGAACGTAGCAGAAATGATCGGACCGGGTCCTTAGAAAGTTAGGTCCCCTCTGGCCTGGCATTAACAGCTGTTTCCAATCAGAGCAAAGCAGTTTAATTCCACACTTTTTTTTTTTTTGAGAATTTCTTCTGTTCCAGATGCAGTGCTAGCTTCTGAGAACACCGGTTGAAGATCCGAGGCACGGCCGCACAGAATTCGGGGTCCACTGAGGAGACAGCTCCCAGACAGACAACCGGGAGGCAGTCTTGAAAACAAATAGTGTGCGCATGCGCGGGGATGCCAGGAAAGCGTCGATAAGGATTCTGCCCTATCTGCTTCCAGGGGAGGCCTTCCAGGAGGAGGCGCGTCGGTAGTCAGTCTTCCCTGGTGGTGTGGATGAGTCAGTGACCGAAGGGGAAGGACTGTCCAGGAAGAGCAACGGCACAGAGGCGCGGTGCTGCTCACTGCCACCACGGATTCAGTGCAAAGGGAGGAAGGGGGTGTGGGGAACTGCCTACAAACACGGGCAAGATTTGTTTCTTTTAATCAGTTGCTTTCCCCACGAGTGGAAACAACCGGCCAGGATTGGAGATAGAAGTTTTTAATGTTTTCTAGCAACACTTCAAAATATTTAGGAATCACTCGAATAAGAAAAGTATGACTCAAAGGAAGAAAACAACAACATTTTAGTAAGGGACATAAAACAAGACGTGGCTAGATGGAACTAAGGCCTATATTGCTGGGCAAGAGCACTTAATATCATAAAAAATGTTGTGCGTCTTGGAATTAATAAACACGTTCAGTGAGAATCCAACTCAAAAAAAAAAAAAAAAAAGCCCAGCCAGAAGAGCAAACTGAAAATAACCTCAAAGTCCATCAAGGGGAGACTACCTGAACAGATTGCAGTGCATCTTTGTATTTAAAAAATGAGCAAGAGCTTAAAGAATGAGTTGTGTCTATACCACTTGACTTGGATGATTTTTATTTTTTTTTTAAATATTTATTTGGTTTTGAAGAAGAGAGAGACAATGCGTGGGCAGAAAGAGGCAGAGAAGGGGAGACGTAGAGTCTGAAGCGGGCTACTGGCTCCAAGCTGTCAGCACAGAGCCCGACACGGGGCTCGAACCCACAAGCCGTGAGACCATGACCTGACCGAAGTCGCACACTTAACTGACTCAGCCACCCAGGCGCCCCTGACTTGGATGCTTTCGATAATGTAATATAATTTAAGTGAGTAAAACAGAGGCACATTACATAGAAAGGGACCTCATGGTTTTCTAAATACTTACCCAAGAAAAGAGAGTATCTGTATATCTTTGCATGAGATTCTATGAGTCAGACCTGGCCGTTAACTTTGGTTATCTGGTTTGGTTGCCTAATGAGATGATGAAAAAAGAAAAAGCTATAAAACTAAACCAAAGGTGACGACAGAAAATCAGCATTTATAGCCGATGCCTGCAGTATTACGCATGTGTAGAGGTGCATGAATACACATGTATCTGTCCATGTGTGCGTATGTATACACGTGTGCAGGCATGTATGTCCGTGTGTACAGGTGCGCAGACACACACATACGTGTTGAGAGAGAGCTAGAGTCAGAAACAGCAAAATATCTGAGATGATTGGCTCTGTGGGGAGGAATAAGTCTGACTTTCTTATTTAGGTTTTTCTGTATTGTTGGAAGTGTTATACAAAAAGCATTTATTTATTCTGGAATCAGAAAAAGAAAAGGCCCATTTTGATTTTAGAGAAACCCACAGCACCCAGACCACATACTCCAAGTCAGGGAACAGCGGGGAATTCAGGGCAGAAGTCAGCAAGACCGGGTCACAAAGGCCTTTTATGTAATGTGCAGGAGTGTGAACTTGACCTTGCAGCTCCTGTGTGAAACACATGTGCACAGCAGGGCGCTGAGGCCACAGAGAAAACACAAAACATTTTTCTGAAGCTCCGATTTTATGCAATACTTTGGGGAACACGTTTTTATTTGTTTTAAACGAATTGGGTCACTTGTAAAACTTGCATGAATTCTAAAAGGAAAAATACAGACTTGAAAAAGAATCCCTCCATGCTTTCTTGTGTCTCACACCCAGATGCACTCTGAGGTTAGATATTGTCCAGTGAAAAAAAGTTAAAAGTGGGAATCCAGACATTTTAAGCAAGTGTGGGGCGTGATCAGGTTTCTCCTTCGGGAAGTTTAGCCCGGTGGTTCTGCGTGGGAGTGAGAGGAGTGCATCCCTAACTGGAAAGCACTACAACGTAAGAAACTGCAGGCAGGGGTAACAGAATGAAACCGACTTTGGTCTCTGAGCAGGAGACAGATGCAGAGAGACAGTGGTGACCCGGCAAGGCTGAACCACAGGGGGTCCCCAGGTCATTCCACCGTACGTCTCTGAGCCACGGCTTAGAACTTAAAGTCTGCCTGCAGAGCGCGTCCGGGTGGCTCAGTCCGTGGAGCATCTGACTCCGGCTCAGGTCATGGGCTGCCGGGGTTCCCGCAGGGGTCCTGCTGTCAGCATAGAGCCCGCTTCGGATCCTCTGCCCGCCTCTCGCTCTCTGCCCCTCCTCCACTTGTGCTCTCTCTCAAAGATAAATAAAGCATTAAAAAAAAAATCTGGCTGCAAAATGACACTGCGGTAGAAAGAAGACAGAGAGGCTCCGGATCAGGTCTCCGAGATCCCAGCAGGCCCCAGCATTTACCTTACGTTCACAAAGAAGGTGTTCCAAGGGGTTCTCCATGTTCACGTGCTGTGTACTTTTCACATTGTCTTTCTGGTCTGTTCTGCGTTCTGAGCAAACGCCACTGCCCTAAGGCGGCACGGCTGAAATGTCACGTGCGTATGAATGACCTTGATGTGGAATTTGTGGAAATGTATGAAAATTATGAAAGTACTAAGTCTCCCAGTGGGTCTGGGGTGGGCCTGAGGTTTTGCTTTTCTACGAAGCTTTCAGAATGATGCTGATGCTGATGCTATCGGCCTATTGCTACTTTGCGTAGAAAAGCTCTTACACTCTCTTCCACTAGATCTGCCTGTAATTCACTCCAGGAATAATATGTAGTCTAAGATTTATTTCAGCAATAAGGTTTCTTCTTTCAAGGACTATGTTTTTTCTAGCATTTCTAAAATTTTTAAGCAGTGGATTTTTCTTATTTAACTTTGACTTATTTCAGTTCCCTGATTTCCTGGTGTTTTTAAGCGGAAGTTAATGTTGCATTTATTTCCTCCAGCATCCTAAACATAGTCATCTTTGTCTGACTTTAAAATCATTTTCATCTAGAGGAACTTCACATGCCATTTGTTGAGTTTGATCACTGTCTCTTAGGTTTATGTAACCGCGTGAATTTTGACATTTTGGTGTGCAAACTAACTTTCAGTGTTTTTATTCCTCTGTCTCTGAATCTCTCTCCTCTTCCTGTTCTATGTCCCTCAAGTCTTACCTGACACTGTCTAGGATGTGTTTTGTGTTGCTTCATCTGCATTTTAAGGTTCGCATTCTAGAACCAGGCTGGGTCTTACCCTAGCACCCAGAGCTCCAGCCCTGTGATGGTATTCTGGCATCATAAACCTGCTCTCTGACCCTGTAGGCAGAAAGGCTAGCCACCAGCCTTGGTCTGATTGGCCTGCCTGCCTCCCCAGGGCTACATGTTGCTAAGGCTGGTAGCCCTGGACGTATCAGACCACAGCTTGGTCGGCAGCCTGCTGCACGATGTGACAGACTGTAAGACCCCTCCATGATCCCAGTGTCCTCGGGTCCATGTCTGCACTCCTGTCCTTAAGTACGGTTGTGACCTGTGATTTGCTTCTAAGCAATGGAAGATGACAAATTTCACAATTACATCGTATCGTGTCATATTATCCTCTGTCCTGTTAACAGGTGAGGACTCTCTGTCCCTCCCTTGCTGGCTCGGGGGAGGTAAGTGGTCGTATTCGGGAACCCCAGATGGGAAGAAACTGCAGGCAGCCCCTACCAAGAAATGGACACGTTCACTTCTGAGCCGTGAGGAGCTGGAGTTTGCTAACAACCTGAGGGACTTGAAAGTGGGCGATCTCCCCAGTCATGCTTTTGACGAGAGCTCAGAGTCGGTCAGCACCTAGCCTGCAGCCGGTGAGACCCTGAAGCAGAGGACCCCGCTGGGCCACGCCTCAACTTCCGATTTGCAGATGCTGGGTAAAAATAAATAAGCGTTGTTTTAAGCCAATAGGACCATTTCACAAACTCTAACATCTGGATCATCAGAACCTTGGAAGTACAAGAGGAATAGCAAAGAGCGGAAAACAAAATATTTGAACCAATATTGGCTGAAACCATCTCAAGTACAGGAGAGACATAAATGTGCAGGTTCAAGATCACCAGAAAACTCCAAACAGGATAAAATGGAAGAAAAAATCCAGGCCAAGAAACAGGCTGGTCTGGAAATTCTCTTTTCAGTTGTAGAAAGAGAAAAGGAACAAAAATAAAGCAAGCAAGCAAAACATAAATAAACAAGCCATTACAACACAAAACCATTGGGATAGAGAGAGATGTAGACTAGACCAAGGGAGCGAGAGTGAGATTTGATGTTTAGGGGAGTGTGTATGTGAGAGACAGAGACAGAGACAGAGACAGAGACAGAGAGACAGAGCCGTGGTCCCATAAGGAAGCCCCCAGCAGCCTGTCTCCTCCTTAGGGTCCCTCCGTCTTATATTCTAGAAGGCACAGAGTCCCTACTGAGGCTGGCCTCTGATGATGCAGGTCAAAGGTCAATGGGACCTGTGGTTTTTAAAAACTTTTTATTTTGAAATAATTTCAAACTTGGAGAAAAATTGCAAGATAAAAACAAAGGATCCTCCCATATCCTTTACCCAGATTCATCAGGTGAGAATATTATGCCACACGTGCCGTGTCTGCATCCACACATCTATTTATAGATCTGTTTCTCTCGATATACAATTACTGAGCATTTGAGGGAAATTTGCAAGTATCATTCTTTACCTTCTCAATTTGGATTTCACCGGCTGTCTTAATGATGCCTCTGCTGACGTTTTCCCCCTCACCTCGGAGTCGCACATCGCACTTAGTTGTCATGTCTCTTTAGTCTCTTTGAATCGGGAACCGTTCCTCGGCCTCTCGGTCCTTCATGGCAATGAGTTCTTAGAGGGCACAGGCTAGGTGTTTTGTGGACTGGCTGAACTGGTAAACCACACTGCGAAGTGCCCTCGGGGTCCAAAGATGTCTTGGCAACAGAGTTCAAAACAGGTGGAAGGTCATAGGAACCAGAGAAATGGGTCTGACCCAAGGGCTGATGGCCTTCTCGTCCCTGGGAAGGGGTAGCAGGCACAGAGACACCTCCACGGTTGCCTCCACGTCATGACCCTGAATGCTGTTGAGGGGTCCTAGGGGTGGGACACCCCCCCCCCCGGAAACGGAGGCTGGCCTGAGATTCAGTGTGGCTGTAGCTAAGAGTCAGAGGAGGGTTTCAGCCTGTCTTGGGATAGAATCCACAGCAAAGTAGGCTCTGCATGCATGTAAGGGTTCCCTGGAAACTGAACTTGGGCTGCCTGGGCCCCTTCAAAGGGAAAGGACTTGCTGGGGAAGGGGAAGAGCCTAGCCTGGGGTGACAAAGCCAGGCGTATTCACTGTGCCCCTTCCCCAGCACCTCGGCTCAGTGGTGGTTGTGAGTTTTCCCTCTGTGTAAATATCCTGTAAAAGAAATATGCAGAGAGAGGGAGAGAGGAGGCATGAGTTCCGCTAGATGTGCCTCACTCTCGTGGTCTTAGATTTATCTGAGACCAACCCTCCTCACGGACTCCATGCTCTTGGTTCTAGAACTTCACTGTATTCACATAACACGGAATATTTTTGATGACTCTTGACCTTTGCACATACAGTATTTCCGTGATTCCTGGCTCGCTTCTCCCTTCCCCCCACGGTGAACTTTCACTTCTCCTTCAGACTGTGGCTCAGACGTTATCAACTCCACAGAAGTAGCCAGATTCTGCCAAAACCCACATGCTTCTTTGTTTTTTTTTTTTCTTGGCTTCGACACTTTTTATTACCTTATTTTAATGTGTAGGATGTAATTTCTTTTTACAGATTTTAGTTTTCCTGAAATAATTGAAATATCTCCATGTCTTCTATAGACAAGCTGTTCAGTAAATGCTCATTGTTTGAATAAACAAATACACTTAAAAGTGACTGGCTATAGTTGTCATTGTTAGCCGTTTAAAGTCATCCATAAGAACCAAGTTAAATTTACAATTGGTTTTTAATATTGATCAAAGAAGTAGCTGTGCTTTCCTAAAGGCAGAAGTCATCTGGACCTAAGACACCAAAAATGCAAGACCGCCATCTACTGACCAGTATGTAAGCAAAGACGCACTGAGAGGCCATCGGAAAATTCCCGTTAGTTTCAATAATGTGCTCCGCAAGTAGATTACAGATAACGGGAAAGAAAGATGGAAACAAAATTAAGAGATGTTGCTATGACACTTTCTTGGAAAATATTTTCTCCTAATAATTCATGCAAATATAATGATAATTTTATTTTTTGTAATAATAATTTTAAATGCAAAAGTAAAGCATATAACAAGAAACATTATAATGAATGATAAATCATTAAATTTTTAAATGTTTGTTTATTTTTGAGAGAGAGAGAGAGCGAGAAGACAAGTGGGGGAGGGGGAGGGAGAGAGGGAGACACAGAATCCGAAGCAGTCTCCAGGCTCTGAGCTAGCTGTCAGCACAGAGCCTGACGCGGGGCTCGAGCTCATGAACTGTGAGATCATGACCTGAGCTGAAATTGGGCGTTTAACTGAGCCACCAATGATAAATTATTAAATGCTTTTTCCACATCTACCCTTCTCCCTGTGTTAGGAATGAAACTAGGATGCCGATTCTCACAATTTATATTCTACATTGTCCGGGAGACGGCAGCCAATGCAGTGTGGGAAGGCAAGTAAAGGTGAATGTTAAATGTTAATGGTCCAAATATCTCAGCAAAAAGCAAGGATTGTTAGAATCCGTTTAAAAATGCAAAGCTATACATATGTTTGCTAGAAGAGAAACACCTGAGATATAAAAATGGATAGGTTTAAAATGAATGTGTAGAAAAAAATGTACTATGCAAACAGTAAGTTAAAAAGACTGGAATGTCTATAAGAGTTTAAAATACAGAGTATTTCAGGTGACAGAGTAATATTTTGTACTAACAAAAGGGTCAGTTTATCAGGATATTTAAACAATTATAAACGTGTATGAGCTTACCAACAGAGCTCTGCAGTACAGGAAGTAAAAAAAAATGGAAAAAATTAAGGGAAAATAAACAATTCTACAATCATAGTTGGAGATTTTAATACTCTTCTTTTGGTAATGATGGAATAACTAGATAAAATATCAGGAAAGACACAGGAGATCTGAAAAACCTTATCCATCACCTTAAATGCATGGATTTTTGCAAAACATTATGCTGAATAACCGCAACCACTTTTTTTTCAAGTACACATCGTTGTATTCATTATGATAGACTATATTCTGGGCCATAATACAAGTAAATAGACTTAAAGGGACTTAAGTCATACAGAGTTTGTTGGGTGGCCATGGTGGAGATAAGCTGGCAATCAGTAAAAAGAAGGTGTCTAGGAAGAGAAAGACCCTCAAATCTTTGGGAATTAAACAACAGACTTCTAGAAAATCAATCACATCCTAAAAATCATACAGGAAATTATCAAATACTCTGAACTATGGAATAATGACATAAAACATACCAAATTTTATGAGATGCAACTACGATAGTACCTAGAGACATTTATAACTTGAAGTAAAATAAGAAGATCTAAAATCTCAGCCCAGTTTCTGGGCTTAGATTCTATCAGACATAGAAGACTTCCCCCTCCTAGAAGCAGGACACAAAGAAGAGAGAGAGAGAGAGAGAGAGAGAGAGAGAGAGAGAGAGAGAGAGAGAGAGAGAGAGACCCTGTTAAGTTGTAATCAATTTTAATATATATTTGGGGTAAAGATTCACATCACATTTTTGGGGTTATCTGAAAACAAAAACAGACAAACAAAATAATGAACCATGAATTGAGTTTATTTTTTAATGCTTTTTATTTATTTTTGAGAGACAGAGAGAGCAGGGGAGGGTCAGAGAGAGAGGGAGACATAGAATCTGAAACAGGCTCCAGGCTCTGAGCTAGCCGCCACCGCAGAGCCCGATGCGGGGCTCAAACCCACGAACTGTGAGATCATGACCTGAGCCGAAGCCGGATGCTTAACCGACTGAGCCACCCAGGCACTCCTGAATTGAGTTTACAATAATTCCTGGCTGGTAGCAGTGCAGGCGCCTGGCAGAAGCCAACACAGATCTCTGGCGGAGAGCACTTTCATCCCAGCCCTGAAACCCCGGCAGATAACTTTCCCGGAACAAAGAAGCAAAACAACCAAACACTCAGAATGGATTGGAGTCCAGGGAGGAAAGGGTGGATGAAGGGAGGCCACTTGGGAAGTGCCAATAAACTTGGTGGGAAGCAATGGTGGACTATCCGTGGATTTATATTTAGTGACTTTCTTGTACCAACATACGGCGGGTCGTGCTGGTGTGTGCCTGTGACTCCTCAGTGACAACCTCTGCCTTTGAATTCGGCTATTTGCGTCATTTACATTAAACGTGGTTATTGATATGTGCGGATTTGAGTCTGTTACTTTGTTACTCCTTTTCTTTTTTTTAAGTTTATTTATTTATTTTGAGAGAGAGAGAGAGAGAGAGAGAGAGAGAGAGAGAGAGAGAGAGCAAATAGGGGAGGGGCAGAGAGAGAATCCTAAGCAGGGTCCACACTGTCCGTACAAAGCCCAATGCCGGCTTGAACTCGCAAACCGTGAGATGAAGACCTCAGCCAAAGCTGGACGCTTCACCAACTGAGCCGCCCGAGGCGTCCATCTGGGGCCCATCTTTTTGTCCCTCCCTGCTGGGGACTGGGAGGAACCGTCTCTGTTCTCAGGACCCCTGGGAACGTGGGACTTGTTGGAGTCCCAGGAGTGAGTGCGGACGGAGGCTTCCTGTTTGCAGGCCAAGTGCATGGGGAACCGCAGCACCAGAGATACCGAGCCTTCCTGGTGATCAGCCAAGTGATTGCTGGGGACTGGGAGGAGCTGTCCCTGGGAGCATGGGACTCGACGAGGGACTCTGGGGGAACGCGTAGGACGGAGCCTCCCTGGTCACCAGCCAAGTGTGTCAGTGCCCGCACTCAACTGCAAGCTGCTCCTCTTCTGTCCTTCCTTTATCTCTAACTATTGTTCTGAGGAATCATTTACGGTGCGCCCTGTGCTCGAAAGGAGGGTATAAAATAAGATGCTGTTCCTGATGAAGTTGGCCATTAGCCCTCAGCTCTTGGGCCATCTCCGTTGCTTTTGGGGACATTCACGGTGCTCTTGCTTTCTAGGACTGTCCATGTTTCCATTGAGAAACGTTCCTTGTTCACGTCCCCATTTGTGGGGTTTGGGGACGTCCCTGTTTCCACTGGCCGTCAGCCTTCGGGAGCGCCCATTGCGTCCCGCTTGTCGGCTCCCCAGGACCCCTCCTCACAAAGGAGAACCTTCCACACCTCCCGTTTGTTTTTGCTCCCTTTTCCTCATTTTTACTTTCTATTGGACAACTTGAATATATTTTATGATTGTTTTATTTCTTTTTGTGGCTGTTAATCATAATTGTTTTGTTATTTTAGTGGTTGCTTTAGGGTTTATAGTGTTCATCACTAAATCCCAGTTCATCTTTTTAAACATTTTTTAATGTTTATTAAAACATTAAATGGGGGAGAGAGAGAGAGAGAGCGAGCTCACGCAGGCAAGAGCAGGAGAGCAGCAGAGAGAGACAGAGAGAATCCCAAGCAGGCTCTGCACCATCCGCGCAGAGCCCAACGCAGGGCTTGAATTCACAAACCGCAAGATCATGACCTGAGCGGAAATCAAGAGTTGGACGCTTAACCGACTGAGCCACGCAGGTGCCCCAATCACAGTTTATCTTATAGAATAAGAACCTTAGTGTATTTCCATTTCCATAGCACACACACACGCTCATACTGCACACAGCACACACACACCCCATCACACACGTCACACGGACACAAACCATGTAGCACACACCACCACATGCCCCGTAACACGTACCACACACACCGTCCCCCGCCTCCCCCAGCACCCACACCTCCGCCACACCGCACACATTACACACACGGGCGCGCACACCTCCTACGATGTATGTTTGGTGCAGCTCAGAAAGCTACTCTCCCTCCCCGCCCCCCCCCATGCCCGGAACTATTCCAGACGCTTGGAATTCAGTGAAAAATACTGACAAAAATCCCTACCCTTGTAGAAGTGCATGCCCGTGCAGGAGGCTGACAGTCAGCAAGATACAGAAACAAAATTCGCAGCGGTAAGCGCTAAGGAACAAAACAGGCACGGAAATAAGGATGGGGCAGGGAGGGGTGCGATGACACATCGGCGGTCCCACGAGCTTGGTTGAGAAAGGACACCCCAGGGAGTTGCAGGCCGCACCCCAGGGTTCCGTGAAGGACAGTCCTTCCCCAAGGAGGAAACACTCAGGGTGCAAGCCTTTTGAAGGAGGCTCCGGTGACCCACTCATTCCTGCACCCCAGCCTCACAGGGCTGAGCCCCGCTTCACTGGAGGGGAGGCACGTCCCCACCGGGCAGCTCCCAGCCCTCCCTCCCTGGGGACACATCCCAGGAAGGTCACCGGCATTCCCCTTCTGTTCTAAGCCTGCAGCCCCCTGGGTGAACCCGTCCTTCCCTCGTGCGGCGGGAAACAGATGCAAGGTGACACAGCTGTCCCAAGACGGCCCCTGTCACCACATCGTCGCTTTGGTCTCGCTCGTATTGGTAGCAGCGGCAGTCTGTTGGCATTGGCTGGTTTCGTTTCCCCCGTCCTCCGAGAGGACAAGCGTGGGTCCACAGTCCCGGCCACGCCGGTGGAGGTCATGGGGATCTTCGAGGAGTTACCATGGGGACAAGGGGTCAAGGGCTCAGCCTTTGCCCCCTACTGAGTGCCGGTTGCCTCAGGGGCAGACACGCCCCGCGCTGGGCGCAGGACCGCCACCACCCGACGCGCCAGCGGGGCACGAGGAGCCACTGGGTGGCAAAGGGGCCCAGGGAGCACCGAGAGACTCCCGTCCCAGAAGGGAGGGGGGAGCCCGTGTGACGGCTTGGCACCGTCTGGACCGTGGCCGGGGGGGACTCTGTGCCCCCGAGGGCGTCTCCCACTGGGGATGGGCAGCGTCGGAGTGGCGTCGTCCAGGAGGAGGAGAGTGGGACACCGCGCGGGACCCCGAGGGCCGCTGCTGCGGTCGCCTCCGCTCCTCGCCGCGCCCTTCGCCGGTTACGGACCCGCGCCGGGCCGCACACCGGCAGTACCGTGGCCCCGGAGGTGGCGGGTCCCCAGGGAGCGCGGGGCGGGCTTTCGGGGCCGCGGCGCCCGGGGCTAAGGTCGCAGAGTAGTTGACCGCTTCCTTCCGAAGCGCCCAGCGCCAAGATCCGGGCGCTCCGCCCCTCCTGCCGGGACCCCGACGCCCTCCTCCCCGCTCCTCCTCGGGGGTCCCCCCGCTCCCCCCCCCGCTTCCGCCCCCCGCGACCCCGCGGCCTCCCCGCCTCGCGGGCGCCGCCCCAAGCTCACTTCCGGGACCTCCCGGCCCGCCTCCCACAGCGGTTTCGCTTCGTCGCGCGAGCTCGGCGGGCCGCGGGGCGTGGGAGGCGGCGGAGGGCGGTAGGACGGGGCGCCAGCGCGGGGGCGGGGGGGTGCCCGGGGCTGAGTGTGCGGGGGCGGGGGGGTGCCCGGGGCTGAGTGTGCGGGGAGGTGCGTGCTGCTGACGGCCGCGCGGACCCCGCACGGGGGCCCGCCCGCCATCTCCCGGGTCGGCGGACGCGCGCGGTGCGGGGAGCGGGGAGGGGGTGCGGGCCCGGGGGGCGAGGTGCGGGCCCGGCCGCGCGTGTGCCCGCGGAGACCCCCCCCACCCCCCCCCAGCCGCCGGGGCGCCGAGGTCCCCAGAGGAACTTCTCCGTGACGGTGAGAGCCGGTCCCCGGCTGTTAGACGGCGGCGGGCCGTCCGGCGCCGTGAGCTGCGTCGCCATTTCTGGTCGTGTTCCTGTCAAAGGACAGGCCACTCTCAGCAGCGGCCCCCGACTCTCTGCTCCCCGCAAGCGCGCGGGAGCGGGAAGTGGGGGACCGGGCGGGGCCCCCCCGCAGGGCCGCGGTGGGCGCGCGCCGCCGCCTCTGCTCCGGGTCACGCCTCCAGGGCCTGTCGTCGGGAGGCGGGGAGGCCCTCGGCCTCCGCCTGCCCCGTCTGCTTCCAGCCCCCCCCACACCCCGCTTCTGCGAACCCCTGCGCTCCAGTCACCCCGAGACACAGGCCCTGGCCCGGAGAAGACGCGGCCCCCTCCCGAGCTCTCCAGGAGCTCCGCCCCCCAGGACAGCCCTTCCCCCAGCTCCTTCCAGGTCTCTCCCTCGGGCCTTCCAGAACTCCTGGAAGGACACCTTGGTTCTTCTCCTCGCCCTGTTTACTTTCATTAGCATCCTGGGAGGAGCTCCCCTGAGACCCTACACCCTGCTGTCTTCTGTTCCTTGGGGACAGACGGGGGCGGGGTAGGGTTCTGTCAGGTAGAGTCACCTCTGATGACCTGGATGGAATCCTTGATAGACCGCCCAGGTCCTGCCAGTCCCCCCAAAATAGTTCTGGGAATAATGCTTCTTGATGTTTCTTAGAGTTGGAAAGGGTTTCACGCTCCCTCCCCGACTTAGCCTTCCTGGTCCCCTGCGGGGCAGCGCTTGCTGGAGGAAACCCTTAACCTTTACCGGGTGGTGGAGTGTCGCCTCCCAGCCCGAGTGTAGCCACAGTCACTGCAGCCGGTCAACAACGGCAGTGCGGCTAGTGGGTTTGAGAAGCTGAATTTTAAGTTTTATTTCATTTTGCTTAATGTAAATGTAAGTGGTCACGTAATAGTCACTCCTGTTTTCCACAACACAGCCACTTTCTTGTTGACATTTTTTTATGTTTATTTTTGAGACAGAGAGAGAGAGAGAGAGAGAGAGAGAGAGCACAAGTGGCAGAGAGGGAGACAGACAGAATCCTAAGCAGGTGCCAGGCTCTGAGCTGTGGGCACAGAGCCCGCCGCGGGACTCGAACTCACACACTGTGAGATCATGACCTGAGCCGAAGTCGGAGGCTTAACTGACAGAGCCCCCCAGCGCCTCGAACACCGCTATGTTTCATGTATCATCTAACTTCCAATCCATTTCTTCTCTCCAGAGCAAAGATTCCAAGGCGCGCACGCAGAGGCCCGCGGGCAGCCAGCGGCTGGCGGTGTGTCCGTCCCTGTGGATTTTCGTCTCTGGCCTCCTGCTCCAGTGTTGGACCTTGGGAAACGCCATGGCCTCACCCATAGTCACCAAGAAGATGAGGGAGGAAGCCACCTGTGCCATCTGCCTGATCCTGATGGCCGAGCCCGTGAGCATCAGCTGCGGGCACAGCTACTGCAGGCCGTGCATCACCGACTTCTTCGAGAACCTCCGCCGGGAGAGCCCTTCGACCAATGTCTTCCCCTGTCCCCAGTGCCGGGCCCCGTGCCGGCCGGGCAGCCTCCGGCCCAACAGGCAGCTGGGAAGTCTCATCGAGGCCATCAAGGAGATGGGCCAGGACCTGTCCTGTGAGGAACACGGCGAGTTCCTCCACGTGTTCTGTGAAGACGAGGGCCAGCTCATCTGCTGGCGCTGCGAGCGGTCACCGCAGCACCGAGGCCACGACACTGCTGTCATCGAGGACGTGTGCCAGAGCTACAGGGTAAGGGCGTGGATGGACGTCTGTGGCCAGCACCGCTCCCGTGCTGCCCCTCCCCGCGGTGGCGTGCGGCTCGGAGCCTGTAACCTGAGGTGACCTTGAAATACGGCTGCCATCAAGCCATC
Source organism: Mungos mungo (assembly GCA_004023785.1). Classification (NCBI taxonomy): domain Eukaryota; kingdom Metazoa; phylum Chordata; class Mammalia; order Carnivora; family Herpestidae; genus Mungos; species Mungos mungo. Next base: position 306,300 of record PISW01001908.1, read on the forward strand.
CTTCAGGCCCTATCTTTCGTGATGGGAAAAATAGTTTGCTATGGGTCCTCACTGAGTCAAATCCTGACCGTTTGTCCTGACCTTCAGCAGGAAGGTCACCCTCTTGTCCCCTGGTCCCTCTCCAGTCTTGGTGTGAGGCACTTACTTCTCTGTGCCCCAGAATGCAGTGTGCTCAAACCCGGCCCTGCGTGGTTTCTTGCTTTTCACCACGTGTAACAGTTCAGAAGCCACAGTGGGCAAGACCGAGATCTGCTCACGGGAAACCAAGACACCCCGCTTTTAGGTGTCCTACGGTCAAGTAGGGAACACATCAGCCAGGAGCCTTCGGAGAAGGACTGCTGAAAGACACGTAACAATTAACCATGGACAGAGGCGTGGAGAGAAGAGAGAGCGTTCCAGAGAGAGGGGACCACATGTGCAGAGGCACAGCGGGGCAGGGGATGTCGGGGAAGACCGGGGATGGGCTGGGAAAGGAGATTGAGCCCAGACCACAGTATCAACTCAAAGTCTCAATCTTAGCCCAGAGCAGTACCGGTCATTGGGGAGATTTATTTACAGATCGAAAGATCAGGTTGACTTCGGAAAGGACATCTGGGCACTGAGAAAGCAAAAGTATTAAGGGGTAAAAGTCAGATTATTCCCAGAAGAACGGGGAAATGGAACAGTTTCCAGCAAGATTTAGGAAGGGGAGCTGAAGGATTTGGAAATGATTGTTCACAGAGGGGGAGGGGGAGGTTTGGGGTAACTCCTGAGTTTCCCACTCAGGAGCAGTAGGGGGGGGGGTGCCTGAGCGGCTCAGTCCGTTGGGCATCCAGCTTAGGCTCAGGTCATGATCTCACAGTTCGTGGGTTCAAGCCCTATGTCGGGCTCTGTGCTGACAGCTAGCTCAGATCCTGGAGCCTGCTTCGGATTCTGTGTCTCCCTCTCTCTCTGACCCTCCCCTGCTCACGCTGTCTCTCTCTGTCTCTCAAAAATAAATGACCATTAAAAAATTAAAAAAAAAAAAAGCAGTAGAGGAAGGCTGGTCTTTGCCACAGGGCACGAAGGAGGGACACAGTCCTGCTGCCTTACTCTCTCTCGGTCCCGCCTACATCAGGGAAATGGTGCTCCCACTGTGGAGCCCGTGAGCTAGAGGGGGGCTTGTAGTAGATTCTGGGGCCCCGGGGCAGAAAGCACTAGAGTCTTTTACTGACAAGTTTCATAGAGCCCTTTCTTGAGAATAGTCAACACTTAATAGTGTACTTTTGGGGTTTACAGAAGATAGGAGCTGACCCTTGTGGTATTCATCACAACTAGCAATTTAGGTCAGCTTAGAATGGCTTTCCATGAAAATGTGAGAAACTATTCTGAAAAATAACCCAAAAGTTTGATATCGACGCTAAACCATTTTAGATTGGCTTCGTGGATTGTCCCCCTTCGAGAGCTATCAGCACCGCCCCCGTCCGTCAGCTGTTCCTACGAGCTTGAGCGGCGGCCTGACTCTCCATGGCACGCGCATTCCGTGCGCGTCAGACCCTCTGGCATTGGTGTGTTTGGTTCCACACGTTCTTTTGTGAAATCTGCTTTCAGACGGTGCTTGCCTTGTCCTCTGTGGAGCGCTTCCCGGGCGAGACCGGAAGTGGTGGCGCTCATGGCTCAGGCTCTAGGCCAGCCTAGTGTCAGCCACCCACCAGTCACAGCACTGTGGGCAAGTTATTTAACACCCCCCCATTTAAAAAATTTTTTTGATGTATATTTTATTTTTGAAAGTGGGGGGGGGGGTGAGGCAGAGAGAGGGAGACAGAGTCTGAAGCAGGTTCCAGCCTCCGAGTTGTCAGCATGGAGCCCTGAGCTGTCAGCACAGATCCTGACACAGGGCTTGAACTCATGAACCGTGAGTTCATGACCTGAGCTGAGGTTGGCGCTTAACCGACGGACCCACCTGGGCGCCCCTGTTTAGCCCCTTTCCAAGCCTCAGCTTCCACGGCCCAGAAATGATATTAAGATGCATCAGTTGCTCAGTGCTCCCGGGGAGGCTCACGTGTGCGACGGCACGTGCAGGTGTGCTTTCTAGAGTAGTTAGCGACTCGGCGTATAATCAGTGTTATTCTAGTGGTCTGGGAGGGCTGGGGTTCCTCTTACGTGCCTAATGAAGAATTGTCAAATTGAATACACTTTGTTCCCCCAATTTTCCCTTCAGGAAAGGCTCCAGAGTGCTGTGACAAATTTGAGGGAGCTGGACGAGGAATGTACGAAACTGAAGGCGTTGACAAGAAACCAGATAAGTGAATGGAATGTAAGAATTTGGGTTCGTTGACCTCAAGCTATTTTCTGTCCGGGAGCACAGGCATGGCGGACGATTGGTGAAACACAGTGATAATTCATTTTCCCTAAACCAGACCAAATAATCACATGAAACCCAAAGAGGAAACGATTATTTGCTTCTGTGCCCCTAGTCATCTACGTCTGTGAGAATTTATCTCCAGTCCCTTCAACTCTTCAAGAGTAATTGGCTCGGATTCCTGATTCCAGAATTGGCATGCTTATGTAACTTAGAGCCATCCTTGCCCATGGGTTCAAATTGTAAATGCCTCGCAGTCCCTTCCTGGTTCGAAGGCCTCAACTTTATTACGTTGGCACATTTACCGCAGAGCAGAGGGCGCCTCTCAGCCCCACAGCTTTAGAAGCCGTGAGGCTGATACAGGAAGTCGACTTGATCCATAAGGACGGTCAGAACTGTTGCAAGATCCACACACTTCAGCTGAAGACGGAGGGGCTCTAACACGAGCTCCATGGCGACTAGCTCCCCATGATCAGAGACGCATCGTTTATGGCAATCTGTATGTAGTCTGTCAGCACACGGCCGGACACCTCCGGCTGGTGGACCCCTTTGCCTCTCTCAGGGGCCTCTTCCAATCTCTGCCCTGATCCTCGGCGTAGGGTTGCTAAACTCTGAGAGGACACTCTCCCTTCCCTCATTTCGGGGATCTTGGGCAGCGGGGAAGATCTTGATTATGTATACATATATATACAGGGGGGCCCCTGGATGGCTCAGTTGGGAAGTGTCTGACTCTTGATTTCACCTCAGGTCATGATTTCACAGTCGTGAGATTGAGCCCTGCAGTGGGCTCCGCACTGGTACATGGAGCCTGCTTAAGATTCTCTCTCTCCCTCTCTCTCTCTGCCCCTCCCCTGCTTGTGCTTCCTCTCTCAAGGAAAAAACCCTAATATATATATGGAAAACCCATCCATGACACTTTAGCACTGACCCGTCCCTCAGGTCAGTCAACGCAGGTCCTGAGGGAGGGAGGGAGGATTGGGGGGCAGGGGGCACAGAGAATGGAGGCAAGACAAAGTCTCTGATCAAGCCTCTTTATTGAGAGAACACACACATCTTACAAAGGGCAAAAGACA